>CM060696.1:33907623-34507623 GCA_030686995.1 Artemisia argyi
TTTTAGTCCATATAAAGCTTTCTTTAACTTATAAACATAATCAGGTTTTGCGAAGTCAATGAATCCTGGAGGTTGTGCCACATAAACCTCCTCATTGATAAAACCATTGAGGAATGCACTTTTCATGTCCATTTGGAATAACTTAAAGTCTAAGGCGCATGCGTAGGCAAGTAATATTCTAATAGATTCAAGTCTAACTACGGGGGCATAAGTTTCGTCATAATCAATTCCTTCTTGTTGATTATAACATTGGGCAACTAACCTAGCTTTGTTCCTAGTTACTACTCCATTTTCGTCTAACTTGTTCCTATATACCCACTTAGTTCCTATGATGGTCATGTTCATTGGATTTGGGACTAATTCCCAAACATCATTTGCCTTAAATTGGTTTAATTCTTCTTGCATAGCTATAACCCAACTTTCATATTTTAATGCTTCATTAATATTCTTAGGTTCTATTGCTGAGAGGAAACAAAAGAAGTTATTTTTATCTTGGGCTTGTGACCTAAGGGTTCTTTGATTAAGATGTCCTATTATATTATCTAATGGATGTGATTTAGATTCCTTAATATTTACACTTTCGTTATTTCCTAAGTCAATGTCTTCATTATCATTTCCGATGGGTTTTGTTTTACTAACCTCAATAGCTTCATCTTCGACTAAGTCATCATCTTCTAAAGGTAATGTTTTAGGAGGTGGTGGTGTTTCATCAAATGTTACATTTAATGATTCTTCTACTTTCATAGTGTGTTTGTTGAGTATTATATATGCTTTACTATTTTGTGAGTACCCTAAAAATATTCCTTCATATGATTTTGGGTCAAACTTAGTAAGGTAATCTTTAGTGTTTAAAATATAACATTTACTTCCAAATACCCTAAAGTAGCTTAAGTTAGGTTTTCTACCTCTTAGTAACTCATATGGAGTTTTTCCTAAAATTCTCCTAATTGATACCCTATTAATAATATATGTTGATGTATCTACAGCGTGACACCAAATTTTTTGTGGGATGGATTGTTCATTTAACATTGTTCTACTCATTTCTTGTAGTGGCCTATTTTTTCTTTCTACTACGCCATTTGATTGAGGAGTACGAGGAGCGGAGAAATTGTGAGATATTCCATTTAAATCACAATATTTTTCGAATTGTACTTCGTTGTCAAACTCCCTACCATGGTCCGTCCTAATGGCTACTATTGTGTATCCTAATTTATTCTGAATCATTTTACTAAATATTTTGAATTTTTCAAAGGCTTGAGTTTCGTCACTTAAGAACCTAGTCCATGTGTATCGTGAATAGTCATCTACTATTATTAAGGTATATTTGTTTCCTCCATAGCTCCGTACAGCGGATGGACCAAATAGATCCATATGTAATAATTCTAGGCACCTAGTAGTGGATACTATATTCTTAGCTTTGTGACTAGCATGAACTTGTTTTCCATTTTTACATGCATCACAAAAATGCTTGTCATATTTTAGGTTAGGCAAGTTTGTAACTAGTTCTTTAGAGACCAAATATTGTATTTGTTGCATGTTTGCATGTCCTAATCTCCTATGCCACAATGTGGAGTTTTCGTCTAGGGTTGTTAGGCATATCCTGTCTTCCGGTTTGTTTCCTAGTTTCATAACATATATGCCTCCTTTTCTAATTCCTCTACCTATGATCTTTCCATTCTTAACTATTTCACTATCCTCTTCGGTAAAGGTAACCCTACATTTATTATCGCATATTTGGCCTATACTAAGAAAGTTATATGTTAAATTATCTACATGCTCAACATTTTCAATAGTAAGTGAGTCTTGAGAAATTGTACCTTTGCCAATGATTTTTCCACGCAAGTCACTACCGAAAATAACGTTACCTCCATTGTATGCCTTATACGTGGAAAATAGCTTGCGGTTCCCCGTCATGTGCCTCGAACATCCGCTATCCTTGATCCATTCGTCAGGATCCAAGTCAATTCCTAAACATATTTCGTCGGTTGCTTTGGCCACAAAACATTTTCCGTCTCTTGGTTTTTCCACTTCTTCTTTATCACTCTCACTCCATGTTCCACTAACAAAGGCACCTTGATTTTCATAACCCGACGGCTTTAGACATTCACCAATGAGATGATTTGGACTTCCACATCTAAAGCACTTTCTTTTCCCGTAGTTATCACTTCAATTTCTTTGGAACGACTTTCTTTCGTCTCTAGTGAATCTTCCTCTTCTTTTGAAGAATTTCTTGAATTCTCTTACGGCCATTGCATATTCTTCGTCTTCACTCTCGTCACTTGAGTCATCATCGTCACTAGGTTCCTTTTTGGCTTTTATAGCAATGGATTTGGTTTGTTCTTTCTTGACTTTGACCGTTTTCGAATCTCTTCTTATTATTTCTTCATGACCTTCAAGTTGCCAATAAGTTCATCAAGTGATAACGTCATCAAATTCTTTGATTCTTCAATTGCCGTGACCTTAGCTCGCCATTTTGGATGCAATGCCCTAAGAAATTTCCTAATACAATTTTTACTAGAAAATGTCTCATCAAGTGCTTTTAAACTTGTGATGATAGTGTTAAAATTTAGCAAAAGCATTATCAATTGATTCTCTTTCGGAATCGTAAATTGTTCATATTGTTGTACAAGAAGATCTATTTTGTTATCTTGACTTGACTATTACCTTGGTGAGTAATAAGTAGTGATTCCCAAATTTCTTTAGCGGTTTTACACATAAAAATTCTTTCATATTCTTTACGCGGTAACGCATTATAAATTACCATTTTAGCTTCATTGTTTTTAGCTAGTTTCTTTTTTAAATCATCATTTTGTTTTTCAAAAGGTACAATTTCATCCTTTTTAGTTTTCGGATTTTGTTGAGTGGGAGGAAAATCACCAAAGGTAATAACATGCCAAAGATCAAGATCTTTAGATTTCACATAAGTTTCGAATCTATTTTTCCAATATAAAAGTCCATCACTTTCAAATAGTGGTGGTCTTTGCATAGATTGTCCTTCTAAATATTTTTCAGATTCCATAGATCGTTACAAGTTTTAAAATATAATATATTTTAAAAATCTTGCTAGACGTGGCTCTTGATACCAATTGTGGAAAACTAGAAGGGGGGGGGGGGGGTTGAATAGTTTTACGTCTTTTTAATTTGTTATGAAAGATTGTTTGTGTGTTTTCTTAACTTTCAAAAATTTAGATTTGATATTTTGTGAACTCAAGTCTTGCACAATATAATATATATATATATATATATATATATATATATATATATATATATATATATATATATATATATATATATATATATATATATATATATATATATATATATATATATATATATATATATAAGTAAAGAAATAAATGAGAGATGGAAAGATCGAACCGCGTGACAAGAGATTTATAGTGGTTCGGCTACAAGGACACCTTCCTTGCCCTACTTTACTCCCCGAGCACCTAACTCGAGAGTTTTCTTCACTATGTTAACAAGCTCCCTTATGGCGGAGAAAACCTTACACACCAATATACACACCACAACTTTGTCACAACTTGATCACACCTTATTCACAACTACTTCACACCTATCTATCTTCACACCTTTCTATCTTCACACCTATCTACTTCACAATTATCTTCTTCACAACTATCTACTTCCCAATAATCTACTTCACAACAATCTTCTAAGCAATCACTTATCTAATCTAATCTATCTTCTACCAATATTTACAACAAGTAACACAAAGAAATATATGTAATGTATGATGCTCTAACAACTTGGATGTGGAGGTCACAACAAGTTGTAATACTTCTTGTCTTGGAAGATAAAAGTATTCTTCTCTTGCACTTGAGAGGTTGATGTTTGGATCACTTTGAAACAAAGATTTATGTATGTATGATCAAAGGATTTAGAGAATAGAAATGGAGATCTAGAACAGAAAGTTTAGGAGTGCAAAAAGGTGAGAAAAATCTGTGAAATGAACCAGTATTTATAGGAGAACAATTTACTGTTCTGGAGCGTGGCCGGTCTCCTTAATTAGGGGCCGGTCCCCTTAATCATTAAGCGGGCCGCCAATGAATTAAGGGGGCCGCCCCCTCCAAAACGTTGGAATTGTTTGTCCTTTTGTGGGGAAGGTTTTTCTGGATAATATTTGCCATTTTTGGTTGGAAATTTGAAATCATATATTTATAATGAATTAAACATATTCTTTTAATTCCAAAAGTGATTTTATAAAAGATATAAAATGTTTATGACATTTTATAAAAGTTCTAGTGACTTAGAAAATTTTTCTTTGATTATAGATTGCAATAAACACTTTGTTTATTCATACCTTAAGTGATTTGGATGTAAAGAGAGATATTTATCACTAAATACTTGTTTACGTCATAAATTTTACTTCAATGAGTTTATGTTTTGTAATTTTCAAAACATAGAGATATTGTTAATATGTTAACAATGTTTTTTAGGCATTATTTATGTCAAAAATTTTGACTATTTGAGTAGTATCCTCAGTCAGTACGTTTATTTTTATTTTATTTTTATTATTATTATTTTTTTTAATCTAAACAAACATAAGTTTAATCTTTTGTTTCATCATGTAGAGCGATTGGTAGTCTTATATATCCGTTTAAGCAACATATTTTACGACGAAAATAATTTATGTATACTATGAGATGAAATAGGCTATAATATCAAGATCTAAATCAACGTGCTTGGAATTCAAACGTTTACCTTCTAACCAAACAGAATAGATCGTTATCGAAATCGAACACGATTATGAACACCAACATGAACACGAACAATATAGATCAACGAAACGCGATCGAATCTCAGTACCCACACCTATACGAACAAATGAAACCAAAACTCCGTCCAATCACGAACTGTAAACCACGAATGAATGAACCTGAAACCTTTACTTTAGCATGGACCGATCAAATATAATCTAAGCAGGAACACCAACTCGAACCCAGCACTTTTATACAACGCAACCTGAACGGAGCTCCATACACAAACGTATACACCATCGATCGATGTAATAAGATGTCATGTCCCGACTACCTAACCGCTGATCACAGTATACTTTACAGAGGCTTGCGATCGTGAAAGTATATGTGATTGATGTTTGGTGAGTGTCATAATCATAACCATACAAAACCAATGGTTTGATATTGTCGAATGTTGATGTAACTATTTTAGGTTTTGGTGTGGTTGTATTTCGTGAATGATAACTGATTGAGAGGGATGAGAGATTTATAAAATGGGCCGAGAAGTCAGGGATTTAGTTTGGCCAACATTGATGACTATTAGCGTGTTTTCTATTTTATATTTGGACGTGATTTGCATTGTGTAAATATTCCAGCGTAGGTAAAACTTTCCCTTCGAGATAAATGGGATATAGAGCGGATGAAACTTTGACCGAGCTTTAAATATTAGTCCCACATTTCTTATTTGCTTTAAATTTCAAATTTTCATGATATAGTAGTGAAATGATCATGTGAAGTATAATTTATTCCTTTTCCATCAGTTACTAAAAAAACAAAAAGTCTTACTATTATTTTTGCTTGACATTATTAGTATATAAGCCTTCGTTTTAGAGTTCTTATTCGTTTGTGCCATTTTAACAAAAGGATCGGCCCAACATAACGTAACAAACGTGTGATAAAGATTTCGGATTTTTGAGTGTAAGTTTTTATTTATTATAAGTTTACGGATTATATAACTGTATATTGTTTCAACATTACGCTTTTAGGTACTTAGGTTAGTATATACTGAAATGTCTTGTATTATTATGCATCTTTGCATATAATTCAAAATTAGAGGGTATTTTTGAGAATTTAACATGTTTAAAATTTTCGGGTTTTACAGCTATTATGACAAACTCATTTTATGGGCGTAAATATTGGTTTCTCACTAATGATTCTACATGTAGAAAAAGAAAACATTTTGCAATGTGTGGCCTTCTTCTTTTCAATAATAATTCAATTGCACACGATAAATTCATTATAATATTTCTCAAAGAGCATTCGAAAGCAACTACTTACATAAACTAATCACGCTAAAAAGTATCATTTAACTATTTAAATGTTGCTTTATATACATGCTCGTCCACATTTTCTTGAATCAATTCGCACATGTGAGCTACATCAATAGAAAATGCATTAACATAATATATATATATATATATATATATATATATATATATATATATATATATATATATATATATATATATATATATATATATATATATATATATATATATATATATATATATATATGCTTATCGATAAAAATCACCTAAATATGTAAGAAATACAGAAAATAGTTGGTATCCCAGTCTTTGGTTCCATTTATCTGAGCATGCATTATCTTGTGTAATTTTTATTGTACCTGCGAATGATAACTAAATTAAGAAAAAAAAGATGACCGAGTTAATTACAAATATCTAAAAGATGTGTGAATCATCTTCAAAATTTTGCAAAAGATAATTTACATACCACTACCAACAATCAAAGATCTAAAAGATGTGTGAATCGTTTTCAAATGTACATACTAAATGTGATTTTTGCCGGTTTATATAGGTATGAATTAGGTTAAATTATTAATTATTTTTGCAACCTTTCGCAACCCTTGCACTTCATCTAACCGACTTTTAATTCTATACTAAATACCATGTGATCAATTCAGGCAACCCTCGCACTTCATCTCTTTTCATTATTGTATAGTTATTATGAGGCTGCATTGAATTCTGAGCATTAGCTAGCTTGTACCCTATGTACCGTGCTACGCACGGGCTACGAATCTAATTGTTAATCGTGTATTCTTTCTATGTATTGGCGAGTGTAAGCTTAATTATTGTTAATATGTTTGAAACGTTTTGACTTTCTTGTATAAAAATTTAAAAATGTTTGATGTTGTTTTGTTTTTGTGGCGTTGTATTTTATAAATGGGCTTTCGGTTGTTAAGTTGTGATGGCTTTGTTTCTTCTGGCTTATTACTTATTTGCATGATAAAAAAATGCTTTGTTTCTTTTGGTCTATTACTTAGCCCTACAATACTTGTCCATTAGATGGTTTTTGCATGGTAATATGAGCACGTGGTCTATCTAATTGGTCATAGTTTAATGTGCATTAAATATTTTCTTTATTAAGTTTGTAAGTTAAAGTTTGTGTAATAATGTATATATAATAATGCCACATAAACTGTATAAAAATCGTTACAAACCTTTTTAGCTTCATCACATTTTATTGTACAACTAATGTAACACCCCAACCCGATAAGGGTAGAAGTACTACATTACGGTGGCATATCAAAGCAAATACAAGCATACATCTTAAGTAATACGAATGAATTCCAAGGGTTACAAATGAGAATATCTTAAATAAAATGTTACAAAGAGAACAATGCAATATTAAGTCTGAAAAATATAAATCTCTTCTAGGCATCTCTAATCCAGAATATAGCTATCAAGGTGTAGTCTTCTAAGTCCAAAGTACTCTCCACCCATAACCTAGCTTCTCACTAAAAACCTGCCACAAGAAAAGTAATGCGGCTCAGCTTAAAAAGCCCGGTGAACAGATATAAAGCAAATAAAAAAGCAGATCAGACGAGATGAGATAATCAAAGGAATGCGAAGATAAAATACATATGGTGTCAATGGATAATCAAAAGGGTATCAAAGTTTAAGAATAAAGTGTATGAATGTGGATTCAGTATTTTACCCCAGGCCCAAACAAATATCCAAAGAAATAGTAGCCCAATGGAGTGATCAACTCCCAAATGTGAAGGGACTGCAGGCACGCATGCCCAATCACCAAACAAATATAATATATATCCATATCATCATAGTAGCCCAAAAAAATAACAAACAAATCTAGGATGCATCCATACGCCCCTGCAAACAAATCATAATCATAATAATGGCCATAGCAGATAGCAGATAAGGGACAGTGTGGTACATCTCTCCAACCACACTAGAGTCATAACATTGGTGCATCAATGCTACGGTCATGGACCCCCTATAACTGGGAACAGATAATACCTGGGTAAATACTAAAGGGTCAAATAGTACAAATCCAAATCAAAGTGTAGATACAAGATTATGATCATAAAGTCAAAGTTCAATAACAAAGGTTCGAAAAATCAAAGGGCTAATATCAAAGGTTCAATATACCAAAGAGTCCAATTCAAATGTATCAAATCAAAGATGCAATGTCAAAGGTTCAAATGAAGAGATCGAATATCAATAGTCCAAAATAAGATAGGTAAATAATATAGAGGAGAGAGAAAGGTCATGAGAGAGAAAGTAGTTGTACTTTTGCTGAAAGAGTACGGAATATCTGACCGCTAGTGCACACACAGAAACAATAAGATTAGAAGCATAACTCCTTCTTCGGAGAATCTACACGAATATGATCGTCTTATTGTTAATATATTATTTAAATCATATTACTTAATTTAGTCGGCTTTCCATTTTTAGTAACTTTCCTTTTTGTAGCAACTTTCCAAAAATAGTAACTTTCCAAAAATAGTAAATTTCCTCTTTAAGTAGTTTAACCATTTTAAGTAAGTTTCTATTTTTAGCAGGTTTCCAAAATTAATAAGTTTCTGTATTTAGAAAGTTTCCTTATTTAGTAAGTTTCCAAAAACAGCAGGTTTCCATAATTAGGAGATTTCACATTATAAGTAAGTCAAATATGGAATTAAATCATTATCAAGAAATTAGGGTTTATTATTGTTACATTTCATATTTTAGGGTTTATAATGTAATTATTCCAAAGTTAAAGGTTTAAAATGTAAATATTACAATTTCCATATTTTATACAATTAAATCCAAAGTTATCAATATTTACCATTCAATTCCTCAAGTTTACAAATGTTACAAATTAACCCTTAATTTACATTATTTCCAAAATAGGTCATTATTAATATTTAATTTATAACCATATTTAATTCAAATTAGCACAATTAACCTTTAATTATCCAAAATTACACATTACACCCTTCAATACATAATAAGTATGAAAATATCTTCATGTTTCCATAATTTACAATTTTCACCCTTAATTTAATTTAATTACAATCCGTACATGTCTCTACATTATATATAACAGGAGGCGTTTGAAGAATATGCCACCTCATTGCCCAGTCATTGCCCAGTAATTCAATATCAGCCATGTCATCAACCACATAAGCAACATCTAACATTTTTTTACATTTTTTTTTTCATTTGTTTAAATTTTTGGATTTAATTTGTGTAAAAAAGGAGTTTCCAAGATTCGAACTTTGGATGTCCTATGTATTTAACATGCAACTTAACCACTACATCACCATATTACTTTGTGATTATTTCGTAAACTTATAATTTATAAACCTACCATGTTTCATAAATATTTAGTTTCATATTTATTTTAGGCAATTATACGGGAAGATTATCACGGATACAAACCGTACCGCAGGATGATTCATATTAGGATAAATTTTCATTCGGTATCCCTTCCTCCAAAACAAAAACACACAGAAAACCCTAAACGAAAATCTAGAACAAAAAACACCTAATACGACTGTTCTTCTTTCACCATTTTTATTTAATTTTTCCTTGATTTTAATTGTGTATTTGGATTAGGGGTGTCAAATGGGTTGACCCGACCCGACCCGAACCCGACCCGAACCCGATAAAGCCTTATAGGGTCGGGTTGATTCGGGTTCCACTCGGCTTATCGGGTTTATCGGGTCAACCCGACCAACCCGATAGCCTTATAGGGTCGGGTTAGGGTTATTTTTTTTATATCTTATCGGGTTCGGGTTCAACCCGATAATATGTAAAGGATTTCTATTATTTTCTTCATTTTAGGCCAAATAAAAATCTAACCCAAAGTTGTGAGTTATGATTTGTACATTGAATTGGCTAGCTACTGCCAAAAACTTTTTTTTTTTTTTTTTTTTTTTTTTTTTTTTTTTTTTTTTTTTTTTTTTGTTTAAATGGCATATGCCTACTGTATTATCTTGTTATTGTTTCATTGTTATGAATGAGGACCATGGAAACTGGCCAATCGTGTTTTTTTTATCTAGCGTACTAACATTCACTTGTTATTATTTTACTTCCATTCATGTTAATTTTTTATCTAGCATGCTAGACTTACTTTGGTTTTCCTTACCGCACTGCACTTGTTTTTTAAGTCAAGTAATGTAATATGTTCATGTTTCTTTCTAAGGTTACTTTTTTTTTTTTTTTTTTTTAGAAAGGCAAGGTTACTGCACTTTTCTTTACATGTCAAAGATTATTATGCATGGTCCCTTTATCAAATAACTCATACCACATGATTTTTAATAAGCTAAAAATCAGATCTAGTTACCAAAATGTGTACAATGTCTGTATAATCCAATTTTATTAAACTATGCTTTTATTTTACGTTAGGGCCAAGCCAACTTGCCACAACCCGATAACAACCCGACAACCCAACCCGAATCAACCCGACCCGTTTCGACCCGAAACCTGATAACCCGATAGCTTATAGGGTCGGGTTAGGGTCAAATTTTGAGACACAAAACCCGAATCAACCCGACCCGATATACCCGATAACCCGACAACCCGACCCGATAACACCCCTAATTTGGATGGTTGTTGTAGGTGATTTGAGTAATACATGCAGGTGTATTCTTCTTATCCGCTCCATCAAACTTTTATATTGCCTTTTCATTTTGTTTATGTGAAAGGTCCACCAGTGCAAAGGAAACTATTGGCACACAAGGATTATGAAGTCGATCTTGATTGTCGTATTGGGAAAACTCAGGTTGGTCACTTTTTTACGAATAAGGATATTTATACAAACGAGTAATCTGTGTGTTCGGTTACTTCCTAGAATTGCTTCGTAGAACATGTTTCTTATTTTTTTTTATCTTTGTTTTATTACATGCAGTTAGGTCATGTCCCGTGGCCCTAAAAAACTTGATAAGGTAATGATGTTTATTCTTTGCGTGTATAACTTTTTACCTGCACCCGTACCTTGGCTGGGTGACCACATCAGATTTGTGGTTGCAGCCATAGTGTGTGATTTTAGTGTGTCCTTTATCCACAAATCTTAGTCTTAATTGTTTGTCATGATTGTTGTTTTCTTCTGGCTAGCTCAAGAATCCAATTTTTGCACAGTAAGGCAAACCGTTATATATTCTTAGGTCACAATGTTCATCTGTAATATACTGAATTAACTGGTACTTTTATATTGGGGATTTAGGAAAGGTTTGCTGTAAAATCGATCAGAAACAATGGGTATGAGCTTACAACAGCTCTTTACCTCCAAGTTAGCATTGTGAGTTAGGCCCTTATTTTCGTCACTAGGTCAAGGAGTTGGTCATACGTTGAACGTCCTGGTCTCCTGCTACTGACAACCTTTTGCATAGCACAGCTGGTGAGCTCTTGTGGAAATTGAATTTTCGTTAGAACTTTCTAACTTTTAAACTTCCAATTCTAAAATATTGGGTAGTATTGTAACAATATCGTTTATTGAAGATTGCTACACTGATCAACGTCTATGCAAACTGGGACTTTGCAAGAATTCATGGAATAGGTTGGGGATGGGCAGGAGTGATTTGGATCTATAGCATAATCTTCTACATTCCTATAGATTTGTTCAAATTTTGCATCAGATATTCGTTGAGTGGCAGGGCCCGGGACAATATGCTCCAAAATAAGGTAAAATATATGTATTTGGTCACGTTTAAACAACATAATTAGTTCTAAGTTGACTGGCTTATTTTTTTCTTCTGTTCTTATGAGAAACTAGACCGCTTTGACTACCAAAAAGGACTATGGACGGGGAGAAAGGGAGGCTCAATGGGTCATGGAACAACGAACAATCCACGGTCTCCAGCCACCAGAACAGGCAGTAATTTATAATAACAAGAATGGCTATAGTGAGTTGTCTGAGCTTGCTGAACAGGCCAAGAGGCGGGCGAAAGTGGCTAGGTAAGATCATTGTAAAAGGGATATCTCATATTTAATGTGTCAATTTTCTTATATGTACTTGTTACAGATTGAGGGAATTACATACGCTAAAGGGGCATGTTGAATCAGTAGTGACTTTAGTTACATAATACTAAATGATATCTGCCTATGTGACTTTAGTTTTGCTGGTGTGATCTTCAGTTTTTTTAGTCTTCAATTATTTTTACCATAAAAATAGGTACCGGAAAGACAACTTTGTCTACTGATCACAACTTATACTTGATTGGAGATGATGAGCATTGTTGGAGTAACAAGGGTGTGTTGTATATTGGAGGCAGTTGTTATGCAAAGTATTGATTTCTCGAGTGAGAAAGACCTGAGATCTGGAATGCCAGTAAATTCTGGACTGGTATGATTTTAATGAAACTTTCAATACTTTTAACTCATATGATGTTTTAAAAAATTTTAACTTGCAATTCATATACTTTTAGTGTTGTAAAATGTTGTATTTGACATGCATACTAGGGATGTGGATTATCTACACACATCTATCACAGAGAATACTCGTGCCGCATACCCCATTGAGTACATCCCCAATGTCAAGACCCCGTGTGTAGGTCCACACCCGAAGAATCGTATTGGGAAAACTCAGGTTGGTCACTTTTTTACGAATAAGGATATTTATACAAACGAGTAATCTGTGTGTTTTGTTACTTCCTAGAATTGCTTCGTAGAACATGTTTCTTAATTTTTTTTATCTTTGTTTCTATTACATGAAGTTAGGTCATGTGCCGCGGCCCTAAAAAACTTGATAAGGTAATGATGTTTATTCTTTGCGTGTATAACTTTTTACCTGCACCCGTACCTTGGCCGGGTGACCACATCAGATTTGTGGTTGCAGCCATAGTGTGTGATTTTAGTGCGTCCTTTATCCGCAAATCTTAGTCTTAGTTGTTTGTCATGACCGTTGTTTTCTTCTGGCTAGCTCAAGAATCCAATTTTTGCACAGTAAGGCAAATCGTTATATATTCTTAGTTCACAATGTTCATATGTAATATACTGAATTAACCGATACTTTTATATTGGTGTAGTATACTCTAATATGAGAACATGGATGGTTAAGTGTTTAGGTTGATTTGGGTATAGATTTGTAGTGAGAAGTTAGAGAGAGAAAGAGATGGAACCTTAGAGAGAAAAGTGTGAAATGTTAGATTGCAAATGAAGGTTCAACCCTTTCCCATGGGTGGGAAAGGGTATATATAGTTACAATGGAAATGCCCCTTGAAACAGGCTGTAGAGCAGGCTGACAGTGGGTAAAAGACCCGACCCGACTCCACAAATACTAACTAATACTACTCTACATACTAACTAATATGATAATTACTACGAGCTACAATATGCTAAACTATACTCGGGGTGACCGAGTCTTCATATGAATAATTGTATTCCTAACAATCTCCCCCTAAGGGAGGTCACCCCGGAAAATAAGTGTTGAATCATAGCATTCAGATCTTAGATGACATCTTCGTAGCTCGTAGCCTTTTGATTCTTCATTATTGAGATCATTGTGCATTAAGTGGTAGACTCTAGATGACACCTTCAATATGGTGGATGATCTTTGGAAATTGTAACAGCTTCATCATCCAAATGATCGTCAGAGGGTCATCTATGAGCAGTAACGTCTCCATGTGATTCGAACATCTTTGTGTTGACATGCTCACACCTTTCAGGATCATGATCTTTTACATCAGAGTTGTGGAAGCATATTTTTGAGGCCTAATCAATGATCATGATTTCTTAGATTGTGAAGTTAAAGTGTGAGCATGTGTTGATGGATTAACATCTTTTCAGCAATCAGCCGCAACCGTCAGAAATTCCTGCAAGTAGACAGTTAGCAACAAATCTTCCGGTACTTAAAGGTTTGGAATTAGAGATTGTCAACAGCATAGTGTGAAGACTCCTTCTAATCCTTACCAAGACCGTTCCCAATCGGCAAACCCTGAAAGGATTTACACGACCTACCTAAGTAGATCAACGATTGGGTGAGTCGCTGGAGATCACTCCACGACTGTTGACCGTTATTAACCATCGCGACCACTAAGTGTAATCCTCACAGAATTACCTAAGTGACCTGCTTTCAGGGCTGCTTGATGTTGACCCTGGCAGGAATTTCCATTCAATCACTGGGAGTTACTAAAGCAACATCCCTCATAAATGTTCAGGCAGATTGCTAAGATCTGCGTAGGACTCATAGTTTACCATTGGTGTCCTTAATGTTGAACAACCAGGGTATAAGTAGCACGTGTTCCTATGAGATCTTTTTATGCATCTCGAGGCTCTAGACTCAATAAGTGCATTTGGTTTTCCTATGCGGAGATTAGGGAGAGGTCTCCTGTTTCAATATCAACCATGTAACACCCCCAAAATACCGCAGCGGAAGACTGTGTCATAGGGATGCTACTTCAGGGCACAAAGTACAAGATATAGAAAACGAACTCTAAACGAGACGTTTTTGAAAAGTTACCATTCGAATAGATAAAAGTCATAGTTTACAAAACAAAGATCCCAAAGTAGAATAATACATAAGTTTCTAAAGTGTATCGAATGGTAAACGATAAAAGTGAAAGTCTCCAAAAGCATGCCCTAAGACTCTCAGCTCCACATACCTGCTATCGCCTTTCTAACCTGAGATAAACATGCTTAAAGTGTCAACACAAAGGTTGGTGAGTTCATAGAGTTTGCCTTAATACAGATGAAAAGTCTATAAAGAATGTTCACTCAGCAAAGGCATCGTAAATCCACTCAGTTGCAAGTCCCGCCATAAGAGACTTGTAACCTGTGTGTTTACAACCCACTGCTACAATATAATAGGATTAAGATATGTATGAGTTCATAACAACAGTTAAGCAATTAGTAGTTAGTATACACTTCATCTCCGAAGACCTCATGTTTGTATGTATGTCTCAATGGTTGTGTCCAGCAACTTAATCTGGGGCCATTGGAAATCTGTATGTGTGTATGATTACTGGGTGCCATTTCCCAAAGTATAATAGTAAGTATGTGTGCATGTATCAATCATGTATGTATGTAATCAAGAATAATGAAATCAAGTATAATGTAATCAAGTATAATGTTATGTGAATCCGTACAAGTAAGCAAGTAGTAGCATGTATCTCCCCCAAAGAGTTGATAGACAAATTAAAAGAGTAGGGGCTATGACTCACCTCGAAGTAATAGCACAATGCAACGGAATGTTAAGGACAACAATGCACGGTTATCTGCCGCAACCTAAAATGAATGATGAATGATCTCATTTAGATCACCAAATGATGTTATGAATGTCCATGCTCATGTTTCTATACCACTCTACTCTTTGGAAAAACACTTGTGTTATCAAAATATATACTCCAAGAATTTGGAAAAATATTGCTATTAGAAAATATAATAAGCTAGTTGTAATATATATATACTTATATATATATATATATCGTATGTTTCCATGTTAGCGTTGAAATCCTCGGGTTGTAATCCTTGAAATATCGCCTTGAAATGATGAAAATATACTTGTAATAACTAATACTTCATTAGTTATAAAGCTTGGTACTTAATATTATTTCTAGCTAACAAAAGTACTTCGTAGTTTTAGTGTCCATTTTTATTAAAAGCTGCCAAATAAAAATGGTTTTAGCCGATATTCAAACGTGAATATCTTTGTCGTTACTTGTCCGTTTTACTTGTTCTTTATGTCCACGGTTACGTCTTAGTATGTAGTAATATATTTTGGAAAGCTCGGCTCCTCCGGGTTACGTCTAAAGCCTCTTTTTGACCAATGAAAAACGTCCAACAGCAAACATTTTTCCAGAAAATACTTTTCGTCAACAATCTTGCAAAAATCATAACTTCTTCGTTATTAACTCTTTTTAATCCGTTCTTTCGCCTACGGTTTCGTTTTTGAAAGTATTTTCTAAAAATTTTGCCAAAGTTCCCTTGGTGTTTACTGATTTTCCAGGTTTTCACAAAATGGGACAGCATGTCTAAAACATGCTCCAAATCAAGTTTTCAAGGTTTATAACTAATTTCTACCATCACCAAACCTCTTGTAATCACCACATAGTTAATCTAATCCTACCATACACCTTCTTAGGGTGCCATGGACTCCTAACCAAGTTATTATAGCAAGGGGATTCATAAATAAAAAGTTAGGGTTTGTATGTTCCATTTTAGACAAAATAAATGGTGGTATAGCTAGTTGTACATGGTTTTTAGCATGGAAATCATGAAATACAAGTAAATATAAGATGTTTCATGTAAAAATAAAGTTGATAACTTACTTGATAAAATGAGATGATTAGATGATGATTATGCTTGGATTTCTTGTGTTTTTGTTGCTTGATTCTTGATTAGGCAAGTAAAAGGAACAAGTTTGGTGCTTTAGCTTTTGAAAAATGATCACTTGATCTATGATTATTGGTTTGGTCGTGGGTTTGAAGAGAGGAAAAGAGATGAGAAGCAATTTTATCTTATCTAAAAGTGTGGTTTATGATTTTGGTTTTTGGTTAATGTAATGTTTTTAAGGTTTATTATATAAAACTTAAGAATTTAATGCTAGAGGTTAAGGGGTGTGTCATATGGCCGGTTTTCAAAGGGTAGAAGGGGGGGGGGGGTAGGGTACTTGTGATTTAATTAGGACATTAGTGTAACGTTAAGTGTTATTACGCGTTATTCGTTAAAATCGGGTACCGGGTTTAATAGCAATAAACGTTCACGAAGTTAACCGGGATGAAATAATGTTATAATAATGATAAAAACATATTAAAAATATGTTGGGTACATTTACTGAGTGATCGGGTGATTATTGTTTAGTTTTCACGAAAACCGTCGTTATATTCATACGCGTACGTTATAAATAAAATAAATTTCCAAAATACTGGGTAACTGAATGTTATAAGTTTTATGATGTTAAAATGGATATAAAAATATGTCGGGACCATCGTGGGAATATTTAGATATATTCGTCGTGTATAAACCGGGTGTTAACGTTTACTATAAATACTTATACGTAAAAACGTTAAATGTACTGAATATAGAAATTTGAAAATCCTGAGAGTGGTATAACATGAAAATGCTGTTATGATGATATGCAGACTATCTCCAGTCCGTATGCAGTGTTCTTAACACTAATGAAATGAATTCGCACCTAAACCAATCCGGTTACGCGAATTTGAATACCCGTAAACTAAATTTACGATGAAATGAGTAATGCAAGTGAATAGTGAAAACTTTTCCGGAAATGATTAGTGTTTAGTGAATAGTAAATTTCCCAAATGTTTCTCAGAATATCAAAATGACCTCGAAAATGATGAATAGTAAAACGATGAATAGTGTTTTGATGAATAGTAATTTATGAATAGTGTTTTTCCAAAGTTCCTGAAATGACCTGAAATGACCTGAAATGGTGAGTTGTGACAGTCTTCCCCTCTTAAAAGAACTTCGTCCCGAAGTTCAGTTAATGTTAATCAGTTAAATGTGTCAAAGCTTATGTATGTGGGTTTCTATCCAACTAGGTATGTTCTCGTGGTCAGACTTGATGAGGCAAACCTTCCCAATCCCGAGCATAATCCTCAAAAGACCTCCTTTAGGTTAATCCTTTAGGTAACCGATTTTCACTTAATCCCACAACCCAATCAAACAAGAACAGTCATGAGATTAGGCTAAATCGGTTTGAGTGATGACTTTAACTTTTAGCTTGATTTTCGCAACCCAATCAAACAAGAACAGTCACTAGAACCAAGCTAAAAATCAAGGTCTGGATTCAACATCCTTGAAAAAGATCTTTTGAAAGATTGGCTCGACTTTGGAATTGCTTACACTAATCAAATTACTAATGTTAGTATGACTAGGGTTAATGCTGCTAGGTCTCAGATTAGTCAATGTTGTGTATAAGTCCTATATTAAGACTTAAGTGCTACTAAAATACGATAGTTGTTCAAGAGAATGTACCCGTTGTGCTACCGCGGACATGTTGAGTGATAGGATTTCCTAAGAAGTAAGCTCTGCCAATTGCGGGTGGAATCTCATTGGCCTCATCTCGTGGCCCTTCAATTGCTGCTGCTAAGTTTGGACGATTGCCTCCTTGGTTAAGATTTCTTTTCAACTTAGGACAGTTGTTCCGAAAGTGATCCGGGCTGTTACACTCATAGCATGTCTTTTGGATGTTCATCATATTGCGTTCTCTACACTGGTTTGTAAAATGACTAGACTGTCTGCAAATTGCACACACACGGCAGGGCTCAATCTTTCGATGATGAAAGTTACATTTTGTACATTTAGGATGCGGGCCTAAATACTCTTTCTGACCAGGATTAGTTGCCGCAAAGGTCCTTGCCCTTTTGTTGTCAGCTATTGTGCCCATTTGCTTGTTTGACTCGCTTGTTCCCTTCCTTTTATCACTGTTCCTCAAGCTTCCATTTCTAACCATTTCATCTGTCAGAGTCCCTGCTCTCAATATTGCACTCTGAATTGTAGAAGGCTCAGTTGTTTTCACAGTCCCACGAATTTCTGGGACAAGACCATATATGTACCTCTCGATCCTCTTGGACTCAGGGGTAACTAGGTGTGGAACTAGTCTGGCTAATTCATGGAATCGATCTGTATAGGCTGCATGTCCAGCCCCTATCATAGAGTGATGATAGAGTTCATCCTCCAGCTTCTGCATCTCATTATCCGGGCAGTATTCCTCCTTCAGTAATGCCTTAAAATCATCCCATGTCATACCTACAGCTGCCACTCTACCCCTAGCTTGAATCTGCGTATTCCACCATGTCAATGCCTTTCCTGATAGTAAGCACATGGAATACTTCACCATTTGATGTGCTGCACAGTTGCTAATGTCGATCACCGACTCCATCTTTTCAACCCATCGAGTATACACCAACGCGCCTCCTACACCATCGAAATCAATTGGCTTGCATGACGTAAATTCCTTATACGTACATCCAGTCCTAATGATGTTGTTGCCATTACCATTCTGGCCTATACCATTGGTGTTGTTAATTCCGCTTTCGTGGTTTGCCAAGTTATTCATATGATCGCCAACTTGAGTGACAATAGTGGGGAGAAAGTTTTCAAGTTGTCGAGCGATGATGGCTTCAAAATCAGTATTTCCACCGTCGTTGTTATCATTGTTTTCAATGCCGTGACCACCTCCTCTACCTCCACGTCCACCAGTTCTTCCACCATCGTTACTTGGGTTACTAGTGTCATTAGCAGCTCCTCTACCTCCTCTACCTCCACGTCCACCAGTCCTTCCACCCCTTGGTGTTGCGCCTCCTCGAACAGAGCTACGAGTCACTCTCTTTGGTGCCATGATTTCCTGAGAGGAAGGACATTTAGTGAACGTCAGAGATGAGGGAAAACCGTTGATTATCCAAAGTCTATACTTCACATCCTCATATATAATACCGTGCTACCAGTTGTTTCCTAAGTTGTGCCAACACCGATCTATATCTGCATAGTCATATGTCCACGTGTGTCGTGAAGCACTTATAATTATGTTGGCCACCACAATTATAAATGTTTCCTTTCACAAGTGTACATATCACCAGGCACACATATCTCAGTGGTAGACGTTGCTTAAATGGGCATCCAGGGAATGTCACGCTTAGTACAAAGGAACGAAGGATTCTCCCTTAAGTGTTAAAGTCACCGGGAAGTCTAGTTTCTAATGGTTTCTACAAAGTATCTAATAGCGTGGGTCTAAAAATAAATAAATTACCAGCAAGCGTAAGTGTATGTAAAGTGCAAGGCGATAGGGAGGAGAGTCTACATGTATGTAGTTATAGTCTAGACTCTAAAACAACCTAGTTCTCTATAACCAAGGCTCTGGTACCAATCTGTAACACCCCCAAAATACCGCAGCGGAAGACTGTGTCATAGGGATGCTACTTCAGGGCACAAAGTACAAGATATAGAAAACGAACTCTAAACGAGACGTTTTTGAAAAGTTACCATTCGAATAGATAAAAGTCATAGTTTACAAAACAAAGATCCCAAAGTAGAATAATACATAAGTTTCTAAAGTGTATCGAATGGTAAACGATAAAAGTGAAAGTCTCCAAAAGCATGCCCTAAGACTCTCAGCTCCACATACCTGCTATCGCCTTTCTAACCTGAGATAAACATGCTTAAAGTGTCAACACAAAGGTTGGTGAGTTCATAGAGTTTGCCTTAATACAGATGAAAAGTCTATAAAGAATGTTCACTCAGCAAAGGCATCGTAAATCCACTCAGTTGCAAGTCCCGCCATAAGAGACTTGTAACCTGTGTGTTTACAACCCACTGCTACAATATAATAGGATTAAGATATGTATGAGTTCATAACAACAGTTAAGCAATTAGTAGTTAGTATACACTTCATCTCCGAAGACCTCATGTTTGTATGTATGTCTCAATGGTTGTGTCCAGCAACTTAATCTGGGGCCATTGGAAATCTGTATGTGTGTATGATTACTGGGTGCCATTTCCCAAAGTATAATAGTAAGTATGTGTGCATGTATCAATCATGTATGTATGTAATCAAGAATAATGAAATCAAGTATAATGTAATCAAGTATAATGTTATGTGAATCCGTACAAGTAAGCAAGTAGTAGCATGTATCTCCCCCAAAGAGTTGATAGACAAATTAAAAGAGTAGGGGCTATGACTCACCTCGAAGTAATAGCACAATGCAACGGAATGTTAAGGACAACAATGCACGGTTATCTGCCGCAACCTAAAATGAATGATGAATGATCTCATTTAGATCACCAAATGATGTTATGAATGTCCATGCTCATGTTTCTATACCACTCTACTCTTTGGAAAAACACTTGTGTTATCAAAATATATACTCCAAGAATTTGGAAAAATATTGCTATTAGAAAATATAATAAGCTAGTTGTAATATATATATACTTATATATATATATATATCGTATGTTTCCATGTTAGCGTTGAAATCCTCGGGTTGTAATCCTTGAAATATCGCCTTGAAATGATGAAAATATACTTGTAATAACTAATACTTCATTAGTTATAAAGCTTGGTACTTAATATTATTTCTAGCTAACAAAAGTACTTCGTAGTTTTAGTGTCCATTTTTATTAAAAGCTGCCAAATAAAAATGGTTTTAGCCGATATTCAAACGTGAATATCTTTGTCGTTACTTGTCCGTTTTACTTGTTCTTTATGTCCACGGTTACGTCTTAGTATGTAGTAATATATTTTGGAAAGCTCGGCTCCTCCGGGTTACGTCTAAAGCCTCTTTTTGACCAATGAAAAACGTCCAACAGCAAACATTTTTCCAGAAAATACTTTTCGTCAACAATCTTGCAAAAATCATAACTTCTTCGTTATTAACTCTTTTTAATCCGTTCTTTCGCCTACGGTTTCGTTTTTGAAAGTATTTTCTAAAAATTTTGCCAAAGTTCCCTTGGTGTTTACTGATTTTCCAGGTTTTCACAAAATGGGACAGCATGTCTAAAACATGCTCCAAATCAAGTTTTCAAGGTTTATAACTAATTTCTACCATCACCAAACCTCTTGTAATCACCACATAGTTAATCTAATCCTACCATACACCTTCTTAGGGTGCCATGGACTCCTAACCAAGTTATTATAGCAAGGGGATTCATAAATAAAAAGTTAGGGTTTGTATGTTCCATTTTAGACAAAATAAATGGTGGTATAGCTAGTTGTACATGGTTTTTAGCATGGAAATCATGAAATACAAGTAAATATAAGATGTTTCATGTAAAAATAAAGTTGATAACTTACTTGATAAAATGAGATGATTAGATGATGATTATGCTTGGATTTCTTGTGTTTTTGTTGCTTGATTCTTGATTAGGCAAGTAAAAGGAACAAGTTTGGTGCTTTAGCTTTTGAAAAATGATCACTTGATCTATGATTATTGGTTTGGTCGTGGGTTTGAAGAGAGGAAAAGAGATGAGAAGCAATTTTATCTTATCTAAAAGTGTGGTTTATGATTTTGGTTTTTGGTTAATGTAATGTTTTTAAGGTTTATTATATAAAACTTAAGAATTTAATGCTAGAGGTTAAGGGGTGTGTCATATGGCCGGTTTTCAAAGGGTAGAAGGGGGGGGGGGGGTAGGGTACTTGTGATTTAATTAGGACATTAGTGTAACGTTAAGTGTTATTACGCGTTATTCGTTAAAATCGGGTACCGGGTTTAATAGCAATAAACGTTCACGAAGTTAACCGGGATGAAATAATGTTATAATAATGATAAAAACATATTAAAAATATGTTGGGTACATTTACTGAGTGATCGGGTGATTATTGTTTAGTTTTCACGAAAACCGTCGTTATATTCATACGCGTACGTTATAAATAAAATAAATTTCCAAAATACTGGGTAACTGAATGTTATAAGTTTTATGATGTTAAAATGGATATAAAAATATGTCGGGACCATCGTGGGAATATTTAGATATATTCGTCGTGTATAAACCGGGTGTTAACGTTTACTATAAATACTTATACGTAAAAACGTTAAATGTACTGAATATAGAAATTTGAAAATCCTGAGAGTGGTATAACATGAAAATGCTGTTATGATGATATGCAGACTATCTCCAGTCCGTATGCAGTGTTCTTAACACTAATGAAATGAATTCGCACCTAAACCAATCCGGTTACGCGAATTTGAATACCCGTAAACTAAATTTACGATGAAATGAGTAATGCAAGTGAATAGTGAAAACTTTTCCGGAAATGAATAGTGTTTAGTGAATAGTAAATTTCCCAAATGTTTCTCAGAATATCAAAATGACCTCGAAAATGATGAATAGTAAAACGATGAATAGTGTTTTGATGAATAGTAATTTATGAATAGTGTTTTTCCAAAGTTCCCGAAATGACTTGAAATGACCTGAAATGGTGAGTTGTGACAAACCATCTCTAAGAGATACGTTGATAGATTACGCCGGTTCCCCGTGAGAATGAAACAAGTTCTTTTAAGAGAACTTGAGTGGCAAGAAGGTTTAGTGCATTGCGTCACTAGGTCCATGACGTCTTGTCTTCAATACCGATGTTGCCTTAGCAACCATCAGTAGATTATGAATTGAACCCGGTTTCTGCCCTAAGGTTGAATAATTGGAGGGCTATTTCTTTTCACCCTTTCTCATTTCATTTCTTTTTAATTCTTCAACCCCTTCTTTCTCCATTCTCACATTTCTCCTTTTTTTCATAATCATACCTACGGACTTTCTAATACTATCTATTTGGTATTGTCTATGGGTAGATCCCTCCGGCTTTGGCGGATCATAGGATGGTTTTCCTAACCTTAGCCACCTTATAACTTCATGACTATCCTATGTTGCCATATACCAAATCATTGAAAATTCTCTCAACGTGTTTATGATAGAGAAACACATTTTGTGAACACATTGAGAGTTTTGTCATTTTCAAATGCTCCCCCTTAACATGTGCTCATATGTATTGATTTGAAAATTTGCACATGTCGGGAAGAGTTGCACTTTTTGAATTGATCTACCTTAAGTGAACATGACCGGGCATTCGAGACACGCTTACATCACTAGTTAAACTAGCTTGAAGTTATTACCTGGCCCGATCAGATTCACCGAAGGTTTCTCGAAACGGTACATTCTACTTAAACTAGTCCTCTTCGAGACACGCTTACATCACTGGTTAAACCAGCTTGAAGTTATTACCCATCCAGGACTAGTCCTTTCGATTCAGGACATTTGTGTTTCGTCAATTCATGAGTCAAGACTGAGAAGCACTCATATGAGATGCAAGGATCCTTTTTCACAAACCATTTTACTCCCCCTCAATACGTGCATTGATATACAAAAGAGTTTGGCACATAGGGAAGAGCATATTTTTGTGATCCTAAGTGATTTAAATAAGTTTAAAGTTTCTGGAGAAAGATGTGACATTTTTTAAGAATGACTGATTTTGAGACAACATTTTGCTCCCCCTCAAACCTTGAGGGAGTATGTTATGTGTTAGAGGTGATGAGTTTATAAATAATGTTGAGTTTAGCGAGAGACTCCTGAAAAATTTATATACTAACACATAACAATTGCATTTAATCCACTTGAGTTATGCACAAAGATCTTGTTTTGATGATATATGGTTTTTGAAATCGTTCTCCCCCTCAATCGATGACACATATAAAATTAAGCATTTTGCATAAAGTATTAATTCTTATAGCATCGATTGAGTGGCAGATTTTAAACCACATTTTGAGTTTGTTTGATATTCAAAAACCATGGTACCACCAAGTTTGGAACAAATATTTTCCTGAAGAATCATTGAAGGAAAAATATTTGAGATGCAAATAAGACTTCTCTTCTTTTACCAGAAATGATGCACTTAAGCGTACATCAAATTGGAAAGGCACGAATGTAAAGTAATTCATGCCTTTGTTAGGACCAGTCGTCTTTTTGGCGACGAACTTTCCCCAATATAAAGACCGGGTTGCTATCTGAAGTAATAGCAAACCATTTTGAAAGAATAATGTTAGAGACGACATGTTTTAGAAGACATTATTAGTAAAAGGAACTCTTGCTCAAGCATATGTATGTTTCCGTGTCATTATTGAATGACATTTCTAGAAGCGTACATAATATTGATTAGACGAGAGACATGTCGAGAGAAGAATATTTTTGGTTTTTATGATTTTCTGATTTTTTGGTTTTTGAAGGTTTTATATTTTTCTATTTTCTTTTTGTTTTTAATATTATGTACAAAGGATATGTAAAGCAACCCCTTTACTCCTCCTGATCTTCCTGAAGATTTATGAGATCCTCAGGAGTGAGACTCTTCATACCAAGGCGAGGGAGGATGAATTGAAATCAATCCCTAGAAAGTGCTTTGGTAAAGATATCAGCTAGCTGGAACTCAGTCCTCACGAAGTAAAGTTCCACAATTCCTTTCTCAACTTGCTCCCTGATGAAGTGATGTCGAATGTCAATGTGCTTAGTTCTTGAGTGCTGGACATTGTTGCAGCAGAGTGCAATCGCACTTTTGTTGTCACAATACATGGGAATCTTGTTGCATACGAAGCCATAGTCCGAAAGTTGAGATCTCATCCATAAGATCTGAGCATAGCATGAGGACATGGCAATGTATTCAGCCTCTGTGGAGGATATTGATGTACTCATTTGTTTCTTTGAAGACCAACTAACTAGCTTATTACCCAAGAACTGAGCACCCCCAGATGTACTTCGACGAGTATCTTGACATCCCGCATGGTCAGCATCCGAATAGGCTGTGAGTGCCATAGAAGTGTCCTTTGGGTACCATAGTCCCATGTGAATTGTTCCTTTAAGATACCGAAAGACTCTCTTGACAGCTTCCAGGTGTTTCTTGGTAGGTTTGGATTGATACCGAGCACACATGCAAACTGCAAATAGTAGATCCGGTCTGCTAGCAGTAAGATACATTAAGGAACCAATCATGCTTCGATACTTGGTTTGTTCAACCAGGATCCCAACATCATCTTCATCAAGTTTTGATCTTTCCATCATAGGGGTATCAACTGCGTCACAGGAATCGAATCCAAATTTCTTCAAAATTTCATTAGCATACTTGGATTGATTGATGAAGATGCCATTGGGATTCTGAGATATTTGCAAGCCTAGAAAGGACATTTGACCCATCATGGACATCTGGAATTCAGAACTCATCTCTTGGGAGAAACGATCACACTCTTTGGGATCAGAAGAGGCAAATATGATATCATCTACGTAGATTTGTACATGAAGAAATGTTTTGCCCGTTTTTCTGGTAAAGAGTGTAGGATCAACAGCACCTTTGGAGAACTTGTTGGCAAGAAGGAATTTTGACAAGGTGTCGTACCATGCCCTAGGAGCTTGTTTAAGTCCATAAAGGGCCTTCTTCAAGCGATACACATGGTTAGGGCGTTCAGGATCCACGAATCCTTCGGGTTGGCTTACATACACCACTTCTTTAAGATCGCCATTTAAAAATGCAGTCTTAACATCCATCTGATAAACCACCATATTTTGACTAGCAGCATTTGCCAGAAATATTCTTATGGCTTCAATTCTAGCAACTGGTGCGAAGGATTCTTCAAAGTTAATACCCTCTTCTTGACGATATCCTTTTGCCACAAGCCTAGCCTTGTTCTTCAATACGTCTCCATGCTCATCAAGTTTCACTTTAAATATCCATTTGAGAGCAATGATCATAGCACACTCAGGAGGCGGTACTAATTCCCACACGTCAAGTCGATCAAACTCATGAATTTCGTCCACCATAGCAGTGAACCATGAATGTTTAGATATTGCATCCTTGAAATCTTTTGGCTCAACTTTAGAGAGGACAAAATTGAAGAAGCACCACAATGCGTCGGTAGCAAGTTGCTTTCGGGTTGATACCGGACGTGAGGGGTTTCCAATAATGTTGTCAATTGGGTGATCATTTGTCCATTTCCTAAGGTGTTCATGAGGTTGAGGATAGGGAACTGAGGTAGCCATGTTTGATTCATCTAAGGATGTAGCATCATTTGACGATTCAGGAGCAAAGATGTTAACAAACGGCTCATTATCAGGTGGAGCGAAAGGATTAAATTCAAAAGAATTATCCACAGCTGCTACTCGTTGTACAGATGACGATTGACCATTAGATGTGGTAATTGAACGACTGATGGTGGGAGCTTCAGGATCCCATGATAACGAAGTGGATGGTCCAGCATTATCATCTGGGACATTTGCTACCCCAGCTGGTTGTGGAATGACTGTGGCTTCTGGAGCATCCACATTTTGAGGTTCAAAGTATTCATCAAACATGGGGTCAAACATCTTCTTCCAATCATCACTTGTAGGAGGTACAAAAGGAGTAGCAGGAGTGGGATTCTGTACAAGCCTGGAGCTTATAGGTCCAGGAGACAAAAGGTTAGGTACGGGTCCAGAACTTGATTGTCCAGGAACCAGTTGCTCAGTCAGCTCATCGAAAGTAACGTGGATTGTTTCCATTATGTCTCTGGTATGTTTGTTGTAGATTCGGTATCCCTTTCGCTCTGGAGCATAGCCAACGAAGAAACCAATGTCAGCCTTGGCCTTGAGTTTCCCAAGGTCTTCACTGTCATTTGTTGGATAGCACAATGCCCCAAATACTCGAAGAAACGAAAGATCAGGTTTTCTGCCATGAACCAGTTCATATGGAGTTTTGCAGTAGAGAGGATGTATCAAGGATCGGTTCTGCGTGTAACATGCAGTAGCAATTGCTTCAGCCCAAAGAAACATAGGAGCTTTGGAAAAGATGAGCATCGTCCTAGCAGCTTCAACCAAGGTGCGATTACGTCTTTCTACAACTCCGTTTTGTTGAGGAATTTGATCAGTGGTAAACCGTCAGATTATTATTAACCAAGGTCAATAAATCAAAAATAGCTTAGACTAATGCTCCTTGGAGTACAATGTATCATCGGGTCGTTATTCCCAACGAGGCGTGAAATCTGTAATAAAACGAAATTTGGGATCGGGTGATTATGAATGGGCAAATCCAAACCAAAAACACCAACAGCCCAACCCTTTTATTAAAACCCAAGCCCATTCCTACTTCCCTTGGCCCATTCACCCAGCCCAAACCACCCTTTAATAAAAACGGGGTCAACCCGTTTGGTCAAACCCACAAACAAAACCACTCCTTCCCTCTTTTACCACTCTCCCTCACTCACAGAACCACCACCACCACCACTGCTATGAAACCACCCTGGTATTGCCTCCACCTCACCACCCCAGCTGTCCTACCCACTACCCTCCACCTCCACAACCTTCCAAAACCCTATAACAACCTCTCCACGCAAAACACTGACACAAGACTTCTTTGGCGCCAAAAAGATTTTTGAACGGCTAGGATTCATCAGGCCATTTCAAAGGCTCAGATATGGTGGGAAATGTCAAAGTGGGTCCCACAAACCTCTAAAGTCTCTACAAAAGGAAGAAGAGGCAGTGGTGAAGAATTATTAGTGTATTGTAGGAGTAGCTTAATCGTAGGTAGTATAGTTTACTCATTAAGTTGTATTTTCAATTAAAATAAGCTTGTACCAGTTAATCTCATGTATTTCAATCCTTAATTCAAGTTAATTTCAAGTTTCATTTGGATATCTCAGTTTAAGCATTTTCATTGAATTTCAAAAGTATCAAGTTGTAGAATTTGTTGTTATTAAGTGTTTGAGTGGCTTCTCTTAGCTTATATAAGCCTTGACAAAGCTTATTAATCTTTTAGAAACTCTGAATCAACAATACTCATTGAAAAAGAAACAATACTTAAAAAATAGAAATAAATAGTAGAAAATTAAAAAAAATCATAAGAAGAAGAAGGAAGAAGATTGGAGCAGTGATGATATGGATTGATATGGTTTAGTACCTTTTGGGAGGTGTTAGGTTGATTCTCAGTTCATGGTCCATTGTTCTCATCATAATCCATTTTGTAAGTTTTTATATCAATTTTTCATATTACTATTTAGGTACTTAATTTGCTTAGGTTTCTGTGTTTTTATGCTTATGTGTTGTTGTTAAGTTAATATATAGCTTAATATAGATTGCTTATTAATCAGATTTCATAACTACTTAAAAATAAAAAATATCACAGTTAAAAACACAAATTTGACAAACTTGTATTTTATGCTTGTGGTGTGGTTGATTTCTGCTCAATTATTCTTATATAATCATAAAATAGTGTTTGGAATCATTGTTGTGGATTAAATCAGATCCTTGTAGTTAAAACTTTCAAAGACAGTCCATAAGGGAGTGTTTGGATTAAGTCAGTCAACTGAGCTAGGGGTATTATTGTTAGTTAGAATCAGCTTAGACATTCTCCTTAGACCATTATTAGCCCAATTCAATTGCTTACTTGGTCTATTTCACATCAGAAAGTCAAAACTCTCTTTGATTCATTCTCATTAGTTAACTGTTAGGTCTTAGGTTTTGTATTTCCACCATTTCAATTCATAAGTAGGTATTCTAGCCTAAAATAGTTTATTTATAGCTTATTATAACTTAATCATTCAGTATCAGTCATTAGAATGTCATATAAGTCAAACCAAGTAGTTTAGGTTAAAAGTCAAAATTGCATCTCTCAGATTTTTACAAAACTTCAAGGATTTGTTTAGAATTTTGTAGTAGGTATTAGACCTTGTGCTTTTTAGAATTTGTATTATACCAGCTCATCTTTAAGATCCCACTTAGCTTATATTTTTGTGATTTTTCTGCTGGGCCCCACTAACTCTCAAAGTAACCTGCAGGGCAAGGTATTGCCCTGCTCCATCAGACTCAGTCCATCATCACCAATTTGGTGGTGATTTGTGACCACCTCAGTGGGCCCCACTTGTCATACTTGGTTCCTTTGAACCCCCTCCTACCAGACTTTGATAGTTGACCAGTTATTTGACCTAGTACCCAGTGGACCCCACTTAGATTTGCCATTGAACTTTGTCCCCTAATCTGTCTCAGTCCACAATAAGCAAGTGCTTATTGTGGCTTATTGGCTTATTCAGTGTTCCACTTGTGCTTTTTCTAGCTTATATATGTTTAATTAACTAAGCTGAACTAGATTTTACCATAGTGGGTCCCACACAAGTCAGTTTGAGCTTATTTGCTACTTTGGTCAAACAAAATCAACTGTGGTAGTATTAAGCTTCCACACAGCTTATTATTAGCTTATAAAATATTTGTTTTTACAAAAGTTATCTATTTTTAAGTATAATATAGTTTTGTAAAAGAAAATTCCAGAAAAATCAATATAAAAATAAGTGATAGTTTCTATTTAATATAATTTAATTTTAATTTTCATTTTTAGATTTTTATTAAGTAAGTTGTGTTTTTATATTTTTATTAAATTCCTTTTATATTAAAGTATTTTTAATAATTTTCTCAGATTTTTATTTTGTAATTTAGTATTTATTAGAATTAAAAATAGTTTTATTAATAATTAATCAATAATTAAGTTATAAATAGCATACTTAATTTTTATAAGGTAACACCTAGTTTTTATATTTTTTTCTAGCTTTTATATAATGTAAAACATTTTTAGAAATTTTCTTATAATTTATACTATTCATTTACTAGTTTTATTAATTTAAATAGTTTAATTAGTTATTAATTAATAAATAGAATAATAATTAGTAAACTAGTTCAAAAATATATAAAATAAAATTTTTATAATTTTTTAGGATTCCTGTGATGGTTAATTAGATTTATAAAAATCTTCTTAATTATCTAAGTCTTTTTAGTATTTATAATAATTTAAATCATATAAATAGTTAATTAACAATTAGATAGTTAATAATTAATAATAATTAGATAAATAGTCTTAAAAATATAATTTTATTTTTAAAATAAGTTTTATAATATTTTAGACTTTTACAAATTTTAATTTTATTTTTCTTAGACTTGTTTTACATTTTTCTTATTTATTAGTAAATTATTAGATAATAAATAATAGTTATTAAATAATAATAATTAATTAAATATTAAGTAATTATAAATTAAATATTTTAAGTTTATTTAATTTGCATTTAAGCCCCTAAGGCATATAAATTTATACTTTAGTTAAAACCGTTTTTGTTTCGTACGTTTACGTAGAATTAAATTAAACGTACGCGTTTCTAGGTTTTAAACGTTTTTAGATATCCATCTTTCACGTATTCGTTCTAATAGTTTATTTAATGTTATAAAACCCTAGTTTAATCACACACACACACACTTATTCATATCCCTGTTCACATTCACTGATCACAGATTCGTTTTTAATAAAACATCGCACACCTCGTTGGGACATTACGACCCGGGGAAACACTGTATTCCACGGAAGCATTGGCTTCAGACGTTTGACTTGGTTGACCATCACCTGGTAAACTTAGTTGACTGTCTGAGGCGAATCAAAATTTGGCGCCGCCGCCGGGGAGGTTGTGCGCTTATTCTAAACGATTTTGCGTATTAGTGAACGTGAATACACGCTCATTGTATATTTACCCATCCTTATTATCATATAAAACAAAACACCAAAAATATTTTTTATTATTATTACTAAAATTTTAAAAAAATACCAAAAATATTCACCTTTACACTTCTACCTATTTGATTCTTCATTTCTCATCCCCTAAACCCTTTGATTCTTTCTATGTCTTATTCTCACCTTCTTGTCTGTCAATGGTGTGGTAGTCCTTATAATGGTGGTAATTGCCCCAGTTGTGGCATGGTAGAATCAGGAAACGGGTCTGTCTATAACCAGAATCCCTATTCCTACCCTGACATGACTGATTCATTCCACCAGCTTCCACACTATGAGACTCAGTAGTTTAACTGTTGTGAGTATTGTGGTGGTTCACACTACAGTTCTGATTGTCAATCAGGAAACACGCTTGTCTATGAGCAGTTTCCTAATAACAATTTTGACTCACAACCACATCAGTTCAATTGTTGTGAGTACTGTGGAGGTCCACACTTTAGCTCTGATTGTCAAACAAGAAATCCATTTCCTTGTAACAATTACGACTATTCGTTTCAAGACCCACCTCCACAGTGCCAAATGATCCAAGAAACTCCTCATGAAACTCAGCAAGACCTTTGTTTAAAGGCTCTTGAGATAATAAAAGAACTTAAGGAGGAGTTGGCTACTACATCGTTTCAGAAATCTCGTGAGACATCTATTGAGTTACATACAAGAAAACGAGATGTTATAAACGGAATGGAGGAATTAATGATCAAAGAGCATGCAGCTAAAATGCATGCTGCATTTTGCAATGCTGCTCTTCTCGATGAGGATGATGAAAGTGATGATACCTCATCAAGTTCATCAGTTGAGACTTCTTCCATGGATATACAGGGAGAAAAGAATATAACCGAAACTCTAGCAGTAGAAATAATGGAACTTGTAGAATCCATAACTGCTAGTCTTTCTCAGCTCCCTCTGTATGATGTTATCACACCCGAGGTTCCCACTCACTCTCTGAGCATGGGGGACGAGCATCTTGACACAATTCCTGCAAAGGAATCTGACGAATTCTTGAAGTCTAGTGTTGAGAACCTTGTCTCAATCCCAAGTGAGTCACAGGGAATTCTTGATCTTATGTGTGATATCCCTCCCCCTCTTGTCTTTCCAAATGATCATATTGAGATGTTCTCTGATTCTGATGAGAACTATTCTTTATCTTGTGGAGACATAAGTTATGTGGGGGAATTACTTTCTGAGCTTGTCAACTCAGAAGAAGAGAATGATGAAGAAATAATCCAAGACGAAGCTCTTCGTCTTACTTTACTAAATGCTAATCTTCTCATTTCTAGAATCGAGGCTTTTAATGAAGAGCCTATTTCATCTCCTATCCCCGTCAAGGATAGTGAGATTTTGATCAATGATTCTATTCCGGAATTGCAAACGTTCCATTTTGATCAAACGGGAGAGAAGATAAGTGGTAGTACCACTTCTCATTCTTATAATTTTCTTCCCGTTTATGAATCATTTACTATTGAGGAGTTCCCCAGTGAATTCACTCAAATCAATCCCGAATACGAATCATTCACCTTTGAGGAGTTCTCCTGTGAACTCACTCATATCATATCTCCACCGGAGTATGATAATTTCTATTTTGATCTAGACATACCCATAATATGTCTTGATCAAACGAGCTTAAAAGAGGAGATTCATGAAACAATGAATTCTCCTATTGAAGATGAGGAGTTAGTTATGATTTTCATCATGACTTTCTTTCTTTTCTTCATATATCCTGTGGCTTCTCCTGTTCTTCACTCTTTTGGGAGTGAGGACATTATCTTTGACCCCGGCATTCTCATTTATAAATTATGAGCCAGGTACTTATCTCATCGGAGTGGAACTTTCACGTGCTTCAAATGTTTATCTAAATATTTTGAATGAAAGTCCGATGCAGATTGTCTCTTCCACATCATACTTCCCCATGGACAAATGAATTCGGGGTCGAGTCAAGCTAGCGACTCGGTAAATAAAAACAGTAGCATGTACTTAGGGTTTTCACCCTAAGTGTGGGGGAGTTACTAACCCACATGTTGTATATATGTATATATCCTCTAAAAAAAATGTGTGTACATAAACTTAAATAAAGGCTATGGAGTATTTTCCTTCTTACGTTCTAAGTGTCGGTTTAACACCCGGTACTTTGAATATTGAGGACAATATTTAGTTCTAAGTGTGGGGGGAGATTCGTTATTCTAACGAATTTAAACACATGTTTCATCAAGAACCCCCATTTTAGCCCGAATTTTAAAATTTTTTCTCACTTAGAACGCAATAAATGGTTATCAGTCCTCCATGTCTAACCCACATAAGGATTGGCTAATCCAGGAGCAAACGGTTCTTGGTAAAGATATCTCAAACCCGTTGATGGCTTGCAATTTGCCCAAAATTGTATGGTACCTCAACTCGCCATATCCTAAAAAGCAAATGAGTTGGCTAGCCCGCAAGATTATGGCTTGTGGTAAAGGTAGTGGAAAAACCATAATTGGTAATTAGCTCACCAAGATGTTGACTATTCCATCAAGAGTTGGCTAGTCCAGAAGCAAACGGCTTTTGGTAAAGACTAATCAAATCCGTTGACAGCTGGTGGTTTGCTCAAAATCACACGGTTATCAGGTGTACCACAGTTCTTACATCTGGCTACTCCAGAAGTGATGGCTTTTGGTAAAGAGTTTTTCAAATCCATTAAGTTTTTCTCAAAAGATTGCTAGGGACTAGCAATAGTTTAGTGTGGGGGATTGATGAGTGTCTAAATACTCATCATTTTATACCAATCTGAGCTGCCAAAACATCCAAAAACACTCAAATATGCATCATAATACTGAAAATATCTTAGAAGTGTATTTTATATGTTTCAAATGCAAAATATGCAAAAACAGATGAAAAACGTACAAAGTTTGCATAATTGGCAGTTTCAGTCCCTCAAGTTTCAAAAGTTGTCAAAACTAGTCCCTGGTTATTCTAAAAACATGAAAAAGTCATCAAAGGTCCTTTTTAATCATAAAGTTACATATTTAGTCCTTTGGTGCAAAGTTTCACAAAATTACAAGTTTAGTCCCTATACTTTGGAAATTGACATAAATGGTCCCTAGGATGTTAAAAACTTTGAGAAAATCAATATTGGTCCTTGTACTAATAATATTTTGCAGGAATGGTCCTTGGTGTGAAGTTTGGTGAAATTGCATATTTAGTCCCTGAAGTTTGGTGAATTGGCAATTTTGGTCTCCGGATATTAAATATATGAAATTATTAGTATTGGTCCTTGGGGTATTCAATCATGACAAGTTTAGTCCTTAATAAAACTTTGGAAAATTTACACATCAGCTCTCCAAACTTTCAGCAAATTACAAAATTGGTCCCTATGTTACATAAACCAAACGGACCCTATGTAATTATCATAACCAAATCCAAACTAAAAACACCAACAGCCCAACCCTTTTATTAAAACCCAAGCCCACCCCCACTTCCCTTGGCCCATTCTCCCAGCCCAAACCACCCTTTAATAAAAACGGGGTCAACCCGTTTGGTCAAACCCACAAACAAAACCACTCCTTCCCTCTTTTACCACTCTCCCTCACTCACAGAACCACCACCACCACCACCACTGCTATGAAACCACCCTGGTATTGCCTCCACCTCACCACCCCAGCTGTCCTACCCACTACCCTCCACCTCCACAACCTTCAAAAACCCTATAACAACCTCTCCACGCAAAACACTGACACAAGACTTCTTTGGCGCCAAAAAGATTTTTGAACGGCAAGGATTCATCAGGCCATTTCAAAGGCTCAGATATGGTGGGAAATGTCAAAGTGGGTCCCACAAACCTCTAAAGTCTCTACAAAAGGAAGAAGAGGCAGTGGTGAAGAATTATTAGTGTATTGTAGGAGTAGCTTAATCGTAGGTAGTATAGTTTACTCATTAAGTTGTATTTTCAATTAAAACAAGCTTGTACCAGTTAATCTCATGTATTTCAATCCTTAATTCAAGTTAATTTCAAGTTTCATTTGGATATCTCAGTTTTTGCATTTTCATTGAATTTCAAAAGTATCAAGTTGTAGAATTTGCTGTTATTAAGTGTTTGAGTGGCTTCTCTTAGCTTATATAAGCCTTGACAAAGCTTATTAATCTTTTAGAAACTCTGAATCAACAATACTCATTGAAAAAGAAAAAATACTTAAAAAATAGAAATAAATAGTAGAAAAATAAAAAAAATCATAAGAAGAAGAAGGAAGAAGATTGGAGCAGTGATGATATGGATTGATATGGTTTAGTACCTTTTGGGAGGTGTTAGGTTGATTCTCAGTTTATGGTCCATTGTTCTCATCATAATCCATTTTGTAAGTTTTTATATCAATTTTTCATATTACTATTTAGGTACTTAATTTGCTTAGGTTTCTGTGTTTTTATGCTTATGTGTTGTTGTTAAGTTAATATATAGCTTAATATAGATTGCTTATTAATCAGATTTCATAACTACTTAAAAATAAAAAATATCACAGTTAAAAACACAAATTTGACAAACTTGTATTTTATGCTTGTGGTGTGGTTGATTTCTGCTCAATTATTCTTTTATAATCATAAAATAGTGTTTGGAATCATTGTTGTGGATTAAATCAGATCCTTGTAGTTAAAACTTTCAAAGACAGTCCATAAGGGAGTGTTTGGATTAAGTCAGTCAACTGAGCTAGGGGTATTATTGTTAGTTAGAATCAGCTTAGACATTCTCCTTAGACCATTATTAGCCCAATTCAATTGCTTACTTGGTCTATTTCACATCAGAAAGTCAAAACTCTCTTTGATTCATTCTCATTAGTTAACTGTTAGGTCTTAGGTTTTGTATTTCCACCATTTCAATTCATAAGTAGGTATTCTAGCCTAAAATAGTTTATTTATAGCTTATTATAACTTAATCATTCAGTACCAGTCATTAGAATCTCATATAAGTCAAACCAAGTAGTTTAGGTTAAAAGTCAAAATTGCATCTCTCAGATTTTTACAAAACTTCAAGGATTTGTTTAGAATTTTGTAGTAGGTATTAGACCTTGTGCTTTTTAGGATTTGTATTATACCAGCTCATCTTTAAGATCCCACTTAGCTTATATTTTTGTGATTTTTCTGCTGGGCCCCACTAACTCTCAAAGTAACCTGCAGGGCAAGGTATTGCCCTGCTCCATCAGACTCAGTCCATCATCACCACTTTGGTGGTGATTTGTGACCACCTCAGTGGGCCCCACTTGTCATACTTGGTTCCTTTGAACCCCCCTCCTACCAGACTTTGATAGTTGACCAGTTATTTGACCTAGTACCCAATGGACCCCACTTAGATTTGCCATTGAACTTTGTCCCCTAATCTGTCTCAGTCCACAATAAGCAAGTGCTTGTTGTGGCTTATTGGCTTATTCAGTGTTCCACTTGTGCTTTTTCTAGCTTATATATGTTTAATTAACTAAGCTGAACTAGATTTTACCATAGTGGGTCCCACACAAGTCAGTTTGAGCTTATTTGCTACTTTGGTCAAACAAAATCAACTGTGGTAGTATTAAGCTTCCACACAGCCTATTATTAGCTTATAAAATATTTGTTTTTACAAAAGTTATCTATTTTTAAGTATAATATAGTTTTGTAAAAGAAAATTCCCGAAAAATCAATATAAAAATAAGTGATAGTTTCTATTTAATATAATTTAATTTTAATTTTAATTTTTAGATTTTTATTAAGTAAGTTGTGTTTTTATATTTTTATTAAATTCCTTTTATATTAAAGTATTTTTAATAATTTTTTCAGATTTTTATTTTGTAATTTAGTATTTATTAGAATTACAAATAGTTTTATTAATAATTAATCAATAATTAAGTTATAAATAGCATAATTAATTTTTATAAGGTAACACCTAGTTTTTATATTTTTTCTAGCTTTTATATGTTGTAAAACATTTTTAGAAAATTTATTATAATTTATACTGTTCATTTACTAGTTTTATTAATTTAAATAGTTTAATTAGTTATTAATTAATAAATAGAATAATAATTAGTAAACTAGTTTAAAAATATATAAAATAAAATTTTTATAATTTTTTAGGATTCGTGTGATGGTTAATTAGATTTATAAAAATCTTCTTAATTATCTAAGTCTTTTTAGTATTTATAATAATTTAAATCATATAAATAGTTAATTAACAATTAAATAGTTAATAATTAATAATAATTAGATAAATAGTCTTAAAAATATAATTTTATTTTTAAAATAAGTTTTATAATATTTTAGACTTTTACAAATTTTAATTTTATTTTTCTTAGATTTGTTTTACATTTTTCTTATTTATTAGTAAATTATTAGATAATAAATAATAGTTATTAAATAATAATAATTAATTAAATATTAAGTAATTATAAATTAAATATTTTAAGTTTATTTAATTTGCATTTAAGCCCCTAAGGCATATAAATTTATACTTTAGTTAAAACCGTTTTTGTTTCGTACGTTTACGTAGAATTAAATTAAACGTACGCGTTTCTAGGTTTTAAACGTTTTTAGATATCCATTTTTCACGTATTCGTTCTAATAGTTTATTTAAAGTTATAAAACCCTAGTTTAATCACACACACACACTTATTCATATCCCTGTTCACATTCACTGATCACAGATTCGTTTTTAATAAAACATCGCACACCTCGTTGGGACATTACGACCCGGGGAAACACTGTATTCCACGGAAGCATTGGCTTCAGACGTTTGACTTGGTTGACCATCACCTGGTAAACTTAGTTGACTGTCTGAGGCGAATCACTTGCCCGAGAAAATTTTCAATCTTGAATTGAAAAGAAGAACTCTGTCACCAACGTTGAAAACGCGGTTCTTTATTTTAGAGTCATGTATCTTCTTAGTCTTTTCTTTATAGATTAAAGAATTCTCGTAAGCTTGATCACGTAGTGCATTTAGCTCGTTTAGCTGAACCTTGCGGTGATCACCCGCTGTCTGAATGTCAAAGTTTGCATGTTTCAAAGCCCAATAGGCTTTGTGCTCTAATTCGATCGGAAGATGACATGTCTTTCCGTACACCAACTTGTATGGAGTACACCCAATGGGTGTTTTATAAGCTGTATGAAAAGCCCAGAGTGCGTCGTCCAATTTGTCCGACCAAGAGGCACGGTTTTCTCCTACCGTCCTCTCCAGAATTCTCTTTATGCCTCGATTTGAGACCTCCACCTGCCCACTAGTTTGGGGGTGATATGCAGTAGAAAGACGGTGAGTTACACCATATTTCAGCATTACTCTTGCAAATTGATCATTGCAAAAGTGTGTACCACGATCACTGATAATGGCACGAGGAGTCCCGAATCGAGCAAAGAGAGACTTCAAAAATTTCACAACAACTCGGGCATCATTAGTGGGTAAAGCTTTCGCCTCAACCCATTTAGATAAATAGTCTACAGCCACGAGTATATACTTGTTACCTCTTGAAGATGGGAACGGGCCCATGAAATCAATGCCCCAGATATCAAATATTTCACAGACTTGGATGATGTTTTGAGGCATTTCATCCTTCTTAGAAACATTCCCGTGATGCTGACAAGCATCACAAGTTTTGACAAGATCTTGGGCATCTTTATAGATGGTGGGCCAGTAAAATCCAGAATCAAACACCTTTCTGGCGGTGTAATTTGAGCTGTGATGTCCCCCAGTGGGTCCATCATGACAAGCTTTAAGGATTTCCATGGCTTCAGTACCATGGACACACCGTCGGATGACTTGATCCACACATATTTTAAAGAGGTAAGGGTCGTCCCAGAAATAGTGTTTGACGTCTTTGAAGAATTTTTTCTTCTGCTGGGACGTCATCCCTTTCACTACGAAATTACCCGCATGGTAGTTTGCAAAATCTGCAAACCATTGGGTAGAAGTATCATCCCGGGTAGAGATTAGATTGAGAGTCTCCAGAGGAAAAGTCTCATTAATTTCTTTTCTCTCGAGAATATCCTGATGAGGATTCTCTAACCGGGATAAGTGATCAGCAGCAAGGTTCTCTGCTCCTTTTTTGTCTCATATGAGTATATCGAATTCTTGAAGGAGCAGGACCCAACGGAGCAGTCTTGGCTTTGCGTCCTGTTTAGTGAACATGTATTTCAAAGCCGAGTGGTCCGTGTACACCACGCATTTGGTTAGGATTAAGTAAGACCTAAATTTCTCAAAGGCATATACCACAGCTAATAATTCTTTTTCTGTAGTGGTATAATGTGCTTGAGCTTCACTCATGGTCTTACTTGCGTAGTGTATTGGCTGAAAATGTTTTGATTTGCGTTGGCCCAGAACTGCACCAATAGCGAAGTCGCTAGCATCGCACATAAGTTCGAAGGGTAAGTCCCAGTTGGGGGCAACAAGGATCGGTGCCTCGGTAAGCCTTTTCTTTAAAGTAGAAAAAGCTTCGATGCACTCGGGGGAAAAGATGAAAGGAGCATCCTTTTCAAGAAGATGAGTCATGGGCCGGGCTATTTTGGAGAAATCCTGAATGAATCTCCGATAGAACCCGGCATGGCCAAGGAAACTCCTTATTCCTTTAACAGTGGTGGGATGAGGCAGTTTAGCAATATCATCAATTTTGGCCTTATCGACCTCAATCCCACTTTTTGAAATTTTATGGCCGAGGACAATGCCCTCCTTAACCATAAAATGGCTCTTCTCCTAGTTTAGACAAAGATTCGTGTTTTCACAACGTTGAAGCATCTTTTCTAAATGGGAGAGGCATGAGTCGAAATAATTCCTGATGACTGAGAAGTCATCCATGAATACCTCCATGGTTTTCCCAATCATGTCGTGGAAAATAGCCATCATGCACCTCTGGAAAGTGCCCGGAGCATTGCATAACCCAAAAGGCATGCGACGATAGGCAAATGTCCCGTAAGGGCACGTGAAGGTAGTCTTCTCTTGATCCTGTGGATCAATGGGAATCTGGAAGTAACCCGAGAAGCCGTCGAGGAAGCAATAATACTGATCCCCCGCTAGTCTTTCGAGCATCTGATCCATAAAGGGCAGAGGGAAATGGTCTTTGCGGGTGGCTTCGTTAAGCTTTCTGTAATCGATACATACTCGCCACCCTGTAACCAAACGAGTTGGTATCAACTCGTTATCCTCATTTGTGACAACCGTGATGCCACCCTTTTTTGGAACGCAATGTATTGGGCTAACCCAAGGACTGTCTGATATAGGGTAAATCAATCCCGCATCGAGAAGTTTGATAACTTCTTCCTTGATAACTTCGTGGATTTTTGGATTTACCCTTCTTTGATGCTGCACGGCAGGTTTAAAGTCCTCTTCCATTAGGATTTTGTGTGTACAAAAATCCGGGTTAATACCCTTTATGTATGAGATCTTCCAAGCAATTGCTTGCTTGTGGGACTTTAAAACCTTAAGCAATGCGGTTTTCTCCTCATCCTTTAAGTCTTTGGCAATAATGACCGGTAACTTATCGTTACCTTCCAAGAATGCATATTCTAGATGAGGAGGCAGGTCCTTAAGTTCGACCTCAGGGAAATCATCATTTGTCTCAACATATTTGACTTCCGTGTTTTGAAGTTGTGGAGGTAGAACAGGAATGGGAGAGGGATCTTTATTCAGTAACTTCTCAAGGAGAAGTATATCCCTTTCCGGGTCAATCTCTTGGTTATCAATCCCCTCGGGAACTGAATCACTTTTGAGAAAGGCCTCTAATTCCTCAAGGACGAAATCACTTCCCTCAAACGGAGTGAGGGAAGGAGAAGAATTAGCGATTATGGGGTGAGAAGAGGGAGTGGGATTGCCACTCGGAGAACTATCAGCAAATCCAAGGATTTCCTGAGCATACTCCTCGGATGCAATGTCAATGACATCAATTCGGTTGACCAATTCAGCATCATAATTCGAGGAGTATCTCGAGGTTTGATCAAGGTTGAACGTTATCGCTTCGGTGCCAACTCGTAACGTGATTTCCTCATCAAAAACATCGATTAATGCACGACCCGTCCTTAAGAATCCCCTCCCAAGAATGAGAGGAACTCTTGGATCCGCATCGAAATCAGCAACAACAAAGTCTGGCGGAAAATGGAACTTTCCCACTCTTACAAATACGTCCTCGGCAATACCAAGAGGACATGAAATTGAATGGTTTGCAAGCTCGAGAGTCATGCAAGTGGGACTAAGTGCCTGAAGAGAGAGCTTTTTCCAGACTGAGTAGGGCATTAAGTTGATGCTTGCACCAAGATCGGCCAAGGCAAAGCACTCAACCATCCCTGGGAAAATACATGGTATTAGAAATTTCCCAGGGTCTCCTAGCTTCGCGGGAAGCTGTTTCAACAGAACTGCAGAGCAGTTTTCATTGAGTGGAGTTCGTGCCATCTCAAACAGTTTTTCTTTATTGCTCAACAGGTTTTTGATTGTCGATGCGAATTTGGGCATTAAAAGAAGAGCATCTGCGAAGCTAATATCGAAGTGTAGTTCTTGAAAAATCTGAAAGAATTTTTCCATCTGATGATTAGCTTTTTCACGGAGCTTCTGGTCTTGCAATCGTGAGGGATATGGAATTGTTGGTTTTGGGTTGGCTTTTGGATTTTCAACAGGACCTTCGGTAGTTTCAAACACGACTCTTTTAGGGGGAGTCGGAACCGGGATAACTGGAGGTGGGACGTCGTCGGTACTTCCTTTATGAATAGGAGGTATCGCGTTCGTTGTAACCTCAACTTCTTTTTCCAATACCTCAGGAGAAGAGAAATAGGTAGATGGAGTTTTAGGTCCTTTGTATGAAGCTCCACTCCTTGTGGTGATCGCCTTAACATCGCCCCTCGGATTAGCGATCGTGTTGCTAGGTAAAGTACCTGAGCCCGAGGGTCGATCATTTAAAGATTTCTTTATGTCAGAAATCTGGCTGATCAACAACCGGTTGGTTTCTTCCTGTGCTTTCATGAATTGTTTTAACAATTCATCAGAAGAGGTAGGGTTTGGAACAACAGCTGGTGTTTGAACAGGAGGGGTTTGCCCTCGAGTGTTCTGATGAAACCCTTGATTTTGGAATTGTCCCTGATTAGGGTTTCCATGAAAGTAGCCAGGATTATAGTTACTCGGTCCCTGATTTCTATTCCCCTGATTTTAAAAATTTTGGGGATAACCTTGATTAAAGTGACCTTGGTTAGAATAACCTTGGTTACTTCTGTTTTGGTTCTGGGGACGGTTTTGTGTGTTCTTGTTAAAACCAGGTGGTACAGAGTTCGGACGCCATGGTGGCTCAGCAGGAGGACGATATGGATTGCCTCCTTGGCTAGAACTACGAGCAATCGCGTTGGTTTCAAATGTGTTACCGTCGGTGGCAGTACAGTTATAGTAGGCATGTGGTCCACCGTAGGTAACACAAACATCCACTTTCTTCACTTCAGCATGTGAAGGATTCTGTGGGAACGAGACTTTCTTCTGATTGGAGTGAACCAAGGCTTGTATAGCATCTGTGAGTTTATCAATCTTAGCATTGGTGCTAGACTGATTCACGGTAGAAGAAGTAGAAGGATCGACCTGTTTATTACGTATGGTTTGAACCTTGGACTTATTTTCAATTATTGCTAAAGCTTCCTTGACAGTAAGACTCAAAAAATTCCCTCCTGCTGAGGCATTAAAGGAATCTTGGTCTGCTTGGCTTACTCCGTTATAAAATGTGTCGAGTTGCATTAACTTAGAAAATCCATGGTTGGGGCATTTGCGAAGCAACTCTTTGAATCTATCCCATGCTTCACTGAATGTTTCACCAGGTCTTTGTGAAAACTTGGTGATCTCATTCCTCAGATAGGCAGTTTTGGATGGTGGATAGAATTCATTCACAAATTTCTTAACTAGATCTTCCCATGTTTCTATGGATCGAGGGGGTTGTTTCTCCAGCCAGACTCTGGCTGCCCCCTCGAGAGAAAATGGAAAAAGAAGTAGTTTAATAGCCTCCTGCGGGACATTTTTATATTTGATGGTGGATGTGATCTTGTTAAACCATCTTATATGCGAATGAGGATCGTCCCTTTCAAAACCGTAGAACTGACTAGAAGTTACCAGATTAAGTAATCCGGTTTTCAATTCAAAGTTGTCAGATACTATGGCGGGTACAACAATAGCATCTCCATAACCCTCGATGGGTGCCTGGAGAAGCTCTGACATTGGGCGGTCTTCTGCCATAATGACTGCAGGTTTAGGTTCAGTCTGTATTTGAGGTTCAATTTTCGGGGCAGATTGTGTACTTTTTTGAGGAATACTGACAAGCTCGCGATGAGGACTTGTAGACCTAGAAGAACGTGTGTGCATGTACTGAAAAAAAAAATTTCAAAACAAGATCGAGGCAAAACTACAGTAAACTTAACCCAATAATCACAGGTAAAATGGCTTCTTTATAAAAGGTACACCACTTACAGGGATATTATGTTAAGTTTTTTATCTTATGTTTGGGAACTTATTTTGAAGGTTATTTAATTGTAATTTATTCACAATAAAAGAAAATGTTTTTGGGTATATGTGTATGGGTGAAAAACTTGAAAATATTTTTGGAATCGATTCGTTAACCGAAATCGTTCCTTTAAAATCACTCGCAGGCTAGCGGGAGGAAATAAATGGATCCCTCTTCAGTTCGCAATTTAATGTCAGAACTTACCTTATACCAGCTGTTTCAGGTTGTGATTTTAAAGAAAACGAAGTAATTTAACTTCACGATTAATTTTGTTGTTATTTTAATTTTTTTGGTATTTTTAACACCTTAGGAAAAGTGTTAGTGAACTTTTCAGTTATGATATTTATTTTCACAAAAATTTACAGACTGATGGTATTTGTACAGTGAGTCGATATTCAGAACCACGTATGCTTCCAAATTCGTTGTACGCAGCACACCTCCCCGGCAGCGGCGCCAAAATTTGATCAGTGGTAAACCGTCAGATTATTATTGACCAAGGTCAATAAATCAAAAACAGCTTAGACTAATGCTCCTCGGAGTACAATGTATCCTCGGGTCGTTATTCCCAACGAGGCGTGAAATCTATAATAAAACGAAATTTGGGATCGGGTGATTATGAATGGGCAAAGATGAGATTGATTTATACTACTGATTTACACAATTTAAACAGTTTAAACAATATATATATAAACAGTTACGTGAATTAAAAACGTATACAATTTAAAAAAGCTTACGTCTACGTACAGGAAAAAAGGTGAATTTTATTGCAAATTAAACTACAGGGGGCAAAAATGACAATTCTATAAACTTAATCTTAAAAGAAAATTAAAGTAAAAAGAAAATTATTTTTTAGATTATTTTATTATTTATTATTAATTATTTAATTAAAAACTATTTAACTATTTAATTAAAACTAATTTAAATTAACCTAAAAATGATAAATACTACAAATTAAACTAAAAACTTGCAAAAATATTTTCTAAAACTTAAATGAACTTGAAGAAAGTATAAAAAATTACAAATAAATATTTTTGTCTTTTTATGAGTTTTTTATTAATTAATTACTAATTATTTTAATTAAACTATTTAAACTATTTTAAATTACTAATAATACTAAAATAACTTAGAAAATTATGAAAAAATTTATAAAACTAATTAACCATCATAGGAATCCTAAAAAATTATAAAATTATTCTAAAAATTACATTTAGGCTAATTTACTAATTAATTACTTATTTATTAATTAAAATCTAATTAACTAAATTAATTAAGGAAAATAGTAAATGAATATTAACAATTAGGAAATTATTTTCTAAAAACTCCTAATGGTTTATAAAACTTAAAAAAAAATATTAAAAGATACTACTATTAAATAAAAATTATTAAAACTATTTAACTAACTAATATTACCTAATTAATATTTAAACTATTGTTAATTAAAATAAATATTAGTTGAACAGTAAAAATTATGAAAAGATTACAGAAAGTAGTTTTACTAATGAAAAACCTAGGAAAAATAATTTGGGACCAGCAGCTTATTCAAATAAGCTGTTATAAGCCAAACGTCTTATTTAAGCTTATTAAGCAAAAACACCCTTAAGTATATTGATTGTGTAGAGTTAAACGGAACTGGTGCCCCAGAGCTTTTGGAAGGGGGTGTATGTATTATGCATGTTTACTAGCCAAGAGGTCCCAGGTTCGATTCCCACACACCCCAAATTTTTTTGAAACTTTTTATTTTTTTATTTTCTTTTTACAAACCTAATTAACAACTGATTATAAGCTTTTTTAACAAAGACAACTTTTTTGTATAAGTTAAATAAGCTCAGAATGAGCCTATTTACTCAACAGTAGGGTGAAAAAGCTGAGATTGGATTTTTAAGTTACAATTAGCTTTAAATAAGCTACAAACTAAAAGCTAATATGAAATAAGGGTATATTAAGTTAAATAAACTACAACTAAGCAGGAACAAACAAGATTATACACTAAATAAGCTGAAAAGCTACAATAAGCTAATCCAAGTATGCTCAGACCAAAAACAGGCCAACTAGGCACCTTTGGACCTCTGTGGGGTCCACAGAGGTGAAAGGGGGTCCAAATTGAAATTTGACCCTGAAAGGTGACCAGGTCAACTTCAAAATAAGCCAATAAGCTGTGCTTATGGCTTATTATTGAAGCTTGGGTGAGGCTTGGTACTTGGGTACAAACACTGAGTACTCAGCTTCTTAGTGAAAATGAGACAAGGATTATGGGGCATGCAGCCCTATCTAATAGGCTAGAAATGGGCAAATAAGCCCTGATCCTACAAGCTGGACTAGAAAGCTTCTTAAAAAGCTAAAAATCTTGTAATGGGGCCCACTAATGAGCTCTGTGTGAGCTTGGGAAAAAGCTTCTCAACACTGAGTGATCAGTGTTTCTAAGGGCATGGACAAAAGAAGAAGCTATGAGCAGCCCTAGCAATTAAGCTAGAGATGATGAAATAAGCTAGGGACTTTAAAGTAGAGCTTATGGGCTTTCCAATAAGCTAAGAAGCTCAGGTTGGGGCCCACTAGAACACTCACAACAAGCCAAAGAAAATGGCTCAACAACTGTGGTGCACGGGAGCTTTTTGCTCAAAAGGCCAATTTCAAGTCTGCTTATTTATAAGCAAATGACCACCAAATTCAAATTTTCTTTTTGATTCTAACACACAGGCTACCAATGATCATAAAACAACTCTTTTTATCTATTTCCAATCTCTATTCAACCCTGTGCATCATTAAGTATTTCATCCCATTTTATTGAAATAGACAATTTGACTTTTTAGGAACTTGAACTCAGTTGACTATTTTGAATTTCTAATCAATCCTACTGATTAATTAAGATGTTATAAGGTATAAGAAAACTAAATTAGGCTATCACAACTCATATTACACTGATTAAGATGATTAATAGGTTTAAAATTCCAACAGTGTAAAGACAAGATGAGATTGAAGGCTACATTGACTATTTAACAAATAAGGATTGAATTTTATTATTTGACTGAGCTATTGAAACCTATTGTGTTGTATTTCAACAAAGAACAACAACAAACAAACCCACTGAGTCCTTGAACTCAGCTGATCCAAACACACCTTTATGGACTGTCTTTGATGATTTTCAAAGTGAAACCACAATCTATGCTAACATACTGATTTGCAGACTTATAATATAGTATAATAATACTAAATGAGCACAGAACAACAAGTATTACTCACTAATTACTAATATTATGTCTTAAGCTAATTTTGACAGTTAAAAATAAAATACTAAGTAATAATTAATTCTAAATAACAAGCAACTGTTTTTAGGTAAAACAAATATTAACTAACATCAATTAAGCTTAAAGAACTAAAGAGAATCAATGGAAAGCAATTGAATCAGTACAAAGCTTAAAATGAGAATTGAGCTTACAATTTTTGCATTCCAGCTAATAACTGAGAACAAGGACCCAAATTCTTTCCTATAAGCCTTCCACAAGGCTTCTAATACCAAAGGCCATCCAGAATCAACCTTGCTCCAACCTTGATCATCATTGCACACTTATTTTTTATTTATTTTATATTTTTCTTGATTTTTCTTATTTTTTTCTTTTTCAAGTTATGCTGATACTTAATGCTTCTAATAACTCTAATAAGCTATATCATAAGCTTATATGAGCTTAAAGATTGAAAACAACAACAGATAACAACTATAAAGCTTAAAGAGATTTTTGAATTTAAAACAAGGATTCATAAACTGAAATTGAACATAAGCTTGTATTAAAACTTGAATAAACTTTTCTTACAATATAACAACAATAATAAAATGCTTAGAAGCTTTAATTGAAACTAAAAGACTAAGTTACAATGTATACGATTTAAATTTAAACTAACTTAAAAACTAACTTCTAATTCCTTCTGCATCTTCCTCCTTTTATAGCCTCATTTGATCCAGATGTCTTCTTAAGCATATCCTACCATGATTCAGCCTTGACACGTATCAAAATTAAGCACAGGTGTTCAAAAAGCATTTTGGCGCCAAAATCCACATTGGTTGCTTGTAGCCGTTTTCCAAGCATTAAATGCTTTTGATGTGACAATGGAGGGTTAAGGGAACCAATTGAGGTGTAATGGGTGATGGTGGGTTAGTATGGCATGTTGAGGTGATGCAGGGATGGTGGGAGTAGTACGTGTTCAATCCTGGAGCAATACTAAACTTTGGGTACTCTTGGAGAGGATGACATGTATGGTTGAGGTGGAAAGTAAGGCACATGGAGGAGGTGGCTTGGTGGATGGTGATGAAGCAGGTGATGAAGGAGGTTGAAGAAGGGTGGGGGACGGGTCAAAGAAGGTCAACGAGGTCAAAGGTTTGACCCCGTTTTATTATAAAGGGGGAAATGGGCTTTGCTAGTTTGGGCTTTGGATATTTACATGGACCAGGCTTGTTTTATTTTTTAGATATGGAATGTGGGCTTTATTGTTGGTTCCGTTTGGTTTATAAGGGTAATAAGCCCAAGGGCTTATTTTGCAAATTCTAAATTTCCAAGGACCAAATTTGTAATTTTCCATAGTATATTAAAAAGGGCCTTTCTTGCCATGTTTAAATATTTTAAGGACCTTTTTAATATTTTTCCAAATTAAAAATAACCGGGGACCAATTTTGCCAATTTTCAAAGTATAGGGACCTTTTTGTAAATTCTTTGAATTTATCATCTAGGGGTCAAACTTGGCAACTTGTGAATTACCAAGGACCCTTTGATGATAAAATTCCATTTTTAGACACTGGGGGTATTTTCTGTCAATATTGAAACTACAGGGACCTGTTTTGTCAATTTTGGTATTTTGAACTTTCAAGGATAAAAATTGTTATTCCTTGATTCCTGGGGACTGTTATTGACTTTTCTTTAAAATAATTCACCCAGGGACCATTTCTGACATTTCTTGAAAGTTCAGGGACTGATTTTGACAATTTGGTAAACTTTACCCGTTTTTCCCTGTTTTCAGTTCTTTTATGTCTGAAACATATAAAAACACCTTATAAGGATATTTGTAATATTTTGTGGTGTTTCTGAGTATTTTTACATATTTTTGTTGTTCAGATTTGACAGAAATGATGAGTTTTTATGAACTCATCAAGTACGTGGAATGCTCTTTTGATGACTAATGCCAACACCTTCATAAAATTGGGTAAGTTGTTTGTTAACGAACTCCGTTCCATTATCAGTACGAATGAACCGAACTGTTTTGTTGAGTCGAACTTGCAACTGCTTAATGAGTTTGATGATGATTTCCGGAGTTTCATCTTTTGATCGTAAGAACTTTACCCACGTGAAACGAGAGTGATCATCAACAATAACAAGCACATATTTCTTTCCGTTGATACTTTGAATCCTCATTGGTCTACAGAGATCCATGTGAAGAGTATGCAGGACTTCCATGATGGTATTGACTGTTTTGGGTTTATGGGTGTGCTTTTTGCTCTTACCCAGTTGACATGCGAAACATAGATGATCTTTTTCATACTTAAGTCTGGGCAAGCCTCGAACAAGATCCTTACGAGTGAGTTCATTGATGGTACCGAAGTTCAAGTGGTTTAAACGACGATGCCATAACCATGATTTGTTCTTAGAGGCTTTTGAGAGTAAGCAAATAGGAGAGGACCACAACATGTCTTCAATAGAGATGGTATAAAGGTTAGTTCCCCGACTCCCTTTGAGGAGATCTACACCATCTAATTCTCTAACAAAACAAGTGTGCTTTCTGAAGGCAACTTCAAGATCAGAGTCACAGAATTGACCAACAGAGAATAGATTGTGTCGAAGTCCCTCCACATAGTATACTCTGGATATCACACTGTCTCCAAAGACGTAATCACCATAACCCATTATAGATCCAAAATGGTCGTTCCCGAATCTGACCGTACCAATGAACTTTTCCACGAAATTCTTGAGCCGCGAGCGATCTCCAGTCATATGTTTTGAGCAGCCTGAGTTCAAATACCAAAGGACGATTTGTACGACCTGCATTTGAAACCAGACAATGGTGGATAACTGAAAAAGATGGAGCCCCACAAACAGTTGGGGTCCGTTCGGTTAGCACACACAAATATTGGATTATCATATGTCACGGATACATCACTGGAATTTACACCTTTTAATGCACTAGATCTGGGAGTGGTACTAAGTGCTTTTATGGGGAACTTTCTACCAGTAGGTCTCCATTTCTTAATAGGCACAACTTTGGAGTTAGTGATCCTAGTCAACGGGCACTTTTCTCCTAAGGTGAATTTCCTTCCAGTAGGTCTCCATTGATATCCAACATTAGTGAACACTTTCCCTGTTTTATTCCAGACTTGTTTAACCCTTTTACCACTTGAAACATTCATGACAGGAGATTGCATAGTGGATTTTAATAATGACACAACACAAGCATCATGATTACCAAAAAATAAACAATCGTTACAAGTCTTACAGATAGCACTAGAATTCGAATTAATTACATCATTGTTAACACAAATGTTTGATTCAACTCGATTCTTTTCATTAAGCATAACTTTATTGTTCCTAGAGGATTCTTCTACTTCCTTCATAAGTGTACTCTTAGCCGGCAAAGTCCTATCATTCTTTGTATTGCATGTAGGCTGTGACTTGCTAGCTTTAGGTACACCTTTTACTCCTGTAGAAGCAATGACGGGAACATTAGTATGATTAGTTGCAACTTGTTTACCGGTGATCATGATGGTGGATTGTGACATGGTTTGGGGATAATCAAATGTAACATGTTTGTTGCCACTGTTGGAGTGCGACGCAAATGACCTATCCGGCTTGTTATCATTCTTGGGGCATGATCCTATAGCATATTCTAATAATTCCTGGGCTCTATTAGTGAGGAAGCATGCACCAACAATAACATCATCCTGTGGTTTAGGTATCCTATTATCCTCAATGGTAATTGGTATCTATCAACTTCTGGTAATTGGTATTGGTCACGTTGCCTTTGTTCGACTTTAATTGTGCAATTTGGGCCCTCAACTTCCGAATCGTGTTCGAGTGAGCTTGAATTACGTCATCCTTTTTGGCTAATTCAAAACATGTGTCAAACTCAGGAGCATCCGAAGATGTCTTGGCATTTGATAATTTTATGTTTTCTTCTAGATGTTGGTATTTTAGTTGCAAGTTAAGATTATCAACTTCTAGTTTTGAAAAACTCCTGACCATGTTTTCATGGTCGTCGTTTTGAATTTTGTTATTTAGTTTGTAATTCTCCCCCTCAAGCTCAATCACACGATTCTGGAATACATTTAAAGTGATCGACATTTCATGAAATTGCCGAGCAGATAGGGCTGAGCCAGTAACAGTGTAAAAAATATCTTGTGCAATGCAATTAGCAATCAAGTTCTCATTCATGATGAGAATGTTTTTTTCTGTCAATTTCACTGTATTTGAGATCAATAGCTAATTGGTTACCCTCATTTTCCACCTCTTTAAAAACCTTTTTCATTTGAGTCACATCATTATTAATGGTATTTTTAAGGCCTTCAAAATGTTCTTTAAGAAGATCTAAAAATGGCATGACTTCAGTTAGGTAACACTGTTTTGTTCGCTCAAAACCCCTTTCCCCTTCTGTAATCCCAGTTGGTGTAATTCTTGTTTTACATGTTTTTTCAAAGTCCTTAAACAATTGACCTGGAACATATAACGCAATTAGGGTATTACACTGTGTGGGAAGAGTATATGGTACTAGATGCCTGGGTGTGTGTAGGGGATAGATGGTTGGGTCAGCAATCCTAAATATGGTACGTGTGTTACCTATGATTCTTTCAGCTTTCATTTTTTCCATGTCAATATTCCAAAACACTTTGTCAGGGAGGATTTTCTTTTGAGGAACAAAAATGGCTGAATGATTGTCATTAGTATAATCATGGTGAAACACAATATTTTTAGCAATGCACAGGGGATCCTTTAGTCGCTCAGCTAGTTTTTCCCTAGTTCTATCCTCAGCCTCATCAATCTCGTCATAGGATTTCACATCAGGAGGGGCATGGTTAGGGTCAAGCATAGTGTTTGCATCATACAGCGCAGGTTGAGCACCTATACCATTTCTAAGAAATTTGGCTTTAGTCTTAGAGGCATCTAGTTCACTAAATTCATCTCTTAGTTTCCGATGGTTTTGCATCAATTGAGCAGATTGAATGGTTTGGCCTTGCGTGTACAACTTATCTTCCAATTTGTTTTTCAACATTTTAAGTTTTGAGAAATCATTTAGAAGTTTAGTTTCTTTATCTTTGTATTCGAGTTTGATTGAAGTCAACCCCTTTTGAATTTCCTGTCTTTGTTTGACAGTTTGATCCAATTTTTTTTTTAAAGATACTAACTCCCTTTTCAATGTTTCTTGTTTGGAATTGTTTTCAGATATGTAAGCACGCATTTGCCATTCTATTTTCTGCTCACGTTCATTAAGCTCAAATTTAGTACGCTGCTGGTATATGGCCACCTGATCCTTAAGGATGTTAACTCTAGTGATCAAGGAGTCATCAGGATTGTATATAGTGTGCTCATATAGCTCAAGTTCTCTAGAATCAACCGACGGTATGTCACTTGGTACAACTGTCATTCTATTGTCATTCACATACCTTTCATATGGGATATTATTGGTATTTCCCATATTAGTGGTGTCTGTGTTGTCAATATTCTTGGGTTGTACCGAGTCATATGCCCCCTGTGGATTGGTAGAGTAATTCAGATTAGAATTTAGTGACGTTGGTACCTCAGAGATAGCAGATGTGATGGCAGAGCCAGACTGCTGTGGGGATGGTGCAGCTGCAGACAGATTAGCCATGAAGATGGTTTGAGCTATGGGTTCGTCATCAACATCTGAATCAAAAGCATCACAATCTTCAACTTGAAAGATGTTCGGATCATTTAGTGCCATGTCCAGAATAGGTTGTTCATCCACATCAGCATCAAACGTATTCTTGTCATCACCAGCCAAAAAGAGCAAAGCTTCTTCATCCAGAGCAGTTCCATTCTCTTGCGCCTGCATTAGCAACATCTTGTCCTTGAAGTACTCAGAGTTTTGAGGACGCTTTGGGAGAGTGCAATTCCTAGCTATATGGCCCAACCCTCCACAGTTATAGCACTTAGGCTGCCTAGCTTGTGCTTGAAGCGCATTCCCGACTCTATACTGCCCATTATCTCTACCAGCATTTCTTGGATTGACATTTTGTCTTCCTTGCACATTCTGCACCACCACCCTTCCATCTTCTATGACTGCCTGATTCTGTGGGTTAGACGGAGTCCTGAGTTGGTTATTAGTTGGTGGAAGTACAGCTCTGAACTGTTGGACTAATAAGGAGACTTGGTTGGAGAGGTTATCAATCATCATGTCAATATGAGAATACCCAGAGTCAAGGTGGGTATTTAAGGCAGGTGGTGAGGGAGTTGATGATTGACCATTAGTTGAGGTAGACCTGGATGAAGGTGGTTGAGATTGATCATTTGAAGGTTGAGTGAGTTGTTGAACATTAGAGACAAAGGCAAGAGACTCATTTGTTGTTGTAGGACTGAGCTTTTCTCGCATTAACCGATCATAAGCTGCATGTTTCTCATATTGTTGGAGATATGCATAGAGTTGTTCATGATTAGTATGCCTGAGACCTTTTTTGAGTTTAACAGCTGTGACAAACCTATCCCATTCTGGTGCCATGTTATTCACGAATTTTGAGTTGAGTTGAATGTTGGGCATTGTCATCTTGATGGCTCGCATGTCATTGACCAGCTTGTGAAATCTGACGTAGTAGTCAGTGATGCTTTCACCTGGGTTCATTTTGAAGTGCTCGAATTCATCATATAGCTGAGACTCCCTATCTTCTTTGGTTAACTCAGACCCTGCAAGAAGCATCTTCACATTATCCCAAACTGCTTTGGCTTTTGTGTTGAAGTTGATGAGTTTGTAGACATCTTTAGGAAGCCCTTGAATGACAATATTCGATGCTCTGATGTCAACATCATAGCATTTCTTTTCATCATCTGAAAGTTCATTGTAGGTGCGAGGTCTTTCTGGACCGACTGCCGCAGGTTGGTCATCAGTAGCTGCGATTGTGTCTCTAGTTGTGCCCATATGGAAAGGTCCTTCATCAATGGATTTCAAGATGTTCACACCGTTTTCCTTACCCAAGCAGTATAGACGAATCCTTTGTGCCCATGATTCATAATCAGTTCTGTCCAGCATAGGAGGACGAGTGTCCGACCCTGCATCCTGAATGTCATCAGAAGAAGTGCTTGCCATTCTTGTGGAAAGTAAGTAAGTGTTGGTACCAGGTTTCAAACACAAGTGAATTTCGTGTAACGTGGCAACAAGTCAAATTACAACCGCTCAACAAATACCAAGTCAAGTCGTAAGATAATCCTCACAACGTCAAGTTACTGTCGAGTTAGTCGTAACAACTTAAGTCGCAACAGCGCACAATTTCACTAAAGTTCTTGACCCAAGTCACTGACTCCACTCAGTATCAACTCGCTGGAACAGTGATTTCAACTCGCTGGAATAATAGTCTCAACTCGCTAGGTAGACCAAATCGCTAGACAGGATCAACCCTCTAGATCTGGTTAACACGCTACACCTTGTAACAACACGCTACCAACCACAACTCGCTAGAATCAAAACCTCAACTCTCTAGAACAGTATATGCAAAGACAACTCGCTAAAGCCTCAACTCGCTAGAAGTAGTAACTCGCTAAACAGATCAAACCTCTAGCTATGCCAACTCGCTGGTTACTCAACTCGCTAGGCCACAACTCGCTAGACCAATAAGACAGAAACGTCACTGTCTAGCATTTTGTCTTAAAATCCAAAAATAGCAACCCGCCAAATCTCTAACCTCAACTCGCTACACAAATTAACCAACTCTCTACCAAAAGTTAGCAACTCGCTAGCAAGAAATAGTATACGAATTACTTCAAAACTCCACAATAATGATGATATTGTTAAACCAAAAGTTACACTCGATGCCTACACCACTTCTAGATACAAAAGTACAAGAAAATACACAATAACAACACCTAACAAGATCAAATAAGTGTGAAACCTACAAAGTATATTCGAACCATGCTAAACACACAAACCAATCAATAAATCCGAGCATACCACGAATCCTAGGATAGAACCATGGCTCTTGATACCAATTGTAGTATACTCTAATATGAGAACATGGATGGTTAAGTGTTTAGGTTGATTTGGGTATAGATTTCTAGTGAGAAGTTAGAGAGAGAAAGAGATGGAACCTTAGAGAGAAAAGTGTGAAATGTTAGATTGCAAATGAAGGTTCAACCCTTTCCCATGGGTGGGAAAGGGTATATATAGTTACAATGGAAACGCCCCTTGAAACGGGCTGTAGAGCGGGCTGACAGTGGGTAAAAGACCCGACCCGACTCCACAAATACTAACTAATACTACTCTACATACTAACTAATATGATAATTACTACGAGCTACAATATGCTAAACTATACTCGGGGTGACCGAGTCTTCATATGAATAATCGTATTCCTAACAATTGGGGATTTAGGAAAGGTTTGCTGTAAAATCGATCAGAAACAATGTATATGAGCTTACAGCTGCTCTTTACCTCCAAGTTAGCATTGTGAGTCAGGCCCTTATTTTCGTCACTAGGTCAAGGAATTGGTCATACGTTGAACATCCTGGTCTCCTGCTCCTGACAGCCTTTTGCATAGCACAGCTGGCGAGCTCTTGTGGAAATTGAATTTTCATTTAGAACTTTCTAACTTTTAAACTTCCAATTCTAAAATATTGGGTAGTATTGTAACAATATCGTTTATTGAAGATTGCTACACTGATCACCGTCTATGCAAACTGGGACTTTGCAAGAATTCATGGAATAGGTTGTGGATGGGCAGGAGTGATTTGGATCTATAGCATAATCTTCTACATTCCTCTAGATTGGTTCAAATTTTGCATCAGATATTCGTTGAGTGGCAGCGCCCGGGACAATAATCTCCAAAATAAGGTAAAATACATATATTTGGTCACGTTTAAACAACATAATTAGTTCTAAGTTGACTGGCTTATTTTTTTTCTTCTGTTCTTATGAAAAACTAGACCACTTTTACTACCAAAAAGGACTATGGACGGGGAGAAAGGGAGGCTTAATGGGTCATGGAACAACGAACAGCCCACGGTCTCCAGCCACCAGAACAGGCAGAAATTTATAATGACAAGAATGGCTGCAGTGAGTTGTCTGAGCTTGCTGAACAGGCCAAGAGGCGGGGGGAAGTGGCTAGGTAAGATCATTGTAAAAGGGATATCTCATATTTACTGTGTCAATTTTCTTGTATGTACTTGTTACAGATTGAGGGAGTTACATACGCTAAAGGGGCATGTTGAATCAGTAGTGACTTTAGTTACATAATAGTAAATGATATCTGCCTATGTGACTTTAGTTTTGCTGGTGTGATCTTTAATTTTTTTAGTCTTCAATTAATTTTACCATAAAAATAGGTACCGGAAAGACAACTTTGTCTACTGATCACAACCTATACTTGATTGGAGATGATGAGCATTGTTGGAGTAACAAGGGTATGCTGAATATCGGAGGCGGTTGTTATGCAAAGTATTGATTTCTCGAGTGAGAAAGACCTGAGATCTGGAATGCCAGTAAATTCTGGACTAGTATGATTTGAATGAAACTTTCAATACTTTTAACTCATATGATGTTTTAATAAATTTTAACATGCAGTTCATATACTTTTAGTGTTGGAAAATATTGTATTTGACATGCATACTAGGGAGGTGGATTATCTACGCACATCTTTCACAGAGAATATTCGTGCCACATACCCCATTGAGTACATCCCCAACGCCAAGACTCCGTGTGTAGGTCCACACCCGAAGAATGTTACTGTTGGCGTGTGATGCATTTGGTGGGCTTCCACCAGTGAGCAAGCTAAACCTTGCTCAGACCATGTATCACTTCATCAGTGGCTATTTAGCTTTGATACAAACTCATAATATTATTTAGTTTTGCACTTATGGGTTTATATTTCCAAAACAGGTAGCTGCTAAGCAAATAGAGATTGTTTGCATCTTTAGGCGTGGTGAGGAAGCAACAAAAACTGCCAACAGGTAGGTTTTAAAATGAAAGGTATTCAAGTTTCTTTTTAAGCTATATTTATCATTAGTTAATTTTTTCTAATTTTATTTTGCCGATTTCATTTTTACTAGACATTCCTTAATAATGAAATGAGCTCAAATAAGTGATCCTTCTGAAGTGTATAGATGATGAATGGGGTCCGGTGCATCGCTTTAACTGGTTTGCTACTCATGGAACTTCTATGAGTCGGACAAATAAGTTGATTAGTGGGCCGCACCCTTTTAAATTCAATCCGCCCGCCCCACTCATCTAGCAAATTAACACTAAAGTCTTAGTGGTGTTATTGATGCAGATCATGAATTAATGGAACTTGCGGCGTCTTTCAAGTCAACTTTAGTTAAACTAGAATCAAAACTTGAGCATACCAAGACGGATCTGGAGTTCTTTTGCATCTTTGAGTACTGTAACAAAATGAATATCGTACGGAGTAGCTTAATTAGCATAGGAACTTTGTCATTTTGGGTTAAACAAGAGCAATTTACTCAGCCCTTTTTTTTACTCTTTTTTTTGGTAGCTGGTACTTTTTAGTTTTTAAGTAGGTCTTTGGTTCATGTTTGTAAGAAGTAAGCTTTTTTTGCAATTTTTTCAACCCATTGTTATCAATAATTTTAAGTATTAATCATTTTTTACCATTATGCAAGTTATTATACTAACAAAGGAAAATCATTCATTCACGTTCAAGGATCAGTACATGGAACTACATGTTTATAATAAGCAGGCTTTTTGCAATTTTTGCAACCCATTGTTATCAATAAACTTATGATTAATTAGTGTTTAATATGCATAACTTATAACCATATTATGGAATAGGTCACTTAAAGGAGCCGGAGTCGATGAAAGACGGCTTAAAGCAACACCAACATCAATAGTTTTGAGAAGTAACGAAAGAGCTGAAAGACGAAAAGAGGTATTTGTTACCATACAGTTTATTAAAAATAATTTGCTATGGTTTACAACATCAAACTAAAGAAATATCTTTACATTGATACATTTCTTCAAAAATTTGGAGGAAATGTCAAATGCTAGAGAGGCTGAAAGAACTCAACTTAGCACTTGAGTAGCTTTGAGTGTCACGTTCACAAAAATTATACAAAGAAACTTTATTCTGTATTTGAGTTTATTTGGTTGTATATTTTAGTTTTGTGTATCACTTTGTAACTTTTTTCTCTCATATTCGATAAACGTTTGTTTCTTTTCGTTCTTATTGCATTAAAAAAAATTGGTATGTTTATATCTTATTTTTCCATTAACTTATTTTTTTCAACGATATTAATAAGTCATGGACAGGCTATGCTACTACAAACGTTGTATAAAGAAGCGTGATTCGCATTTTAGTTTACATCATATACTATGTTGTAGCAAAGAACGTTGTAACAAACACAAACAATTTAACAATCTTTGGTACTATTCTTTTAAAAATCTTTGTACAATAAACAATTATTTAACACCAATATTTAGCTAAACAAAAAAAAATGTAAACGATAATTATAGGTCATGCCTGCCCATCGGGCGGGCTTCGAAAGCTAGTATATATATATATATATATATATATATATATATATATATATATATATATATATATATATATATATATATATATATATATATATATATACCATTTTAATCCTCTTAGTTACAAAATTAACACTTAACACCCTCATGTTATATTTTATACAGTTCACCCCTGGTCCAATACACTTTAAAAAAATGACCCTTAAGTTTATATAATTACAAATCACACCTTATACTTTTTTTTTTTTTAATATCAAATCGGTTTACAACAAAATTCACAAACCCTAACCCAAATTTTTTTTCCCAATCATTAAAATTATCAAGACAACCTTAAACAACATTAATTACATCAAATCAAACACCAAAACCCTAACCCCAGCCCAATCGACTTTTATTTATTTTTATTTTCTTTTCTTTAATTTACGGCAAAAATAAAATAATTCTAAAACAAAATTATAGGATTATAAAATTATGAAACTTATTTTCTTAGGGTCGAATGGTATGTATAGGGTTTGAATAAAATACATTTGAAGTTAACAAAATTCATTCCAGCCGATTTCATAATTATTTCCTTTTTAGGGTTTTCGATTTTATTTGATCCATAGGATTTTTCCAGCATGCATGGGTAATTTTTTACACGTTCTACATAGATTATAGGATGATAGAAAATTACCTTGATGAAGAATTAATGAGAGAATGAGCAGAAACAAAATAATATACTCGATTTTGAATAAATCAACCAAAATAAACCCAAACAATCAAACAATGATTCCACAACCTCCAAAACTATTTTTCCATGCCTCCTTGCTTCCAAACACGTCCAAGAGAATTACCAAAGAATTTCCAGAATTTATTTTACAGCCATGGGAATTTTTAGGAGGCATTTTAGGATTTTATTTTAGGTTAAATGGGGAAAATAAATACAAAACATGTAAAACAGAAGAGGGGGAGGTAATTTTGGCCAATAATGATGATTTGAAGACAATTTCCTGATTTTGTGGATCTTCCCATATATGCATAGTAATTATCTCTTAATTTACATAATTTAAATAAAAGAATACAAAATAATATGTATTTCGGCCTAATATGTTATTTTTTTGGACACTTATAATTATTAAAATGTTCATAAAAAATCATCATATATCATATGTTGCTAATTATCAGGTGTTTAGGATTTATTTGGTATTTATTTAAGTGTTTTATAGTAATTTTAAGCATTAGGGGCATTTTGGTCATTTTAAAAGTTTTGGAAATTTTAGGTTTTACAACTAACTTCATTGAAAATTAACATTGAAGTCTAAGTAATATTAATAAATTTTATCAATAAACTCAATTCTAAATAGATAACAATGAATATTAATTAACATACTATTAATAATTTCTAAAACCTTTGGACTCCACTATTATGTCTTAAACTTAATTTTTTATTTTACAAATGGGTTCGAGAAAAAATTATGTACTTTTTTTTATATTCATTATTCAAGTTGCATGCTTACATAAACTAATCATGCTAAAAAGTATCATTTAACCATTTAAATGTTGTTTTACATACATACTCGTGCACATTTTCTTGAATCAATTTGCACATGTGAGCTATATTAATAGAAAACTCACATAAGTTACTTGTATATGAAAATGGATTATCATAATACATATGTCTATATATATTGCATTAGGTTAAATCAACAATTATTCTTGCAACCTTTTCAACTTCATCTCAATCCATAACCGACTTTCAATTCTATAATAATTACTAAATATTATGTAATCAATTTTGGCAAGCCTTGCACTTCCATCTCGATGTTGTATATTTTTCACATTAAATGCACCGGTTTTGTTTTTCGATAAAAGTTTGAACTTTTGCTTATGCTTAAAACTTAACTTTTTTATTTGATATTATAATTTACAAACGGCTTTAAGTCAAAATTATGTATTTTTTCCTTTTTACTCATTACTCAATGTGATATTTTTACTATGTCGTATTTTGCAATTATGGCAAACTCATTTAATGGGCGTAAATATTGGTTTCTCACTAATGATTCTACATATAGAAAAAGAAAACACTTTGCGATGCGTGGACCTTCTTCTTTTCAATAATAATTCAATTGCACACGATAAATTCATTCTAATATTTCTCAAAGAGCATTCGAAAGCAACTATTTACGTAAACTAATCACGCTAAAAAGTATCATTTAACCATTTAAATGTTGCTTTACATACCTGCTCGTGCATATTTTCTTGAATAAATTCGCACATGTGAGCTACATCAATAGAAAATGCACATAAATTTGTTTCTTTTGGCCTATTACTTATTTTCATGATAAAAAATGGCTTTGTTTCTTTTGGTCTATTACTTAGCCTTATAATACTGGTCCATTAAATGGTTTTTGCATGGTAGTAAGCACACGCGGTCTATCTAATTGGTCATAGTTTAATGTGCGTTAAATATTTTCTTTATTAAGTTTATAAGTTAAAGTTTGTATAATAATGTATATATAATAATGCCACATAAACTATATAAAACTCGTTACAAACCGTTTTAGCTTCATTTCATTTTATTGTACACCTAATTTCATTGAAAATTAACATTGAAGTCTAACTAATATTAATAAATTTTATCAATAAACTCAATTCTAAATAGCTAACCAAATGAATATTAATACACACAGTATTAATAATTCACAAAACATTTGGACTCCACTACTATGTCTTAAACTTAATTTTTAATTTACAAATGTGTGGAAAACTAGAAGGGGGGGGGTTGAATAGTTTTACGTCCTTTTAAAATTTATAAAAACAAGTTTGTTTTAAAAACTTCGATTCTAGTTTATGAGATCTCAATACTTGCACTATATGAACAATTATATAGTAACTAACTAACTATGCTAATATAGTATAGGTAAATAAGTAAGTAATGAAAAGAGTTGGAGAGATCAAACCACAACACAAGGATTTATAGTGGTTCGGCTACAAGGTCACCTTCCTTGTTCCTGCTTCACTCCCCGAGTCACCTACTCGAGAGTTTTCTTCACTATGTCAACAAACTCCCTTATGGCGGAGAAAACCTTACACACCAATTTACACACCACAACTACGTCACAACTTGATCACAACTTCTACACAACTTCTTCACACCAATCTACTTCATACCTATCTTCTTCACACCTTTCTTCTTCACACCAATCTTCTTCACATCAATCTTCTTCACACCTATCTTCTTCACAACTACACTACTTCACTACTAAACAACTTCTTCTACCTACACAACTTCTTATTCTTCTAAACTACTAATTACAAGCACAGCACAACTTCACAAATAATATACACAATATACACAACTACTCTTCAATGCTTCTTGAACTTAGTTGTAGAAGGAGTGTTCTTCTTTTGCACTTTGGATGAGGATAGATGAGAAGGGATTGAATCACTTGAAACAAGGATTAGTAATCAAATGATCAAAGGATTTTGGAAGATGTTTAGAGAGTTTTAGATCTGAAATTATTGTGCAAAAGGTGGGGAACAATTCCAGATTTAAGGTGGTATTTATAGGAGAAAAATTCTGACAGTTTCTGATACAGGAGCCTGGCCGGTCCCCTTAATTTTAAGATGACCGCCCCTTATAATTAAGGGGGCCGCCCAGCTGTAACGGACAGAAAACTTGTCATTTAGTGGATAAAGTTTATTTGGTGAAAAACTAACTGATTTCGGTTAAAAATTTGAAATTATATATTTAGTATGATTAAAACATTTTTCTTTATTACCAAAAGTGTTTTTCAAAAATATATAATATGTTTATATAATTAAATAAACTTTGTATTAATTAATTAAATACCCCTTTGATCATGAGATGTATTAAACACTTGTTTATCCATACCTTAAATGATTAAGTTGGATATAATGATATAAACTAGCTTAATATTTGTTTACGTAGTAATCTTGCGTTTGATGATTTTACATTTTGTGATCGTCAAAATATAAAGATATCGAAGAATATAAATAACGTTTTATGCATTATTTATGTCAACAATCTCCCCCTTTTTGATGATTACAAAATCTAAACTCATTAAGCGAAAATTAGTATATATATACAAGTATTATTGTGAGTTTATATCAATTCTCCCCCTTTTTGTTAGCATAAAAAAGGTTATCCCGATTTTATTATAGCTCCCCTTTGATGTATACTCCCCCTCGTTTTGAGGTCAAAAAGAAATCGAGATATGGAATTCTTGCAAAAAAATATTTAGCGGACAAGCAACATATATATGTATATAGCATGCAAGAGTAGAAACTAAACATAACCATAATCATTAATCAAATAAAAAAGGTTACAACAATTATTACATCAACAAGTAGTGCAAATAAGAAAAGCCTTGAAGGCTTACAATCATAAATAAAATAAACCAAAGCTCTAACATGAAAGTCCTCTCTAGAGCTTGCCATCCAAAATGGTTTAAAACAATTTTATTTGAAAAACACCAAGCATGTTTAATTTGGAGGAATGGATGGTGAACATGGAGATGGTGATGGTGGAGGAGTGTTTGTTGATGGTGGTGGAGGAGTTGTGTTTGTTGTTGGTGGTTGATGCAACAAGTTTTCAATGTGTGAAAACATGTATTGCATCTCATCTCTTAGTCCGAACACAACTGTTCGGTTGTGGATGCAACAAAGGCAAGTGTCTCCATGAGTTTCAAGTAAGCTCCATGGGACGGGGTTATAGGTTGGTGGATTGATAGGGGATGATGAGAAGTGTGCATCAAGAGGTGTTAATGGTGATAATGAGAGGGTTAGTGCAAGAGTTGTGTTTTCATTGGTAGGTTGTGATGGTTGATCTATTGTTGGAGGAGATAAGTGGGTGTTTATGTAGTAATTTATGGATGAAGTGGATGGTATGGAGGAAGTAGATGCTCCATTTGTTGATGGTGTTTTGGAGGGTGCATTTGGTGCACTAGGAGATGAGCATTGAGGTGGTGGTGATGGGGTGGTGTTGTCTTCATTTGTGAGGTCAATGAATAGTTGTTTTGGAGGAATAATGACAAGTTTTTGTTTCTTGGCATTGTTTGAATAGGTGGTTCTTGGCGATGACATGATAAAAGGATGAGGTTTGATGACGGTTGAGGATGATGGAATGTGAATTAAACATGCATGGGGATTATATAGTATGAAAACATGTTTAGAAGTAGAATTAATTTGAGATTGTATTGTTAGATTCCAAAATCAGTTTAGTTTTTAAGGGAAATGGTAGCTGGGACTAGCAAAAGAGGTCACAAGTTGCAAAAGAAAACAGCGTAAAAACTGTTCCAGATGGCCGGTCCCCTTAAATTTAAGGGGGCCGCCCATCTGACGACCCAGAAATCAAAATTTTTCAAAAATTTTCCTGAAAAATGTTGTATCCTGTTTTGTTTTTGCAGCATGCTCTATTTGGACATTTCACATTTGTTTTGGTCTATTAGAAAGCATACATGTCATATATACATAAACTAATCATGCAAGCATATATATATATATATATATATATATATATATATATATATATAGATTAAGTAATAAAGCATGCATTCATAAGCATATATTAAACATAAATAAGCAAGTTAACATCCTAATCAAATATCCAAACAATTATCCAAGAAAATAACAAGTACTTCCGAATATACTTCGGACAAATAGCAAAAAAAAAAATCCACGATCAAGAGACATAAAAATAAATATTGTTCAACAAACATAATCTAAGCACATCATCTCCTTTTCTTCCGGAAGATACCCTTCAACGTCTTCCCGATGGATTTGAAGCCACCTCTAACTTCTTCATGCAAACTCTTTTGTCGTCTAAGCATCTCGGTTGTTCGCTCATGAGGTACTTCGTCAGTTTGATCGCTAGGAGATGGGGTTGAATACTCGGGATAGTTAAGATCCTCTAAATTATCAACGAACTCGGAAAACGAAGGGGTACTAGCATCATGGATGTTTTCCTCCTCATCGTCATCGTCTTGTCTAGAAGATGATCCGTGAAAGCTATGACGACGAGATTTTCCCTTGTCACTTCGAGTTCGTCGAGCTTGTTTTAGAGCGAGAGGACGTAAGGTGGGATAGATGGACTCATAGATGCTATTGTCAAGATCGGGGTAGTACTCGATAACATGTCGATAGAGACGAATAAGAAACATTCCATATGGAAGATTGGGTTTGGGAGTTTTTCTAGCACACTCAATCCGTTTGATAAAGAAGTAGGCCAAATTGTACGGCTTTTCGACAGCGATACAATACAACATGTGAGCAAGGCATGCTGGGAGATGGTCCCGGTGACCTCCAGTACCGAACGCATTCTCACGAATGAGTTCTTCCCAACGCTTCATGTGGGGGCCTAATTCCTTGAGGAGAAGTTGGTATGAAGAGATTTGGACATTTTTGGATTTTATTTTTCGGGTGTAGTGGCACGCTCCACACCAAGGATTTGATGAATTTCGTCGGATGAGGGATGTCGGAGAGATAAGGACCAAAGGTTGGTCGACAACGATGTAGAGATTTGAGGTCCCACTCGTTTGTGAAAACGGCTTGACCTCTAAAAGAAATTTGGAGGATTTGACCAAATTGTTTGAGAGTTAAGGTGATAAATTCATTTTGGATCATGAAGGATATGGTGATGGCACCAAGATCATTGGTTTGAACGGTGACTTGGCTATAGAAATCGACTATGAAACGAGGAACGATTGGTTCGTTGATTTCAAAGAGGCAATTGAGGTTGATGCTTGTGAGTAAGCGAGTAATATAGTCGGATTGAGCAAAAGCTAGATCTACTACACATCCCTCATGAACGTTTCTATCTTCAATTTCACGATATATACGTCCAACGGAAGGAGATGTAGTAGGGAGTTGGGAAACTTTGGGAATGTAGTTTTTAGTGTGGGAAAGATCTTCGGTAGTCGCTTTTGGCATTTTCACCTAAACACAACAATAATACAAAAAAAATAAATATAAAGAAGAATAAAAGTGTATATATTGTTAAGACTTATGTTGGAACGTAAACATACTTCGATGATAATCCTAGGAAGTAGTTTACCATGTTCCTCAATATTATTTTTAACTCGTTCTAGATATATTTTACAATGTTTAGTAAGTAGTTATGGACAAATCCAAACGCCCTTTTAAACATCTTAATATATCATGAAATTTACTAGATTTACATTAGGTTGTAAAACTAGCCATTTCTTACGAGTTTCTTATGCATGTGATTTGTTTTCGAAAAGGATGGTTTATGTTTTGACTCAAAAATATCATTTTTCGTACTAAGCCAAACGCTTCTTTAACTAGACACTTACACTACTAGTATGTCAATATATATATATGAATTATATATCTTGACAAGTTCGAATTACAAGTTTTAGGTTTATAATCTTGACAATGTTTTATAAAAATTATAACGACTTAAATTCGACATTATTTGGACATAATCCAAACGCCCTCTTATCGTGTACAAAAATATTTTTACTTAGTCGAGAGATATAGTTTCATGTTTTACAAGTTATAAAAATATAATGTGATTAGTTTTGACAAGTTTTTATAGCGTTATTCAACAATGTGTTCACCAAAAATTTTGAAAAGGAATATATGAAATTTTTCAAAAATTTTCGACAAGAGGGTTTATAATTACTAGTTTTTAGTGTTAATTTAGCATCCTAATCCTAAGGGAAGCATTTAGTTTCGGAAATTTTAGACCCAATTTGAAAGAAATTATGAATTTGAAAAAATTATTAAAACGTGCATAATCTTGAGTTTGACCAAATTAGATTGAATTAGATGAAATGTGTTATGAAAAACTTACAATATGTAATGGTGATTGTGTTAGATGAATTTTCCCTTTGCGAATTAACCCGAATTACGTGATTTGGAAGTGGTTTTTAGGTGTTTTGGGGTTTGAGATTCGTCACAGCAGCAGAAAATGGAAGAGGTGTTTGAAAAGTGGAGTGTTTGGCAAAAGAAATAAGAGGAAAAACGGGTTGGAACTATCAGATGGCCGGCCCCCTTAAACATTAAGGGGGCCGCCCTTCATTTGGCTGCCGGTCCCCTTAAACATTAAGGGGGCCGCCCTCCAAACTTTGATTTTTCGTGGTTTTGGTTTTTGGAAAGAACAAGAAAATATTTATATATACATTAGATTTATATTTAATCAAAAATACGTTGGAGAGTATTCGCACGAAAGGAATTTCTTAACACTTTTACTTGACATTTCGTCAATTAAAATTTCTTGATCATTTCGGATGAAATTTATCAAGTTGTCAAGTGGACGAGAGAGTTGTGGAAGGTTTATAAGTATATATATATATATGTGTGTATATATATATATATATATATATATATATATATATATATATATATATATATATATATATATGTGTGTGTGTGTGTGTGTGTGTGTGTGTGTGTATATATATATATGTATATATATATATATATATATATATATATATATATATACATATATATATATATATATACATATGTATATATATATATATATATATATATATATATATATATATATATATATATATATATATATATATATATATATTTGCGTTCAAGTGGTGAACATTTTAAAATGGTGAATAATAGGCACCAATAATTAATTGACAAGTGTCTTTATTCTTAAATAAAAATGTAAATTAATTTTAATGTGTTAGAGGGTATAATGGGTATTTATGTCCTCCTTATTATTAGCCATGTTAACCCTACCAACTCTCTTTCTTCTATATCACAAATAAACAAACTGTACATTTTTTTTATCCCACCATTCAAGATCTAAAAATTCTATCAATCCTCCCCATTCTTAGATCTAAAAATTTTCGACATCAATAAAACCCAAACAATCCGCGTTATCTAGCGACAGGATTGTGCAGGTTCGCTCTCATCGATAATCGGGCACCGTCATCAGCCACTTAAGGGGTCCATTTTGGTTTGTACCAGTTGGTCGCTATCATGTTTTTGTATGCATCAGTTTGTTTTAATTCCAAGTTTGAAATTTGTATTTGTTTGTGACTTTTTTTTCCAGTGTTTATTGGTTGGAGTAATGTATCACAAGTTTGTATTATATTTGTGTTTGTCTACCAATCTTATAGATATCTGATTGTCTACCAATCTTTGTGTTTGTATTATCTTTGTGTTTATTGATTTAGTAAATAGTTTTGTATTACTAGATTATTACTGGTGGAACTTGTCATAGTCATTCTTTCGTTTTTAGTCAATTCTAACTGTAAGTTTTTACTAATCAATTAATATGGATCAGTTATTGTTATAATTTTGTATGTTTGTGTCGATTGTGTATTAGTCTTTATTTGTTTACCAAATATTAGTTCAATCAACAAAAGAGTCGATTGTATGTTTGTGTCGATTGTGTATTAATCGATTGTATGTTTGTGTCGATTGTGTATTAGTCTTTATTTGTTTGTGTCGATTGTATGTTTGTGTATTAGTCGATTGTGTATTAGTCAATTGTATGTTTGTGTCGATTGTGTATTAGTCAATCTTGTATGTTTGTGTCGATTGTGTATTAGTCTTTATTTGTTTACCAAATATTAGTTCAATCAACAAACGTATTATGAAACTAAGTGTGTCAACAAAATGAAAATGGGACTTCCAATGTATTAATAAACTAGATGTCTCACTTAAAATGTATAATGAAATTAAATTGTTTCGAAAAATCTAGTTTATCACTTGAAATGTATCAAAAAATTATGTGTGTTAAAAATTATACTAGTAGTATGTTAATAAACATGTGTAAACAAAAAATTAATGTATCACTACAAATGTATCAAACGATTAAGTGTGTCACTAAATATGTATAAAAACTTGACGTGTCACTAGAAATGCATCACAAAATAAAGTGCGTCAAAAAATATAGTGGTTATTATAAATGTATCATGAAACTACATGACACTAAAAATGTGTCAAAAATATTAATGTGTCACCGCAAATGTAACCATATATATTTTTGACGTGTCACTAAAATGGGTCAAAAAAATAAATCCATAAAAATGACACTGACCAAAAAAACAGTGAGACGAAGAGAAGCATATATGAATTGATGAATCACTTTTAGTTGACACAAATTGAATAAAGGGAGGTGATATGTACACATATGTTTTTATTTTATGTGTATAAAATATAAACATATGTGTACATATCACCTTTTTTAAATAAAATATGAAGAACTCACAAAAGTCATGATTGGTCGAAAATTAGTCAAAGACTATCAAAATATTTACGTGAAAGTCAAAACAAATAGCAAAAATAACGTATTAAAAGGAGAAATTAATTCTATTAACTTGACACATAATGCCACTAGTTTTTAGTTTTATTACAATTTAGCCACTCATTTAATTAAATTTAATCTTGATTAATCAAGCTTGATCTAATGGTCCACAAGTGTGCCTATTGTTTTTCACTTTAAGGGTGTCCCTAGATATATATACATATATATACATACATACATACATACATATATATATATATATATATATATATATATATATATATATATATATATATATATATATATATATATATATATATATATATATATATATATAAGTATATAGTATGGGTTTTTAAGACGAGAATATAGGAGGGAGACGTATGCAACGGAAGACGGGAGTTTGTTTCATCCATAGATTTTTCGACTCATCTCTCTACGTCAGCATGAGTGTTGTTTGAACATTAAAGTTCAATATGGCAAATGGGGGGGAAAGAAAAGGTTCGTAAACGAACAATTTCTAATTCTAGAAAATAAAAAAATGAATTTTCTAGGTTATAAGATCCTAGATATAGCTAAGTATATATATGTATATATATTTAGATATAATATATACATATATATATATATATATATATATATATATATATATATATATATATATATATATATATATATATATATATATATATATATATATATATATATATATATATAAATCTAGAAGAACCAATGAGCCGAACAAGATCACATAAAAACTAGATATTAAACTAAGCATGCATTTCTTGACTAGGAAATAAAAGGAAATGTGTACCTTTCATCTTCAATGCATTTATCTTCAAAGTCTTCAAGGAATAGTCTGAATAATAGGTGACAACAAAAATTTCCATGTTTGAATGGCGAATTTTCTACGTTGGTCCCCATTGTCTCATTTGACCAAAGTTATTTGATCCGAACATGTTTTGTATTTGACTTGGGTGCATATATGGTTGAAACATTCCCCACGGATTGAAGTTCCACATTTGTTGATTATTGTTAAAGTTTCGTCTATTTTGGTTTGCTCTTGGTTGAGGTGTTTTAGGTCTAGGGTAAGAATTATTTGGTTTCCTTGGTGGTGGAGTTTTAGATCTTGTTTTAGGTTTAGACGATCCTACCTCGGTTTTTAAAGATGGTTTATAAAACGGTTTTATTTCTTCATCACTAGCAAGAGCTATTTTCTTATCATTTATGAGTATATACTTAGGATTAGATTTTGGAGGTTTTAGTTCCTTGAGTTCACTTTCAAATTTAACATTTTTAATTTCACTTGTTGAAGCTTCGGTTGAGTTAAATCCTAAACCGGTTTTATCTCCGGATACTCTTTGAATACTTATAATTTTACTAAGTGAGTTACTGCTATTTTCAAATTTATCAAATTTACAAATTTCTTCCCTAAGTTTGTTGTTTTCACTTTTAAGCTCTTGACATGATTTACATTCTTCAAAAATTTCTTTACCTTTTTCAAGTTGATGTATTTTAATTTTTAGTTCTAGTACTTCATTTTCTAATTGGTTGTTTATGTATTTTGGTGATTTGTTTTTAGCCATTACTTGTTGTCCCTAGTTTGCATAATCTATTGTATTCACTATCTAAATCTTTTTCATCTAATGATAAATTTTCATCACTAAAGTATTCGGTTGCGGAACGTACCTCACTTGATGTTTTTGCCATGAGACACTTTTCTTCCTTTGTTATTTCTTTCTCATCTTCATCGCTATCACTCCAGGCTCTTCCAACAAATGCTCTTTGATTTTGATCTCTTGTCATCATTGGACATTTTCCAAAGAGGTGATTCGGATCACCACACTTGAAACACTTTCTCTCATTCTTGCTATACTTGTCATCATTATTCTTTTGAGGTGCTCTCCTTTCATCGTGTGGTTGTCTAACGAATCTTCCTCGCCTTTTGAAGAATTTCTTGAAATCTCTTACGGCCATGGCATATTCTTCGTCATCGCTTTCGGAAGATGAGCTATCTTCGTTGTTGGATTCCTTTTTAGCTTTCAAGGCGATTGACTTACTTTGCTCTCGTTTTCCTTTAACCATTTCGGAGTCCTTCTTTATTATTGCTTCGTAGACTTTCAAATTTCCAATTAATTCATCAAGTTGTAACGTTGACAAATTCTTTGATTCTTCAATAGCCGTCACTTTAGCTCGCCATTTTGGGTGAAGAGCCCTAAGAAACTTCCTAACAAAATTCTTACTAGAAAAATTCTCATCAAGTGCTTTTAAACTTGTGATGATAGTGTTAAATCTAGCGAAAGCATTATCAATTGATTCCTCTTCCGGAATCGTGAATTGCTCATATTGTTGAACAAGTAGATCTATTTTATTATCTTTGACTTGATTATTACCTTGGTGAGTTATTAATAAAGAGTTCCAAATTTCTTTTTCGGTTTCACACATAAAGATCCTTTCGTACTCTTTACGTGGTAGCGCATTATAAATAACCATTTTTGCTTCATTATTTTTAGCAAGTTTTCTTTTTAAATCATCATTTTGTTTTTCAAAAGGTACGATTTCATCTTTCTTTGTTTCGGGGTTATTTTGAATAGGTAAAAAATCACCATTGGTAATAACATGCCAAAGATCTAGATCTTTTGATTTCACATAAGTTTCGAATCGATTTTTCCAATATAAAAATCCGTCACTTTCAAATAGTGGTGGTCTTTGCATAGATTGCCCTTCTAAATATTTTTCAGATTCCATAGATCGTTACAAGTTTTAAAATGTAATATATTTTAAAGATCTTGCAAGACGTGGCTTCTGATACCAATTGTGAAAAACTAAAAGGGGGGGGGTTGAATAGTTTTACGTCCTTTTAAAATTTATAAAGACAAGTTTGTTTTAAAAACTTCGATTCTAGTTTATGTGATCTCAATACTTGCACTATATGAACAATTATATAGTAACTAACTAACTAAGCTAATATAGTATAGGTAAATAAGTAAGTAATGAAAAGAGTTGGAGAGATTAAACCACAATACAAGGATTTATAGTGGTTCGGCTACAAGGTCACCTTCCTTGTTCCTACTCCACTCCCCGAGTCACCTACTCGAGAGTTTTCTTCACTATGTCAACAAACTCCCTTATGGCGGAGAAAACCTTACACACCAATTTACACACCACAACTACGTTACAACTTGATCACAACTTCTACACAACTTCTTCACACCAATCTACTTCACACCTATCTTCTTCACACCTTTCTTCTTCACACAAATCTTCTTCACATCAATCTTCTTCACACCTATCTTCTTCACAACTACACTACTTCACTACTAAACAACTTCTTCTACCTACACAACTTCTTATTCTTCTAAACTACTAATTACAAGCACAACACAACTTCACAAATAATATACACAATATACACAACTACTCTTCAATGCTTCTTGAACTTAGTTGTAGAAGGAGTGTTCTTCTTTTGCACTTTGGATGAGGATGGATGAGAAGGGATTAAATCACTTGAAACAAGGATTAGTAATCAAATGATCAAAGGATTTTGGAAGATGTTTAGAGAGTTTTAGATCTGAAATTATTGTGCAAAAGGTGGGGAAAAATTCCAGATTTAAGGTGGGATTTATAGGAGAAAAATTCTGACTGTTTTTGACACAGGAGCCTAGCCGGTCCACTTAAATCATGGCCGGTACCCTTAATTTTAAGGGGACCGCCCCTTATAATTAAGGGGGCCGCCCAGCTGTAATGGACAGAAAACTTGTCATTTAGTGGGGAAAGTTTATTTGGTGAAAAACTAACTGATTTTGGTTAAAAATTTGAAGTCATATATTTAGTATGATTAAAACATTTTTCTTTATTACCAAAAGTGTTTTTCAAAAATATATAATATGTTTATATAATTAAATAAACTTTGTATTAATTAATTAAATACCCCTTTGATCATGAGATGTATTAAACACTTGTTTATCCATACCTTAAGTGATTAAGTTGGATATAATGATATAAACTAGCTTAATACTTGTTTACGTAGTAATCTTGCGTTTGATGATTTTACATTTTGTGATCGTCAAAATATAGAGATATCGAAGAATATAAATAACGTTTTTATGCATTATTTATGTCAACAAAATGGGTTCGAACAAAAATTATGTACGTTTTCTTTTATATTCATTATTCAAGTTGCATGCTTACATAAATTACTCATGCTAAAAAGAATTATTTAACCATTTAAATGTTGGTTTACATACATGCTCGTTCATATTTTCTTAAATCAATTCCCACATGTGAGCTACATCAATAGAAAACACACATAAATTAGTTGTACATGAAAATACATTACCACTATATATATATATATATATATATATATATATATATATATATATATATATATATATATATGTAGGGAAAATTACTAAAATGGCCTGTTGCCCTACGAGTTAGGCATATTTAGCCTCTTTTTTGAAAATTCTCGTTTTAGCCCGAGTTGCCCAGGGCAACTAACATCCAACCAACAAGGGGGTGACATGTGTCCAGCCATAACAGTTGGTAATAGGTACATGGAACGTATTGTATTTTGGGCAACTTTGGTATTTTGGGCAACTAATACATGAGCAAATGGGTATTTTAGTCATTTTACCTGGATTTAAATAATAAACTTTAACACACAAACATCTTCGTCTACAATTGTAAAATTTTACTAATGAACTGAATAAAAAAAATCAACACACAAACCCGTTCGTCTACAAGTGCGAATCATCACACCAGTACCAAATCATAAGTCATTAAAACCCTGTTTCCATACATTTTATGTAATTCGATATGCCAATTACGTTGTATACCTGCAAAATCGCTGTTCGATCTACAGTAAAATTGCTTACAGAAATCAAAAAAATCTTGTCAAAGAATGAAAAGCGGGAAAGGTTGTTTAGGAAGACGGTCTTTGGTCCGTGGTTGGACATTCGGGATTGCGATAATGACTCCCGTTTGATGCATTACGTTTTACAACATCAGGTAAAAGTTTCAATCATAAAATTCGATTCCCCACCATTGCAATTCAAATTTGGGGATCATTTGTTAGAGTTTGGGTGGAATGAGTTCTGTTTAATAACAGGGTTTCGATTTGCGCAAGTTGTTGTTAGTGAAAAGAACCTAATTGCATTTCGTGACCGTGTATTTCCTGAAAAAAGAGCAAAAGGTATAAATGCCGTATATGCAAATGATTGTTTGGAAATACTTAAAGATGAAAATAGGTTTGAAGCTCTTTCAGATGATGATGCTGTTAGGCTGTGTCTTTTGGTAATTTCTATTTTGGTGTTTATGGGTAATGAAGACAGGAATTGTATCCCCAAGCATTTACTATCTTTGGTGGAGGACATTGATGCTTGGAATGTTTTTCCATGGGGGGAATACATGTGGGATAAATTTTACTAACGGACTGTCAATATTGTTCACAGACATAGAAAAGATCATTTGGAAAAGTTAAAGGAGAATCTAAAGTTCAATGCGACATACAATATGTATGGTTTTGCTTGGGCGTTCAAGGTATGCCATACTTACTATAATCAACTAAAGTGCACCAGGATGGAGTAAACTCTTTATGCTGTGTGTCACAATATTTCGAAGGAATGTCTATTCTTTATACTTTTGATTAATGTTGTATTTACTCTGAATTCTTTCCAATTTCTTCTAAATATATGTATCTGGTGTACACAATGTTTGTTATTGTGTTGCATACATTTCCTAATTATACCAGTAATATATACCTTCGCCATATACCCATAGATTTCATTTGTAAAAGTTTTAATTGAGTTTTTTTGCCACTAGATATATGGTTTATATATAGTTTTGAACTAGTGTTATAACCTGTACTTTCAAAAGCTTTATTGAAGAAACTAAACAATGTAAATAAATATCATATGTACTCCAATTTATGTTGCATACATACACACCAACATTGTAACAAGTGCATGTTACAGATATGGATATTGGAGAATTTTCCTAAAAGCAGCACTTGGTGGAAGAAAGACAAGAAGGTCGTTCCACGCGGTCTTGCTTGGTCTAAACGTGAAAAGTATGGAAGATTAGACCAGGCCATACTATTTGGCCAGGTATGCACCACACTATCGTCGAAGGCACATTTATTGGAAATTAATTTAAATTTTTGCACAGACCCACGTATATTGTATTTGTTGTTTTTAGGAGTCAATTCCCCTGATCGGACTGTATGCAACAAATATAGAACTCAGACAACCATGGTGTAATGATAGCATCCCTTTTATCAAGGGTTTGGCAGATCCAGACCCGACACTTCAGGGTGAACAAGCTGATGATGGGCAACAAGCTAACAGCGGAGACGATGAGCAAGTAGCTGACACAACAGAATCTGATGAAGAAGATGTTGTCGCAGACAAACAGCAGCATGGACCATTTTTGCAAAATTTAAATGAGGTTGATGCTGAAAACGGTAATCGTGTCAAATCAACGGAACCGTAAAAGGAAATGAATGTTTCAACAACTGCTATTTACAGCGAGTTATTGCATTTGCAATCAAAGCTGACGTTCATATCCAAGCACATTACATCTGTCACAAAACAAGACATCGTCGACCTATTTGATGATGTGAAAACAAGAGTTTCATAGATAGAGACACTTATGAAGGCTAACCCTGATGGTGATGTTGTTAATGACAAAGAAAATGCTGTTGACCCAAATGCTAGGGTTACCACCAAAGATCTACCATTAGAGACTGATGTCAACCCCGATACTGACTTGGTTTGTATTTACCTTTTATGTTTTTTCACCCAAGTTATATTGAATGTCAATTCCTCTTTAACGTTTACACTTATATCATTTTGTCAACTACAGACTTTGGCACCACCTTGTGAAGCATCTCTTGATGTTGGTGTTGTAAATCATTATACTGACCGAATAGTTGATGCTGATCATACTGACGGAGTCATAGATGATGATCTTCATGTTGATCCCAATTCAAAGGAAGTTGACAATCCTTTTCATTCCAAGGTATGAATTTAGTTTTATGTTATTTCCATACTTTTATTAGTATCTAAATTTCGCGTTGATGTATCGCCTTATTGAATTTTCTTGACGTCTAAACTTATATCATTTTGTCAACTACAGACCTTGGCATCACCTTGTGAAGCTGATCTTGATGTTGGTGTTGATAACTATGTTACTGAGCGAGCAGTTGATGCTGATCATACTGACGAAGTCCTTGATGATCATCATGATGTTGATCCCGATTCAATGGAAGTTGACAATCATGTTGTTTCCAAGGTTTGTGTTTCATTTTATGTTCTTTCCAAACTTTGATTACTATCTAAATTTTGCGCTGATGTTTAGTCTTATCGCACCGTATTGACCATAATTTTAGTCGTTAATTTGATTAGTTGAAATTTGAAATGTATGTTCAACTGCAGCCGACATCATTAGGTTGTGAAGGTGTTAATGGTGTTAAGGACAGTGACAGTGATGCAGCCCTTCACATGGAAACTGACAAGGAATGTGGGATGGTAGGGGTAAAGGAATCTTAGCTGGGATCGATCAACGTTCTTATAGAAGCAATACAGTTTGGCCAGACCCCTGACGTCCCTTTTCTTGATGCACATGAACCAGCTACTCAAGTCGGTGCATTTCATGACAATGCCATTAAACAAACATCATCCATCCACCACGTTCATGTATGTTATATTTAATAAATACTTTTGCAACATACAATGTTAAATACTTGGCCATTTATGTATACATGTATATTGTACTAGGATGACATGTTCCATGATGATGTAGCGATGTTACTAAACAATGATACCGATGCCGATGCTAATATGGTTTCGTTAGACACAATTCCATTTGACAATGAAATTGTGGACGGTGTTGACAATGATTTGCTGATGGAATAACCATCCGGTCCTGTGCACAGAGAACCAACAACACCTTTGCAGCCAGATGTTGAGGTATATGCTTTATTATATACTTTAAGAAAGGTTAATCAGTGATTTGTTCCTATGTCTTGTGGGCGCTGCTAATCACAACCTACAATATCCAGAAAGATAAAACAACACCATCACAACAGATAATCGTCCACCAAGGATATGCAAATGTGGACGGTCCTACAGACAAACCTTGCTTGGACTCTTTTTTTCCAATCGAAAACCGAAGAAAATTCAAAAAAAAAAAAAAAAAGAAGGCGGCCAATTTACAAATATTGGCAAGAAACTTTTTTCTGATAACTAGTCCAGCAAGGCAGAATGAGTTATCCAGAAATTTGAATCCAGTCAACGGTCAACGCGGCCGAGTCACAAGAGCATCTTGTTCCAGAAAGGAGTCGATTGACCCTATTGTCGTTTCTCAAGTAAAGCACCGTATTACATTAATATTTACATCAGTATCTGGTTGGTCTCTACTTATGTACGTTATGTATGTATTCAGGACGTATGTGAAACCTTAAGAACACGGTCAATTACTGAATGCTATTCGGTCAACGTAGATCCTTTTGTAGAGGTATTATATTTTGTTTTTTTTATTATGCATATCAAATATTATTATTTGTTTACTATTAATAATTTGTTTGTTCTTTTAGGATCTGTCTCGACACCCCAAATGTAAAAAAGACAAGGTTACTTTGCCGGATTCTCTTCGTACTTACTTAAAGCAAAGACAACCCACAGAATTTATGTTTCCATGGGCCGGTCGTTCGATTGTTGTTGGTGTGGATTTTTGGCTAACGTTGGCGTGTCTTGAACATTGTAGCGGTGGTTGGTTGTATGGCTATGTAAGGAACCATCATCAGTAACTACAATAAGTTTTTATATACTTTATGTTTTGTTACATTTGCACTTCGTATTGATTCAGTAACCACAATAAGGGCGTATACTTTATGTTTATTTTTGTTTAACATATAATTTTTTGTTTTTGTACACAGCACTTGGACGTATGGTTTGACCTGATGTGGTCTGTTAGACCAAGCAATGCAGATTGGACTTTGGCAAGGTGTTTTTTTTGCTAAACACATCACGGATGGTGATATGTATGCTCATTATTCAAATAGCAAAGGCTACCCCGTGCATTGGCGAGATGTCGAAAAGGTTAGTTTACGACAAATAATCTTATAATATACAACTGTAATTGCTTACATAGTAAGTTGTACATGTTTCTCTATATTAGGTGTATTTTCCAGTTAATGAACCTGACAAACACTGGTGTCTGGCTGAGCTTCATCTGGGTACTGAAGTTCTTTCCTTTTATGACATGCTTGGGGTTGTCCATGGGAAGGGCACACGGTGGTGGAGAAATATGAAGAGAATTTTGCCAAAACAGCTTACCATACATCTGGACCAGCATGGGATATTGGATAGCAAGGGCATATCAGCTAAGGACTATAAAATAACATGTCATTGTCCTGCAGTCCCAGAACAAGCCCAGGAATATGGTGATTGCAGTGTATGGGTTTGTATCATTTTGTATAGGCTGTGCCATAACCAACCATCAGAAGTAGATGACCCTCTTCAAACAGCTTTAGCATATCGTGAACGGATGCTTGAATACTTCTGGAAGCAAAAGCAGCCAGTAAAAAAGAATTAACGGTATTTGAATGTACTAAACTATTTTATTTTTCAACGCTATAGACTTTTAACTACACAGTTTGCATTCGCCTGCATATGCAGTGATTGAAAATATTATTAACCAAACAGTTAAGTAACTAACCAAACACAGTTGACTTGATACCAATCGAAACGTTAGTTAGGTACTATATTATACACATAACCCGGTGTTACGACACAGGCACTTTAGTACAACACACGGCAGAAACAACAAATATACGCAACAAATCCCACAACCTTTGCTACAAAAGACAATTACGGCTCCTTATAAAAACTTCGTTGTTGGTTTGGTTCATCACTATATGCTGCCTTGCTGATAAACATTTTCTTGGCTTGCGGTACCTTGGCCTTAACACTGCCGTGTGGTTTTACACTTTGTTGTTGCTCCTCACTGAATACTTCACGTCTTAGGGCTTCTAGATCTGTAGCTGGCAATTGAAACTTTGGTTCAGTAGCATTAGGCCCATACCTCTCATAAATCTCAGGGAATATAACCTCTCTTAGTACTTTCTTTTCCCATTTTAGATATATAGCTGGCAATTGATACTTTGGTTCAGCAGCATCACGTGCGAACCTAACTCGTTTACCATTGGACATATTTGGGTGAAAGTGTTTCCAATATGCTGCCTTATATGCTATGAATGTGTAGTATGATTACAGTAGGTGCATATGTAGCACTACTTGTCCAGTCTTAAATAACATAAAGCATACAACATGGTGAGTCACATGCAAACAGTTCAGAATATGTGTTCTCTTGATTAGATAAATCCTGTCCACATATTAAGTCAAATTGCAATTAAGTTTCTTATGTGCATATAACGAACTGATGCCTGACACAATATGCCTCACCAATTGTGACATATATTAAGAGTTTTTGGTTTCTCAAAATTTGACACAATTCACTATGACGAACAGTATTTTTTTGTTGAATGAATTGAATACGGTGTGTTATTCACCCGGGTCAATAAGTTGCCCATAATATGATAAGTTGCCCTTTTAGTTTAAATAGAGGCCAGTTTTAAATGAATTCAATTCAATAACATGTGTTTTATGCACGTTGGTAAATAAGTTTCCCAATATTTCAATAGTTGCTCAAATTTAATTATAGTTGCCCATTTAGTTATAATAGTTTTTAAAAAAATAGTTGCCCCAATTCTGGAAGGTAGGTTAGGCTACACTATACACAAGTACGAGTACTTTAATTTAATTTTAACGCCACTTGATAGGTGTAATAATAATTAATGAGACTCCTATATATTTGTGTCATACTTCCGATTGCCTTAATATATCGCAGCCATTTCCCATCCATTTCCTCAAAACTTTCAACACAATGTCTGACAACATACCTTTGGATGTTCAGTGAGATATCATGAATAGGCTACCTGTAAAGACTATAATCATGCTACGTAGGGTTTCAAAGATATAGAAGGCAAACATAGATTCACAACCCTTCATCACTTCATATGGTGCTCGTCACACTGATGAGTGTCTTTTTAATCTAACATTTGATCAGGGTTATAAAGGGTTTATGGCATCTGTATCTGAAAAATTTATCATTACCCCACTTGATTCACACCTATAACTTGCAGCTATGAGACCTGTAGGAAATTCTTGCGGCCTAACGTGCTTCATGTATGGTACTACTATGATGGCTGTTATTTGGAACCCATCCATAAGAAAATTTGTTGGCATATTCACCCCTTTTTACACTGACCAAATAGAATGTTCAAAGATTTGTTTCGGTTTTGGTGTCCGTCCGGACACTCTAGACCCGACTGTTGTCAAGGTTTTCTATCCTGTTTTCAAAACTGGTTTTTGGTTTGTTTCAGTTTTTTCATTGAACAATATGACCTGGTCGCATCTCCCAGATTTTCAGTTGTCACGTCCATCCCTAAGATTGAAGAGAAAGAGTCAGGCAGTTGTAGGTCATTATAACTATTGGGCTGCTACCGAAAGGTTAGTTAGTACAAAGGGGGTTCCGTACAAGGAATACAGTTTGGTTTCTTTTGATATGGTTACCTCCCAATTTAACATCATAGAGATTCCTTCTCTTTTGAAAGTTTTCATGCCAACTCCTTTTTCTGTTTGCAAGCTTGGAAACTCTGTTGTAATTTCTGGAATGATCATGACTTCTGAGGTCCCACTATTTGTTGGTTGGCTGTTGGATGTGGATGGTGCATCTATAACACGATTTTCAAATCTATTCTGCATCCCTACCCCTATGGTGAATAAGCTGCTCGGCTTTACAAGTAACCGAGGTCCAATAGTCGAAGCCAATGTTGGCCACTTCTTGGGTCACTCAGTTTTTGTTTTCGATCATCGTCTTGAACAGTTTGTTAGTTTGGGAATTGAAGGAAATGGTGGTTCCTTCTACATTGCTCCGCACAAAGAATCTCTTCTTCTGATAAATCACAGAGACCGTGCATTGTACAGTATGTATACATTTTAATATATCATTATATTGATTCGCCTATGATACATTTTGCGTATTGTGTTACACGATGAATTTCATAACTATTGTATCGCATTCTTATTCAATTTAAAACATTAACACAAATATTTTCCCCATTCGTTAGCAGGTATTCCTGGTGTTTGACAATATGTTCAGTTATGGATCAAGCGTTGTGGTTTGACAAGGTGTTGTGTTTGGGTAGGAAGTCGCGTGTGACGAGTCTGTGGAAGCTGGCTACTCTTATCAATGGATGGCCTTGAATAACATGTCAAGTTATAATAATTCAGACTATTTTCTAGTAATCGTTGTGGTTTTTACCCGTTGTCTTCTATGATTCCATGAGAATATGTAATATTTGAATTATCTTATGATGTTAGTGGTTCACTTTATGATACTAACTCTTAATGTTGTAATAGTTTGCAAAACGCGTACCCAAATAACAAAAAACCAACTAATTTATGATATAAATATTTTGGGCAAATTATATGGACGTTTTGGGCAACTAACCATCAGTGACGCAATAAGTTTTAGTCCTTTTGGTCAACTTGTATTAATTCAAGCCTTTCAAGTTTCTATAACATTTATTTGACTATACACGTCCAGTACATCTATAAAATGAGGCAACACATCCCACACACAAAAATCTATCAAATAGCAGCACATCTTATCATCTTCACTTGTAATTTTATAAATAAATTATCATGGACTTCATTATCAATGACATCATCAAAATGCAGTTTGAGCGTCGCACCTAATTCTGTTTTGGATTCGATATTTGCTGTCAGTTGTTAGACAGAGATACCGAAGGCATTTAAGATTTTCTTTCAACAACAGATTGATCATGAGAAGGCTTTTACAAATGATATTCGTAATAAGATTGATGATGTTAATGCTAGTATAACAATGCTGTCTACATCGATTCGTGAGATGGAGAGCCGGAGTGACAAGGATGCTTTCATGGATGCTGTTTACTGTTTAAAACAAAATGAGGCTAGGTTGGAGCTGAAGTTGTCTCGTTTGACCCAGCTTGAAGCTGACAATTTAAATGGTGTTAAGCAGCTTGAAGTTCAATCAGATATGATGGATTTGTGTGAAGCAGACTATGAAATGTCATAGATTCTCATTTTTTTTGCATTATGTTTATGTTTTCTGTTTAAATAATGGTTTTGTACTGTATGGTTTATGGCTATATAATGTCATATGTTTTTTTTTTCTTTTTTTTTTGTAACATATTTTCACCCCACCAAGTTACTACGTACGATATTGTGTTGTACTTTTTAACTTAACGTGCACAACTATTATAGACTATCTGGTTAGGTAACTACTATTGTTGGTTGCCCTATGATAACAACCCACTCCATTTGTTGCGCTATGCATTATTTCACAAAAGTTGGTTGTCTCCATATAACTAATTACAGATCTTTTGTAGAAACCGTAAATACAGTTTACAAACTGTTAGTTATCCTTAACTGTTACTTATCCTTACCATGTGGGTATTATAAATTGGAAATGTTAGTTATCCTTACATTTATTTTATAAACCATTGTAACTCTTGTGTGCCAATATAAACCACGATATTTCATCTTTTGCATTATATAATTTAATTTTTTTGTTTCCAAATTCTATGGCTTCACCATCTTCAAGATGATTCAAAGAACCGCAAACGTTCAATGGAAACTTCTACTCCTGGAGGAAACGCAAGTATGTTTTTTCTAATACTCAACATGTATGTTATGTAAAACACTTACTGCCATGGTGTATCAAGGCTTTCACCACATAATTTAGTCAAACAACTTTGGGCAACTATTATTTCTATACCTGTGCAACCATTATTCAAATTACTTTGGGCAACTCATATTCGTACACCTGGGCAACCATTAGTTATGTATGTTTGCAACAGTGTAAGAAACATAATGCCACACCAACCACACAATCAATGTAACACACGTAATGCCACACCACCAGGTACACATTCCATCATAGCAAATCTAAGCGAGTATCATGTCAGTAAATTTCATGTTTCAAAAAATCTTTTAAAAAGCGAGTATTTACCACATAATTTAGTCAAACTACTTTGGGCAACTGTTATTTGTATACCTGTGCAACGATTATTCAAATGACTTTGGGCAACTCATATTCGTACACCTAGGCAACCATTACTTATGTATGTTTGCAACAGTGTAAGAAACATAATGCCACACCAAGCACACAATCAATGTAACACACGTAATGCCACACCACCAAGTACACATTCCATCATAGCAAATCTAAGCGAGTATCATGTCAGTAAATTTCATGTTTCAAAAAATCTATGTATAAAACCACTCCAATGCAACAAAGCTTTTAAAAAGCTTTTCTACAAGTAACCATTTAATAAAAATCATATGATGTAGTGCACAATTATTCATTATTTTCTTTTTCCACATCTTTTGCATCAAAAGCTTGGTACACTTCAAGTCATTCACCCAAAAGTCATATGCAAAGTGTTTGCTCCAATACATCAAGTCATCTAATAGCATTTGTAAATAGTTAACAAGTCATCTAAGAACCTCTCCATTGCGGTTGCTAAGTTGAAACATACTTCTAAAAACATGTATGTTTTTTCACCCTTTTTGCACATTCAAAGGGAGTAAATAGGGAATAATAAATTATTTTGGGAATACCAACTTCTAATTATACATATTTCAATCAATTGAATGCAACCATGTCGAAAGGTGTTCCAATACACAAATACAAGGGTTTATACCATGTATTTGGTAATCGCAATTATTACAACCACAACTTTTAAGTATATATACGATTACATTACTTATCAAAAGTCTAACATTTAAAACCCTATATCTAACAAAAAACTATCAACGTATTCACCATTATTTATTTAAAAATGGCAGACACACCAAATCTTAATGAATTGAAAGATGCAACTGAATCTGGTAAGCTTGCCGATGCCTTCAAGCTGCTGATAACTCATGACAAAGCAGAAGAGCAAAGTTTTATCAGTCGTATAGGGGAGGAGAGTAGCCAGTTGAGGGCAGTTATTGAAAAAAAAGAGCAAACTCTAACTGAGGCAGCTTCCTCATTTACTCGTTTCAATGCTGTGGCTGCAACAGCTCAAGCTTGCTTTATGAAAATACAGATGAAGGATCGACGGAAACTTGATCTGTTGGCTCAATTACTGTTGCTGTCTCGGGAAAGCATGGAGGAGAAGGATGAGTTTTTAAAGAGGATTGAACAAGCTGAAGAGGATGATGAAGATTAGGATCTTTTGGTCATTTTCCTATGTGTTTTGATGTATGTACTTATCTCTGTTTTATTTGAATGGCAATCATGTGGACGTAAAATATTTCTATGAATGCAAACAACTGATGAACAGTCGTTTATGTTTTAAGTATTAATCGTTTATTAGCTTTAAGAATTAATTTTTTTTGCCAGTTTATTATCATTTACGGGTAGAACGATAAGGAAACAAAACTTTAGACGCATAAACAACAACATACTACTAAAAGTATAGAGTCTAAAAGTTGGTCATGGACTTTTAAAATGATTGTAGCCACTTATACTATGTGTTCATAAATCCGACATTTGTGTTCGGAAAAAAACACTTTGACACTTTTCGTTTATGCATAATCCATTTTCTTTTTGAAGCAATATTTACAGACAGGGCAATTATTTATCGTTTTGGGCAACTATTTGTGTACTTTAGGCAACCTTGTGTAAGTAGTAGCACCATTTACTGTTTCTACTTTAAACACAACCAGCATATACTCTTGTGAACAACTGACAACACCATTTATGGGTTGTACTTTGTGCAACCTGACCCGATGTAATTTGAGCAACTGGTTAGCGTTTCTGGGCAACCAGTTTGTGTGGCACAAATTACAACACTATTTAGGGACCCGACTATTTATCTAGGATTGTTATGCATACAACATTAGTTTGTTTACTCATCAATTTGTACAATATTAACAGTCCCTTATACTTCTTGAACCATATTTTGGTAAATCCATGGAGTCAAAATTACCAATTTACGAACAACTGAAGCACCAGAAGGGTGCGAGGCAAATGAATCGGGTGCTCCATGATCTGTTTGACAGAGAGAGAGAGGCTAACATAGGTGATGATAAAGACTATGGGAAGATGATCCATGAAATACAGGTCCGTGTTGAGCGCAGGCATTTGATTATACTGGAACTTCAAAATCTGGGTTACCATAGGGAGTTTTTTGCACCTCTAGAGTTACTCATCTTGGCGGAACGTGATGATTTTGATGAAATTGATTTTTTGATTCAAAGGCGCAGTACAAGTATCCGACGTGCCGCTAAGAATTCAATGATTATGAAGAACCTAAGGAATTACATATGACTCTTATTTAACTAAACCTTTGTTGAACTGTTTTTTAATTTTTTTTCTTGTTAATGTTTTTGTTTGTTTTTTTTTGTTATTATTATTAATTTTTGTAATTTATGTTTTATTTAAGTTATGGCAGCCATAGTTAATGTTGGTGGTGGGTCATGTTTTCATGTATCGATCAAGTTGTTTACTTGTCGCATTAACCGTTTGTCAGTTGTTTAATCGTATGGAAATTAAATGTGGTTTGGGAGTATTGTATTTCCAGTTTCATAAGGGTATTAACATTGCAATTTCCATGAACCATTAAAGCAACAAATGAATCAATAACCTGTGCATATTAACACAACTAGTGTACATCGACGCATTTCTTCACTTAAATCTAATTTTTTTTTTTATTTATGGTACGGTTAAGTAGCAAATACAAAATGATCCGGCCAAGATATGTAGAACTCGACTAGATACAGAAATGGACTTCATTCAACAGATAAACAAACTTTGTTGTTACTTTTATTGTAATACTCCAACATATGGTTTGTTTAATTTGATACTGACAAAGCCATGTTTTTGTGGTCTATAACAGCAATTTGTGAACCATCCTACTGGTAACTAACATTTACAAATGTAAATCAATAATGTATGTATTATAATAATTTAAAGTAGTTTCGTGTGTCTGGATATGTACATACATGAAAGGCATGAAAGTTATGGGAAATTTACATCTATTTGGATATGGGTCCCAACCATATTGGGGTTTATTTTGTTGGGTAACCTAATATTGTACTTTGGGCAATTATATTTCTTTTGGGCAACCATACTTCTGTGGGCAACTGTATGTTGTTATGTACGTCTATTCACCATTTACAGTTGTACTTTGGGCAACTTTGTATTGTTTATATAACTCTTCACCATTTACAACACAACCAGCAAAACCCAGGAAAAAAAAGATACTCAAAATTCAAACCCAACCAAAAACAGAAAGAAAACTAGGAATTGGTTATAAGCAAATGGATTCTTGTAAAGCCGATAAGTTCAAGGTGTTTATACGGTATGAACAGGCTTTGATTCCCGTTTTACTTCCAACTAACATTAACTTTGGCAATCTTGTCAAGTATGTGTCGAAAAAGTTTAACTTGAACGATGCAGACGCAATCATTTTATCGTACAACATAAGTGAAACCAAAACCACTCTACTTAACGATGACGATGTCGAAGTTTTCAAAACCCTTGCTTTGGAAACGCCGTTTCATGTGCACGCATTAGTCGTCGACCACTCTCCCCATACCCCTGTAGTCAATTTACTCTAAAAAAACCAATTGCTACTCACTAATCTTAACTGTATGCCACTCCCACCACACTCACCCACTGTTGACTATAACATCAAAAAAGGTGGTGTGAAGGTTAATGATCTGTTTGACGATAAGGAAACTTGCATCTATGCGATAAGTGTGAAATGTTCAAAAGAAGGGTATCAATTTTGTGTTGTCAGATCGAACCCAACAAGATACAATGTAAAGTGTAGCCAACCGGAATGTAAGTGGCACATATACAGTCGTTGAGTTGGGGATACTAGTCTATTTAAAGTCACATCAGTAAACAACAACCATTTATGTTCGAAAATCGTATTCAATCCAAATCACCAAAATGCATATGCAAAAACATTAGCTAGAATAATATCCCCAAAGCTCGCAGATCCGACAAGAGTGTATAGGCCAAAGGACATTGTACATGATCTGAATTTGGATATGAATATTGACGTTTCAAACAAACGAGCTTGGAGAGACAGGCATTTGGCACTGGAATCAAATCAGGGCTGCCCAAGGGCCTCATTTGAGCAGCTGCCATTATATTGTCATAACCTAAAGGTGGCAAACAGGGACACAGTTACACACATAGAGACCGACGATGCCAGTCGTTTTAAGAACCTATTTATCGGATTCGGTGTTGCGGTAAGCATGTTATTATCCTTTTTATCTTGTTTGGTTAGTTGGAAATCAAATTTGTTCATAAGGGTTTGTTTTAAATTACTTACTTTTAAAATCATGCAATACATTACTATAGCGGTATAATTAAATAAGGAAAACCCATAGTTAATGAAAAATACAACATTAATCTAAATAAGCAGTAGGAACTATGCATAACATACGTTATACACCATAGTCATATTCCATATTCATAGTCATACAGAAACATGTACCTCCATATACAGGTACATAAGGTTCAACATACATACTTGTTTATAAACTGTTTTATTATATACTACATACCAATTAATTAAATTAAGCCATTTTACTTAATTGGTTATGACAACATATAGCAAAAATCAACAAATCCATCTTACGTGCATACGGCACCTGCCATGTCAATCAACAAACAAATACATTCGTATTAGCTTAACAATAAACTAATTTCATATCAAATCCAAATGAATTTGTTATTATGAATATAGGTTTTCAACTTGATGTACCATTGTATTTGTTACATTCACATATTAAGAGTTTCCTGTGCTATCTGCGGCCTCTTATCATAATTGATGCGGCACATCTAAAAGGGCTATACCAAGGAACAAATATGGTTGCTGTCAGAATGGACGAAAACAATCAGATTCTACCGATTGCTACCGGTGTTGCTGAAGGTGAGAGTGCTGAATCATGGACGTGGTTTATGACGAAACTCAAAGAATGCATTGGGGACGTTCCTAATTTGGCAATCATATCTGACAGACATTATGGAATTACCGCTGCATGTAACGCTGTATTCCCGAATGCATTTCACGGCTATTGTTGTCGCCATTTGATGTTAAATACAAAGATGCACAGCGAGACACTGAAATGTTTATACTGGAAGACATGCAAAGCATACACAATGGATGCTTTTCAAAAGCTAATGTCGGATATACGTTCAGTAAGACCGCAGGCTTACAAAACACTTGTGAAGCAGGGGTCGAGAAATGGTCAAGGGCACATTGTCCTGGGCAGAGATACAATTACTTAACATCAAACAGTGTTGAATCCATAAATGCTTTGACCAAGCTTGTGCGCCACTGCCCAATCACGGCGCTGATTGAATGGTTCAGAGCTCTTCTTCAGAACTGGTATTACCACCGCCGAGCAAAACAAGCAGGTAATAAATGATCCAATTTGTTATTAAGTTTACTGTCGAATTATGAGGTACTAGTGAATAATCATAATTTATTTTCTACTGTTAGATGCCCCGGATGACGATCTTTTTGAAGGGGCGACTACGAAAGTCAATGCCAGAATGGCCAAAAGTACTAGCTGGAAGGTTATGGGGATTCAGAAGGACAGAGTGTATGAAGTACGTGACACGAAGAAACATCATATTGATGACTTGGAACAGAGGCATTGCACTTGTCGGCAATGGCAGCTTTCGGGCTTACCGTGTGGACATGTCTGTGCTGTGGGTAGATTTGCTGGCCTTACTAGTGTCAAGAAACTGGAAAAAGCTTGGTTTTATAATACTACACTTAAAGGAACATACAAAGACATCATTTATCCTTTAAAAGATGTGACGGAGTGGGACACTCCAGACAACATCGAACCTGTATCCCCCCCCCCTCTTGCAACAAAGCGGCCAGCAGGTAGACCAAAAAAAGGAACAAAATTCCATCTCAAGGAGAGGTGCCTACAAGGAACTCTTGTGGAAGGTGTGGAGGAGCAGGACATAACCGCCTTACGTCTAATGCAATCATGGTGAAAGAGAAGGTTGACATTCGAATTATTATGACAAAAGTAAATTGTTGTATTTTTTTTCGCATCTAATGTCTTTTTTAATTTCACAGAAGGTCTGCGCCAAAAGGGTTGTTACCAAAGGTCCAGCAGGTCCTAGCAAAAAGGCTCGTGTGGTGGAGGGCTCATCTAATGAAAATAATGGCAATGCAGCAGAGGTACCCAACTCAAATCAAGCAGAGGAACAGCCGAACTCATCCCAGCCGGAGATTACTTTTCTATCAGATTTCGCAACTCCAGCTGAGTTCTTATAGTAAAGTCCCCTTATCTTTGATCGGTGTGCTAGAATGACAGACACTAAATTTAAATGGATGCACTCACTTCCTAGTTGGTACTATGTATTGTTTAAGTAAGAATAAAAAGCGTGGGACGTGCCGTGTGTAATAAACATCAATACTAAACTATGTAATAAAGTGTGTGTTTGTGCTCTTAAGGTATAATTCAAGCAATTGTGTTACTGGAAATGATTGCGTAAAATAAATTATGAATGCAAGTGAACAAACGTACCAACCACCAATCACTGATATGGCACTTCAACCATTTTGGCTCGACCATTTATCACTGCCCTCCTGTATGATTTGACAACTTGATAGCTGCTTTCATCGAGTGAATCAGATCCATCAAGTTGTTCCTTATGTTTCTTTACACCCTTAACTGTCTTTATTTCTATGACATCATCTTCATATAGCTTCGCTTTACCTTTACCGTTACCGTTTGCACTATCACCTTGTACACCAACCTCGGACAACAAGATAGCATCCCCTGGTCCATTACCGGTACCATTTGAATTGACATTTATGTCACCATCACTGTTGCTGATAACAAGACGTTTAGTAGTCATCCTTCTTTTGAACGGAGTCGCACAACAACAACGATGTCCAGCGTCCTCCTCTTGCCAAAGCATGTTTTTGAAATAATGCTTTGACAATGGTTGTTGTTTGTGCGCGATAAACAGGTTTATGGAACCATGGGCGACAGCGTGAAAAAAACATCTACGGACATCATTATCAGTATGTAGTAAAGTTAAGCCATTCTCAAGTGACAAGTTTGGTTTACAATAAAACAAAGCACATTTATCACCTTCAATGTCCTTGATAACACGATCAAGTGCCCTTGTGAAAGTACCATTGTGTGTGCTATAACACACAACGTGGCAAACACACCCATCAACATAACGCAGAGGATTAAAAGCAAATTTCCCATGTGCGTGTACTTTAAAGTCAACTTCTTTCTTCATTTTTATCCTGATTAAATATAATTAAACATAAGTATCGATTAAGTATAACTACGCAAACACCAAAGTAACTGCACGAAAAAAAAACAAAAAAATTGAACAAACAAAAACCAGAAAACAAAAAAACATGAATACAGAAAAAAAAATGATTAATAAAATCATTTAATGCAAACTAAATTAAATAAATGAAAAATCATATGTATATGAACAAAAAAAGGGAATAATTTAGTTATGGGAAAGTACAACAAATCTAGTTTATGTCAATTAAATATGATAAGGACAGCAATTTGTTTTTGTTTTATTGTGGAATCTAGGGGTGACAGTGACTTAGGGTTTCACCTAATTTGGGGATTTGGTAGTTTGGAAAACCAGGTTTATGTGGTGTGGGACTGTGGGGATACAAGATGTTTTCAAAAAGGTCACTTTTGGCCCTTTAAGTAGTAATAAAGAAAGACTATGCAGGTGTATATTTATTTTTTTTCCAAAATTGGATACATTAAGTAAAAATACCCTGCACGTGCAAACTTTGTTTGTCCTTTTATATAAATATACCCCATTACATACAGCTTTAACAAATGTCCCCAATTGTATCAAACCTTGAAACCCTAAAATATGAATAACCGAAATAGAGCGATACGGCGGGTAATTGATGGCAAAATTGAATTACTAACAGTTTTGACTGCAACTACAAGGACAAATCCTGGTAAAAGATTTGTAAAATGCGCAGTTTGTCAAGTTTATGAGTTTTTAGATGATGATCTCCCAAGTGAATACTATCAAGAATTGTTGTTTGGATTGTTACAAAAAGGAGAAACGATGGAACAATACTTTCAACTATCAGCATGTGATTGATGCTATTGCTTTGGACAAGTCAATCATGGAAGAAGAGCTGAATGATATGAAGTCAAAGTTTAAGTGGTATGAGCGGTTGGTTTTCATTTCGTTAGTATCATTTGCAGTTGTTTGTGTTGGGTTTGGGTTGTTAATAGGCAAGTAATGTAGTGCTATGGGTTAGTGATACTTGCTTAAGCTGCTTTCCGTTGTAAGTTTGTCCCGTTTGCAAAACTAGTGTTTCAAATAAATTTGTTTCTCTATCAATTGGCCGTTGGTTGTGGATGTATGTTGATGCAATGTCAATTAGTTATGCTTAAGCACATCTCTTGTCTAGTCATACACGTATAAATGGTCACTCAATTTTTCAAGACTGCTAACCATATTAATCACATTGCAGATATGCAAACACATCTTCAACATTTGAAATACTTTTGTCCAGTTCATCAAAGTTAGTTAACAATGTATCTTTGCCATCAACACCAGCCAAGATATTGAAATTCTCACCTTGAAACAAATCAATTGATGCAAATAAGTATATGCCCAAACAAGTATATAGGTAAAACCACATAACAGATAATATAATTCTTGTATCAATTTTTTTTTTCATTTTTTTTTTAATTTTTAAAGACAACAAATAGTCTTAACATACCAACACACTCAAACGGTTGATTCAGCAAAGGGGGATTGTAAAAACTCTGCATAGGCAACCATTTTAATCCGATTAAAATGAGTAGAATCCCGTTTTTTAGATCCTGACATTTTTTGTATTATTATTTCAAATCGGGTACATTTGGTAGTGCCGGTCTGACTCTACTGCGTGTACAGGTGGAGGGGTCATAAGATTTGGGCATCTATTTTTTGGGGATGTGTACAAATTGGGTGCCAAAAACATAGAAAACACCCGTCAAAACTATTGGTTGCCCTAAAAAGAGTAACAATTGTTTTGATCCAAAAACGCATTATTATGTGCTCCAAAAAAGTAAGTGTGGTTAAGATAAACAAAAAACTAAATACAAACAATTCACAATGAACTGCATTTTAAGTTGAATGCAAACCACTAACATTAGTATGAACACACACCAAACATAGAACCCAATACATTTGCACACCAACTGAACTTAACAAAGGATACATCCACTTTTTTGGTTTGTTCTTAGAGGAGGGGTTGAAAGTGCTTCGTTCTCCCATGCAATAAGAGCAGGATGCGAGTTAGACATAGCAACAAGCAAAGCATTGTCATGTTTTGCTAGATTTGCTTTTATTTTGACATCAGTAGGATCAAAAGTCATATTTCTATAATAGTACTGTGAAAGGTTTTGAGGAATATGGGAAACATACAAATCAATTAAACTTAGTGAAGCCGCCATATCTTACATCTTTCCCATATCATTGTCACCTTCAAACTAAAGTCAAGCCTTGTTGTATAGAAACTCTTGGAGAACAAAAATAAACTTGTCAAATATCTTGTACAAGTTTATCTCCTAACATGTCAAGCAGGGCCTCATAGTTCATCCTCTTGGACTTACAAATATTCACTGTCATTATTTTGCCATTTTCATACTTTAAACTGGGAAAAGTGATGAAACAACCATCGTAGTGAATATCAAATAGAACATATCCCTTATCATATTTGAGGAGGGACCTGTCCACAAGAAACATAAACGTTTTTTGAAACCAAAAAATGAAGCAACCAAATAAGCATTTTACTCTATAAAATAAAGAAATGCATACCTTTGATTGATGTCATCCGATTCATCAAGGGGGTTTGCAGGAACTTTCTTTGGATGAGATGGATGACAGTAAGGCATGATGATACAACAAGTACTAATGTATGTGTGTAGAATTTCCTATTATAGACTATATTCTATTACTTTATTGTAACTAACATATGGGCGACATTTTAGTTTAATAGGGTCAAGTTACAAATAGTAAATAAGTATATATTCAATTACTATTGGATAGGTATTGCGGGTTGTTTAGTAACTTGAAGTGTAAATTTTTTTTTCCTTCATTTTTTTTATTGTTGTGTGAATCCAGAGTTATGTGTATGCATGTTATGTGTATGATGACAATGATTTATAATATAATGTTGTAAACTAATATGACATGGTAAATAATATTCATAAGAAAAAGTTTAAAATACAAGGAGACATAACATGAAGTAAAATAAATAAATAAATAAATAAATAAATAAAAAACTACTATCAGTTACAGAGGGTAATATCTGTGATTGTAATAAAACCGGACCATCTTTTCACGATACGCTAAGGCAACGTCAACGGGGTAATCAACATGCAAAGATATACCATGTGACAAACGATATAGAAATATACACACCCAAATACCAGAATCACCAAATATACCACATTGTTTTGGAACTTTCTCCTCGAGCCTAAACGTAATGTTATATTGAGACGAATCCATTCCTTTCTTCTCCAAAACTTCGGCACCGTGTAGAACTAGTGGAAGTCGATCCTGTATATCAGTGTACAATGTTATTATACATAGAGGGTCAATCTTATCTGATATTTTGTAAATATTGATGCTAAAGATTGACCATTTACTAGCAATGTGTGCATAAACAGTTGAATGTTTTTGCTTGTTTTGTGTATATATATTTTTTTCAGATACTTTGTTCAGGATATTTGTGACGCAATTCATGATCTACATGGTTTCATTTATTCATATAAACTTTTGTAACACTACAGTAAAGTGGTTTAAAAACAGAGTATAACATAAACTTGCTTGCTTTCATTATAAAATTAAAAACAAGTACATCGAACACAAGAGGTACATAGATGATAACACAAAACACAAAAGACAATAATGACAGAATTTAAGAGCAAGCACATAGCAGGTCAGGAATTGTGGTTCAGTGGATCTTCTTCATTTTTGCAAGAAATGAGATTGTTTTGAGGACTTTTATTTGAGTTTCACTGATGCATCGCATCAGACTCCTATTCTTTTCCAGCTCCTCATCTTGAATCTCAACCAGCAACTCTAAAGCCTGCGTTGTGAGAGTGGACCCAACAACAGTCTGGAGCTGTTTGATCTGCTCGCCCCTTTCCTTGCAACGGCGGGCGAGGTCTACAACCTCCGCATGTAGTGACTTTATCAGCTTAAAGTCACTCTCAATGTTTAGTTTAAACATTGAGGTTAGCAGATCTTTCAAAAGGTTTTGTTGATCCATAGATATGGCAAGTGAATGCTTGTGTGTGTGTAAATGTGACTTGTATGAAATTGTAGTAGTATATGGAACATTTATATATAGAGCGGGATGACCTTTAGATTTGAATGAAGTCAAAATGAATAAACTTGTATAGTCAATTGGTGAACAGTGGGGTCTTGTCAAGTTTTGTGTGTGGCAAGTAAGGCAAATAATATTAATGGGGATTAGAGATGTGAAATAATTTTGGGCAGAAACATGTCATATCATGTCCACTAATTGACAACACAACTTAAAAAAGGAAGGGTAATTTGTGAAATAGTTTGGGCAACTAGTTATGTTTGCTAGGAAACTAAGTTGAAATATTGCCCCAATGCAAAACAAATAAAATTGTGTATACTTACAAAGTTAATAAAATAAAGATATTATGTTATTATTTGGATGTACTACTACAGTCCATGTGTATCTTGTCAAGTTTTTGTGTGGCTGATAAAGCCAAATAATATTAATGAGGATGAGATTTGTGAAATAATTTTGGGCAGAGATTGTCATATCCTATCCACTAATTCACAACACAACTAAAATAAAGTTGGGCAACTTGGTTAATAGTTTGGGCAACTAGTTATATTAGCTGGGAAACTTAGTTGAAATATTGCCCAATGCAAAACAAATAAAATTGTGTGCACTTACAAAGTTAATAAAATAAATAATATGTTTTTCACTCAGATGTACTAATAAAGTCAATGTGTATCTTGTCAAGTTTTTGTGTGGCTAGTAAGCCAAATACTATTAATGAGGATGAGATTTGTGAAATAATTTGAGCCAGAGACTGTTGTATCCTATCCAATAATCCACAAACACTTGTTAAATACTTTGGGCAACTAGTAAAGTTAGCTGGGCAGCTTAGTTGAAATATTGCCCAATGGTTTAAAAAGTTATGTATACTTAAAAAGTTAATTAAGTTGTGTGTACTTAAAAAGGATACAGTTGGGTCTAACATGGATCATTTTAATATGCAAATAAATAAAAATAAAAATAATGACTCTTATAGTAGAAGTAAGACATATTGTATTGATGAGGAAAGTCAAGTTGTAAAAGCAATGTCTTGTCAAGTTATTAGGCATCACATTAAGCCTAACATTTTTAATAAGGAGTACAAGTTGGGAAATGATTGTGGCAGGGCAAGTTGACCTTTACCATATCTAGACATAGAAAGTGGTGCAAGTATTATATGATTTCTTGGGCAACATATCCAACTATAGGGCAACTAATACGAGCATTTTTTTTGGACAAGCTGAATGTATTATATTAACTTGCAATAAATTTAAAACATAAGAATAAAAAATAAGGTTGAGCAACACCGAAACTTGGATACAGAAACAGCAACCATAGTATGTGTAAACATATTTGTATGCCGACTGACTAACTAAAAATAATAGTTGGTTACTGTATTATGCTATCATATGGGCGAGTCGTGTACTTCCCTTTAATGTGGTTGATTAGCTATGAGTATTTGTTATGTTGTATGTGTTTAACTACAAATGTATACTTAAAAGCATATGTTGCATACTGGTACACGGTTGTGGAAAATAAAAAGGTTAATCACCTGATTTGTGTGTACAAACAACGTACCTGTAAGCACTTCCTAACAAGGATATACCAGCCACGGTTGTTGTAGTCAAATGTGTCGCCGCTATCATAGAATGTTACCACGCCAGATGGTATATGAAATGGGCAAGACACCAGTGTTTGTCCGTTTCATTGATCGGAATATAAACCTTGAGTATAAACAAATTGGACATACATTAGGCGGGAAAAGTATGTCCAAAAAATACATGCTTATAATATTCTTTATTATAATTCCTACAAATCTAAATCTGGCTAGTCGTATTGGACATTTTTTAAAGTGTTACTGTTTAACCGGCATTGGTTTGAGGGAGAACAACATATAAACAATATATAGCTAATGATTCAGCGGTATTCATGAATAAGCAGTACCTCTCAAACCAACCAAATGAAATTAGTGAAATATAAAGTGACCGATTTGGTAAGTTGGAATAATAAAGCTTGTATTTAAGCGTAAGGCTGTAAACATATTACCTGATCAACATCGCTCCATGGACAGGGATACCTCTGGCCATCTGCATAAAACGATGGCCTGCCGTTTTGACGAAGAATCTGGAAAAAGTAACAACTAAGCATCCCCCAGTTTGCATTATTAGGTCTCACATGCCACATGTAGTCAACCCACAAGTCTATGTGCTGCAAATTTTGAGAAAGGGTGAGAGGCAAATTTTATACATAACAAATGAGTTACAATATCAATTGTATGCTCACCTGCTCAGTTAGCCAACCTTTTTTAGTCGGGTCTAAGCATACTAAGCGTAGCCAGAAATTTCGGTCAATGGTGTAGTCATTGGACCATGGAAATTTACACGCCTGAGTGTATGGCGGTTGACCCTGGAATATTTCAATTTCATCAGTAAGCCAGACATTTTCCACAGTATGGAACCATCGAGATAGATCCTACAAACGTTAATGACTTTATAAGATACAAGGTCAAAGAGGTAACAAAAGAAAATGTCAACTAAATTTTCTTCATGCCAATACCTCAACCCAAGGTTGAACTCTCTGGGTGAGTAACGTTAGGACCATGTTTTTTTATTCTCTGCCAAACCCGTTTAGCATTTTTTGATTCCGAAACAGGTTGCAAATAATGTCGTCTCTTGCTCGGATGTTCACTAGCCAGATATCTTTGATAGTGGTCTGATTGCAAAAACTCTTTTCTTTTTTGCTTCTTCTCCTCCTCCATCTTCAACATGTTTTCTTCTTCCAATCATAACCTCTTAGCCTCTTCTTGTCTTTTTAGGTTGTCTTCTGCCAACATCTGATCCTGTTGTATCTGCAACCTCTCTTCCTCTGCTAACACCAAACTCAATTCCTCTTGAATAAGATACTCCTGAAATAGGATTTTGCGGATTACATATTGCGGTTTGTATATGCCGCACAAATAACATGACGGTTGACAAATGCGTTGCAAATAACGTATTGTACCTAAGCAAGTTCTTCATCACAATCAGGCAACATAATCATTTTGCGGTATATTTTTTTAAGTGATTCACAAAATTCAGGCCTCGTGTTTGGAAAATGTGCTTGAATATCAAGTTTCTCCTGTGATATAATTATATTTGTACATCATTTAAAAGTGTATTGAAAGTATATATGCAGTTGTTATAAAAAAATTGTAATCGCCTATCTGGTGAAACTCTTGAAGATATGTTTCATTTAATCAAGTAAATAAAGGTTATGTTTCTGTTGAAGATATGTTTGTGTAAACTAGGATAACGTATTACCCAATTTACTGGCAAAGAGTACCAAACGTAACCGACCAGTACTAAGTTTTAACCTACCAGTACCAAGCGTAACCGACCAGTAGTAAGTTTTAGCCTACCAGTACCAAATAAACGAACAGTACACACTGTTCTTCCCACCAGTATGAACCCAAAGTGTTAGGGATAATTATATTTGTACAGCATTAAAAAGTAGATTGAAAGTATATACTCGGTTGTTGCAAAAAAAACAGGTACCTGTAATCCGCTAGCTCTGTCACGAGCAATAACCTGTAAGACGGGGAAGAAGTTTTTTTAACCAGTATATTACATCAACTACAGACTACAATCTTTTGATATATGATGGTGAATAAAAGGTAACCTCAATAATATTCTCAAGTTTCAATACTTCACCATTCAGCTCAGCCATGACACGATCCTTAAGCCTATTCGTTGTCGAACTATTACTACGCCTACGTTGCGTGGAATTTACTTTCAACGACTCAGCGACACGTTTGCATCCCTTTGCCTACCTGTTCAGATAAGCATCCACGAGGGTGTACTTGGATGTGGCTGCAGCCCTGGGAACGTAGTTTTGCAAAAAAACTTGGCTATCTATCCACCATGAAGACACATACTCAGTTGTATTCGGTCTGAGATCCAAACGTGTAGTCGAGTCCTACAAATACATAGGGACAAATAACGTATGTAACCTTAAAGGTATTTGACTGTTGTATGGTAAAAAAAAATATTAATTATAAAAAGATAAACCTTTGCAAACAGGGTGGAACGGTCACTTCTTTTGAGTATCGACTTCCTAGGCCAGGCTATCGCTCTAGGAATCACATTTGGCTTTTTTGTCCACCAACGTTCACAGCTCTCAAAAGACTCAAGTATCCAAATCTAAACAAATTGTAAAACACAAACATATCAATTTAACAAGCCTTCAACATGTCGAGATGAAAATTTTCATCGATAAAAATAATTTCAAACCTGGAAAGCAAATACAAAGCCAGACAAAGTATACGTCGGAACATAGGTTGGGTTTTTCTTCAATCCTAAAAGGTGTTTATCCATGTGCTTATCCATTACATTATGTAGTTGGTAATATAAATGAGTCCAAATATGTTCACCCCACGGAAATGCATTCCAAGCTTCTAGATTTTCAACCAACCTCATCAATGTGTCATCAACTTCACATGTCAACAACCGACCCATAAAGATAACCTCTAGGACTAACAAAAGAGAAATCCGTATTGCGTCTTCATCAGATAGCTTTCGAAACCGGTCTTCATCCTCGATGACACCAATGAGGTCTAACTTGGTTACAATGAACCCTTGCTTGTCAGGAAACACCCTATCACGGAATTTGAGATCACCAGACGTGTATACTTCAAAACTGACACTTCCAAAATGCAAGCCAGTCATTAGACAAAACTCAGTACGACCAAAATGCAGCGTATGTCCATCTAGGTGATAGATGAAGGGCATATCATAATGAGAGTCATCCACTCGCTGTTGTTTCCGTACCATGTAGTCTATTCGGTGTGTTTCAAGTTCAAAGTATAACAGATCAAGCCATTGTCCAAAGCAAGTACTCCTAAAAAAGTTTCGTCGCTTTGCATCTAATTTCTGATTTATTAACCAAACGTAGTTGAGTTTGCTCCTAATGATTAGTTTCGCTTCATAGTCCTAAAACAAAAACATAAGCTCACTCAGTACCGACAATACATAACAAATTTAGTATGCTGACATGTATACAGGCGCCATAAACACTATCACCAAGAGTCCAGCTGATACATAAAAATGCATATTTAATAATCATTCAATGCCTAATTTGAACCTAAGTAAAACCACTTAGTATTGGACCATTTTAATACACTGTTTTGTCTACGCATATATCACTGCTTGTGATTCAGGCCTTGCGTATCAACAAGTGTCAACTAAAGTGGATACAATCGGGGCTTATAAGTGATGAGACATTAAGAACCAAAAAAACAAATAAAACCGCCTTATGAGTGATTAGACATTATGAACCAACAAGTCTCAACTAAAGTGGATACAATCGGGGCTTACGCAATACAATCCAAACACAAATGAAATCATAAACCACATAAACAGTTAAAAATTGACAAACAAACTATAAACCAATGAAAAATTGTACAATCCAAGTAACTTCTATATAAGACACAGACTAATATAACGCCAACCTTTGACACACCATAACGACTAACGATAACATTTCAATTATTTGACATCAAATACTTTTGGTGTCAATCAGGTCAATAGAATAACACCATAAACATATAATCAATAACGATTTAAATCATTGGTAATACGCTTTACATACCCTGCTATACCACATTTCTATTGATAAAATCAACAATCGTTGGTAATCTTTTTTTTTTTTGCACAATCACTGTTTCATGAACAGTTACTCATTGTGCGAAGCAACGAAACATGAAAAGTAACTGGAACAGATTGAATAAGTTAAATAATACTGGATATTGAACATTAGAGATTGAAATAATAGTGAATCGATATGGAGGGAATAAGGGGTTAATGGTGATACAGGATAGAGTATTTGTTTTTAAAGTTTAGGATTATTTTCCTTAGTATAATTTTGTTTTTCGTATACGATCCTAGGAAAAGTCAATTGGTAAAATACTGTATAATGTGTAAAATGACCAAAAAACCAGTTGCCCTATTACGGTTACCCAACTAGATATAGTTGCCCATAATACAAATACGTGACACGTGTTTCTCTATGATTGAAGTTGTCCAGTCTTAAAAGTTGCCCGGGCTAATATGAGAATTTTCAAAAAAAGGGCTAGATATGCCTAACCGTTGGGCAACTGGGCTATTGTACTATTTATCCCACATATATATATATATATATATATATATATATATATATATATATTTATATATATATATATATATATATATATATATATATATATATATGCCTAACCGTTGGGCAACTGGGCTATTGTACTATTTATCCCATATATATATATATATATATATATATATATATATATATATATATATATATATATATATATATATACATATATACATATATATACATACATATATATATGTATGTATGTATATATGTATATATGTATATATATATATATATATATATATATATATATATATATATATATATATATATATATATAGGCAAAGGATCACGTGCGGAAGTTTCTTTTTAGTGCGGACGTACGGATGCATACGGGCCATTGATCTTTTCCCATCAGCGGCTGTGATTAGATCTAATTATATAACACGGGGTGGCATTTTCGTAATTATTCTATTTAGAAAATACGGGTCAAATCTTCGCCCGTTAATATCTCGGTATCTTTTTATTATTATTTGAATATTTTCTTTCCTTATTTTTTGCAACTATTTTTATTTAATTTTTATTATCGAATGGATCTGATCAGTATTCTGGTATCGATCCTGATCTATCGGAGCATTTTCTATCAAAAAACCGTGTTGAAGGTATTTTATTAATTTTATATGTATTATGATATTATTTGTTTTTATAAGCTATCTTCTTGATATTTTAACTATTTTAATATTATTAAAATCATATTCATCGTTTTTGTTATTCTGCATTTTCAAATTTTATTCTGATATTAATTTCGTTATATGGTAGATATTGTGATATTAAGATATAAGAATGGTATTCTGATACTAATATCATTTAGGTTTTAATATGGTAGGTATTACGATATTAATATATCATAATATCTACCATATAACGATTTCTGTTGTGATATTGTTTTTGTTATATGATATGTATTACGATATTAAAATATAAGTATGGTATTGTGATATTAATTGTTTGTTTGGAGAGAATTGTATTTTTGACACGTGGCCGTTATTTGTTTGACATAACAAATTTATATATTAATGTCGTTTTGTTATTCTGCATTTTCGAATTTTATTCTGATATTAGTATCTCTTTTATGGTAGGTATTATGATATTAATATTTAAATGGTATTGTGATATTAATTGTTTTTGGAGAGAATTGTGTTCTTGACACGTGGCCGTTATTTGTTTGACATAGCGAATTTTATTATGATATTAATATCTCTTTTATGGTAGGTATTATGATATTGAGATGTAAGGTTTGTATTCTGATAGGTATTATGATATTAATATATAAATGGTATTGTGATATTTAATAGTTATTATGTGACATTTGTGTTCTTGACACGTGGCCGTTATTTGTTTGACATAACAAATATATATATTAATATCGTTTTATTATTCTGCATTTTTGAATTTTATTCTGATATTAATATCTCTTTTATGGTAGGTATTATGATATTGAGATGTAAGGTTTGTATTCTGATAGGTATTATGATATTAATATATAAATGGTATTGTGATATTTAATAGTTATTATGAGACATTTGTGTTCTTGACACGTGGCCGTTATTTGTTTGACATAACAAATATATATATTAATATCATTTTATTATTCTGCATTTTTGAATTTTATTCTGATATTAATATCTCTTTTATGGTAGGTATTATGATATTGAGATGTAAGGTTTGTATTCTGATATTTATTATGATATTAATATATAAATGGTATTGTGATATTTAATAGTTATTATGAGACATTTGTGTTCTTGACACGTGGCTATTATTTGTTTGACATAACAAATATATATATATATATATATATATATATATATATATATATATATATATATATATATATATATATATATATTAATATTGGTTTATTATTCTGCATTTTCGAATTTTATTATGGTATTAACATATATTTTATGGCAGGTATTACGATATTTTGAGATGTAAGGTTTGTATTCTGATATGTATTATGATATTAATATATAAATGGTATTGTGATATTTAATAGTTATTATGAGTCAATTGTGCAATTGATTTGTGGCCCTTTTTACTAGACAATAGGTATTGTTGTACTGTGATATTTATATCGTTATATAGTACTGTAGGTATTAACTGGATGTACTGTGATATGGAATGATTAGATCAATTTTGATATTATTATAGTTATAAGTTATATGAACTGTTATATTTTTTTTACTTAATTGTGTAATATTATTTTATTATCAAGTCACTTTTTGACTTTATATTTTTTAGGTGATTCTATGATGCAGAATTCTGCAAGCAATGATGTTGTTGAAGCTGTAAATTTATCACCTAATGATAATTTAGAAGACAACGAGGAAGTAAATTCATCAGATTTTTTTACCTTTAATACAAAGTTAATTAAACCTGTTGTTGTTAAAGCAGTTGTACCAGCAGAAGGTAGTTTGTTTAATAGTGTTGAAGATGCTTACAGGGTCTACAAAAATTATGCTGATGAAGTTGGTTTTATTGTTCGTAGAGGGCATGAAAGTAAAGCAGGAGGTGTTATTATTAATAAGGAATTTCTTTGCAGTAAAGAAGGGACTAAAAAAGTTAAAGTTGAAGAATTTGATAGTTTAAAACAAGATTGTAACGCTAAGTCAGTTAAGAGAAAAAGATTTGATTTTAGGACAAATTGCAAACCTAGACTTTATATTGTTAAATTCGGTGAACAGTATAAAGTTAAAACCTTTGTTGAAGAGCACAATCATGGTTTTTTTACTTCTGAAGATAGACATTTGCGAAAGTCTCACAGGTCTATGAGTTTGGCGCATCAGTATTTTGCTATTAAGGCTTCAAATTTGAACATTGGTCCTTGTATGTCGTTCAATTTTATTGCTGAGCTTTTGGATGGATATGAGAATGTTGGTGCTACTAAGATTGATTTCAAGAATTTGAGTCGTGATATTTACAATTATATTGGTAAATATGATGCCTAAATGATAATTGATAAGTTTAGTGTTTTAAAGGAAAGAGATGAAAATTTTTCATTTGAGTTTAAGAAGAATACTGCGGGTCAATTAAGTTGTTTGTTTTGGTCTGATGATACAAGTAAAAGGAATTATGAAGCTTTTGGTGATGTTCTGTCTTTCGATGCTACGTTCAAAACTAATATGTAAGTTTTTTTTTTTTTTTTTTTTTTTTTTTTTTTTTTAATATATATATTTTTTTTAATATTTTTTAAATATATATATTTATATATGTATATTTTTTTGTGGGTACAATATGGTGTTTGTTCCTTTTACGGGTGTTGATAATCATAAAAAATATGTAATATTCGCTGCTGGTCTGCTTTCGAAAGAAGATGTTGTTTCATATGAGTGGCTACTACAAGCTTTTGTTAAATCTCATATTAAGGAGCCGTATCTTGTTTTAACAGATCAAGATCCTTCAATGTTAATTGCAATACCTAATATGTTTAAAAGTGCTAAACATCGTCTTTGCATGTGGCATATAATGAATAAACTTCCTACAAAGGTATAATTTTTTTATACAAATATATATATATATATATATATATATATATATATATATATATATATATATATATATATATATTGTAACAATTATTTTTAATATTAAACAATTATTTTTCATATAAATTATTTTCCTTTATTTTTTATGTAGATTGGTTCTGAAATATGTGAAGAAGAAGGATTCAAAAAGCATCTATGTCGTATTGTATGGAGGGAAAGCGACGAACCTGATGAATTTGTTCAAAAATGGAATTCTTTATTGGCTGAATATCATTTAGATGAGCATAAATGGTTAAATGATATGTTTAATATTAAAGAGAGTTGGATTCCTGCTTATTTTAGAGATATTCCAATGAGTGATTTAATGAAAACTACGTCAAGATCTGAAAGTGAAAACTATTTTTTTGGTCATAATTCTAATTGGAGTTCTACTCTAGTTCATTTCTTTTTCGTTATGAAAGTGCATTAGATCAACAAAGAAATATTCAACGTGTTCTTGATAATAATACAAGAACTGGTGAGCCATCATTGAAAACCAGACAATTAGTTGAAGTATAAGCTGCATAATTTTATACTCTTGAGGCAGTCTATGTTATTTAGATTGAGATCGTTTCTTCTGTTGATTCTTGTACTGGTTCTACGAGAAATTTGGGTTATGTTAAAGACACTGATAAAGAGTGGTTTGGAGAGTTTAACGTATCACATTTCAATTTATTTAAGTCAATAAATATGATCAAGAAACTGTTTTTTCAATTTCGTTAAAAATAATTGATATTTTTTCATTTACTTTTTTTTTCAGGTTGACTATGATGAAGAAAGTCATTCTATTAAATGCAGTTGCCTGCATTTTGAAATACGTGGGTTGTTATGTCGTCATGCTTTTTATACTCTTAGAGCAAATGGTGTTAAGAAGATTCCAAAACAATATCTTTTAAGGCGTTGGAGAAAAGAAGCTGTTGTTTTACCTCCTATTGGATCTTCTTATAAATCAAGTGGATCTTCTGGTTCTTCTATTTCGAATATTTATTCAAAAGTGAATGCTATAATCACTCAATGTGGATACGATGAAGATAAACTATGTCAATTTCTTGATCAATTGAGTGTTTATGAATCTGGTTTAGAATCATCAAATGTGCCGCAGACTTCAGCAAGTAAACAGCAAAGTATATCATCTATGATTGGAGTTCCTAAACCTGCTGTTCTTGAAGTTTTTCCTCCTGATACTGGGAAAAACAAAGGTGGAATTAGTGGTCATAGGTATAAACCTTCTAATAATGATGTAGAATTAAATCTGCAAAAGAAGGTGGAAAAAATTTGAGAAATTGTAGAATCTGTAAAAAGAAAAAAACAGATCATGATTTCAGGAATTGTCCAAACAATCTAAATAGAAAAAAACTGGCTCCTAAGAAAGGCATTAAGAAGGCGAATCAAAAAGGAAGGAAAACTAAGGGACAATCAAGTAAAGCTAATTCTCAGCTGGATGATGATGCATTTATTTTTAATTCTGAGGAGGATGCTGATTGATAAGTTTGAATAATTGAAAGTAATTTTTGTTCTTTAATTTTATTGTTTTGAATATAGATATTTTTATTAAAGTTGTTATTTTTTACATCAGCATATCTACATAGTTATTACGATATAAATTGTTATTCTGATATAAGTATTATTATGCTGTATAATTCGTTATTTTGATATAAATTGTTATTCTGATATGAATTGTTAAATGACTATATAAACCTTGATATTAATAATAAACATTCATTCTCGAACGTATCGTCTTAAACCTTTTTTAAATAAAGACGAGTAATCGTTTTATCCCATTTACTCAGGTACCTCCATCAGTTTTTGTTCATTACTTTCAAAATTTACACAGATCAACTTCTAACAGAAACCATTTCTAGCAATGTGTTGAACGTATGCCGGATATACCCTCTTCTTTAGTCAATTTGATTATTGAAAGGTCTTATGAAGATGTATTCCAACTTGAAGAACAAGAAATAGTTCGTTTTCAAGAAGAAACTAAGAATATTGGCTCATCTAGTTCGTCTAGGAGATCTATAGTAAGTGAAAGAATAATATTGCTTGACAAGATGGACGGGGTTTGTGCAATTTGTTTGGGAGAATACAAAGAAAATGAAATTATACGCGCTTTGATTTGTCGCCATGAATTTCATGTACCTTGTATAGATAAATGGTTGTTTCAAAAAAAAAGTTTGTCCATTATGTAGGACTTTTGCTATGTAGTAGTATCGCAAATTCTTTTGCTATGAACTAGATTTTATGTATTGTTGATTTTGCATTTTTTAAATTTTTTTTAAATTAAAAAAATTGAGTCATATAATTAACAAAATGGAACAATATGTTAATTAAATGTGTAAACTTGCTACCAATATTTGCTTTTTTAGTATATAACTAAATGTGTAAAAATTAAAAAGTCTTTGTGATAATTAAAAGTCACCTACCCATTGTCAGTTTATATTAAATGCTTTTGTAATAAATTTTAACAACCACCTTTCATCCTTCTTCTTATATAAATTTGATCAGTTTAGACTTCAAAAAGATATGTAAGAAAAAATTGTGAAACAAAAAGTCGGTAAAATTGTGTTTATCTAAGTATGTTTATTTAAGTTTTTTTATTTTTTTTTTTATTTTTTTTTTTTTTTTTTCTTTTTTCCTTTTTATTTATTTATTTATTTTTTGGCAAAAGATGCTTATTTTATCATTTTTATATTTTACAAAAATGTTTTTTTTTTTTTTTTTTTTTTTTTTTTCGTTGTTTCTTCTATGTTATGTTCTAAATTTGGTTAATGAAAAATGAAACCTAAATATTTTACCGAATGTTATCAAATCTAATAGCCTCACGTACAGGTGTTTCTATATTGAAATATTGGATTTTTTTTTTAATTATATCTGTTATTATATCATGATGCATTATCTTCTTCTTTAATAGCCTTCCTAAAGTCAAACAAGTTGCGTTAAAAGCAGCTAGAATGTCAATCAGGCAAAAAGATGATGTTCATGAGTAACAGAATGATTATTTCCATCTCCTATAGAGTTCAAATTTGATTATAATGAAGAATGTATTCATCTTACTATGTAAAGTACAATGATGAATTTTTGCCTTATTCGAGATCGAAAGGAATTATCATTTTTAAGCTTCTTCCAAATGCTTAGTTATATACTACATAATGTATTAGAAAAGTACTTTGTTACATAATGTATGTAATTAAGATTTTTCATTTGTTATTTATTGTATTAATGATAATTTAAATGTATTGATGTAATCGAATATCATTATGTTATCTAAAGATGAGAATTTTGTCAAATAGTATTTTTTTTATATTTCTTTTAATTTTATCATTCTTTTTTTTTAATTAATTTTGTCATATATTAATTTTAATTTATTTATATGTTAATAAAATGTCTTAGTAATAACTTTTACTTTATCATACACATTAAAAAAAATTGTTTATTACATTTTTTATTTAACAATAATTGTCACACCTCATAAACAATGTATATAAACTTTGATATTAAAAATAAAGATTTTTTTTTAAATTATTATATTTTTCAAAGATGACTAATCGTTGCATCTCATTTAGTTTGGTACATCCAGGAATAATTTCTAGCAATATGTTGAAATGTGATTTTAAAATTGACTGTGATTTAAATTTACTATGATATTAAATACACTATGATATTTAAAATAGGATAAGTCTGTTTTTTAATTTTGTTTTATTCAGATAGTAAATGTTCACTATTTAGTTTACTGTGATATTAAACTTTACTGTGATAGTAGATGTTGAGGCAAGCATGTTTTATGTGACATTAAACTTTACTGTGATAATTTAACATTTTCTTTTAAATTATCTTAAGATTTATGTTTAGTAACATCTAGAAAATCATAGTAAAAGTTAAATTATAGTAAGAGAATCAAATTTTCAACATCTAATAATATCACAACTGCTGAACAATATTTAGATATTTTTAATATTAATATTGTAGTAATACTTAGAAATAATAATATATCAGAATAAGCATTAACAAAATTCACATAAATTCTCAATTTGTTTTAACATCATCTTCACAACTACTACTTCTTATGACTTAATTTTTAATAATATATTTTAATATCAGTTTATCTATTATTCAAAATAATTAATATCAATGTATCAAAAATATTTTATATCAATGTAGTCTGATATCAAATTTTCAAATATAATTTACAGTCTATCTATTGATATTGCATATATTTTTTTTATAACTTTTAACCTGTGTTCATTTAGTTATGTTTTATTTAATTCAAAAATGAAACAAGTATTTTAAACTTTTTTGCAATTCGTTTGTTTCTGTGTCAACTTTGCGACATCGTAATCACAAAACAAAAAGCATGTAAATCTTAATTCATATAACTTACATCAAGTAATACAACCAAAAATTAAATAAAAGAGATTTAACGATACCTATTTTTCATAATATATTTTTATGATTCTTAGTGATCATTTAGCAGAATCGATTCATTGTACAAGCCCATGTTGAATGAGCCATCTACTCCAATAATCCCAAGATTTTTGATTTGTTGTGAACATGGGTCGCAAACATGAAGTGTTGAACATTTTCCATAGTCTTCTCGAGGTTCAAATATAGCTTCACCACTTTTTGTAAACCCCAATATTCTATAAACGTTTGCGTCAATTGTGTATAGCTTTCTGAAAGAAAAATCATCTTCCATTATCCATAGACCATATCGTAGTGCTTCGTCAACCATAATGCATCCACACACAACAAGAGACTCCCGTAGATTACAAACGGTCAATTGGAAAGGTTCAAATATTTCATTTGTTAAGCTATCTGGTAAGTGTATCTCTTTGAACTCTTTTGCAATCAAATCAAATGAGATAAGCATGTTTTTGTTATAGTCACGATCATCAGCAACAATCAATTCATATGCAACCCAATAAACAAATCTATCTAGTACAACATAAGTTGAGTCGTTAAATTTGATGGTTTCTCGAGGACAATTACCATTTGGAATCACATTGTTCCAAACACCTGCACTTAATGAAAAAAACTTCAACAACCCAAAACATAGCATTCTTAGCATATGTTAATTTCAGTACGGTAGGATCTAAAGTATCCGGGTGAATGCCAAAAGCTAAAGTAGGAGAGACATTACTTTAAGTATAAGGAGCAACAATACCAATTGATTTTCGAATTGAAGGATTCGAAAAAATAACCATCCATTGTTTATAGACTTTGTGGAAACCATACAAACACTGTTAGGTCACCATTTATGTAAACACAAGTATGATAATGAAAGAAATAAGATGAGAATGAGAGATGGTTGATTATAAGAAAATGAGAAGATTGTAAGAACAAGAGTTTCACTAAGATATTCAAATAACCAACAAAATGAAATGTTTACATAAGCATGATATATATAGGGGAGGAGTAGGGCAACACTCCCTACCTCCCTCTTTCATCTAATTCATGGGCATTCTAGGCCCATGGGCTTACTTACTTAAGCCTTGTAACATAAGTAAAATAAATAACTAAGCAACCTATTACAAAAGGTAATGACCGAGACTTGACTAAATACAAAAGTATGATCCCAACAATCTCCCCCTAAGGGTCGGTCATCACGGTTGCTTGACGTCTTCATCTTTGTCGTTGACTTGTGACATGTAAAGCTTTAGACGTCTTCAAAATGGTTGAATGATAATGAATGTACTTTGCTCTATGTCTTTGTTCTTTGGTGATGATGTAGTGATTGTGTCATGAAGTAGTCTGCCATTTGTCACTCCTGCGTCTGTGGTGGTTGTCCGCCATTCCAACATACTCATACATCTTTGGACTTTGACTTTCACGTACAAGAAGTTCCTTTGCATACTCTAAGATCTTTAGTCTTTATACTTAGTAGATTCTTCTTATTGGCGTAGAATCTTTCTTTGAACTTTGTGTTGCTAAGATCTTTGGGGGAGCTATCATATGCTTCAAGATGTATGTATGAGCATGTTGGAATCTACCATCATAGAAGTGAGGTACCTGCAAGTGAACAGTTAGCAATAAAACAACCGGTACTTACAGATAAGGAATTAGAGCTCATCAACAGCATATTGTGAAGACTCCTTCTAATCCTTATCCAGGACGTTCCCATATCAGATACTCCCGAAGGAGTTTACGAGACCTACTAAGTAGCTCAATGACTGGATGAGTCGTTGGGGATCACTCCACGACTGTAGACCGTTATGGAACCACCGCAAACACTAAGCGTAACCCTTGTGGGGTTACCGAAGTGACCTGCTGTCAGGGCTGTTTGATGTTGACCCTGGCAGGATTTCCGTTCAATCACTGAGAAATACATTAGTAATCCTCTCATAAACGTTCTCGGCAGATTGCTACGATCTGCGAAGGACTCGATAATTTATAGCTGGTGTCCATTGATGTAGAACACCAGTTGTAGAAATACTAAGTGTTCCTAAGAGATCTTTGATGTATCTCAAGGCTCTAGACTCTATAAGTGCACACTTAGGTTTCCTATGCGGAGACTAGGGAGGGGTCTCATGCTTCAATATCAACTATCTCTAAGAGATAAGTCGATAGATTACACTGGTTCCCCGTGAGAATGAAACAAGTCCTTTTGAGAGAACTTGAGTGGTTAAGAAGGTTTAGTGCATTGCGTCACTGGGTCCATGACGACTTTGTCTTCAATACTGGTGTTGTCTTTTGCAACAACCAGTAGCATACGTATTGAACCCGGTGTCTGCCCTAAGGTTGAACATATGGAGGGCTATTTCTTTTCACCCTTTTCTTTACTTTTCTTTTTAATTCTTCAACTCCTTCTTTCCCTTTTATTCTTTTCTCCTTTTTTCGTATCATACCTAAGGACTTCTAATTCTACCTATGGGAGATGTCCTTGGGTAGATCCCTCTGGCTCTGGCGGATCATAGGACGGTTATACCTATCTTAATCACCTTATAACTCCGACAGTAGCCAAGAAACCTTTGATTGAAAATCTCTCAAAGTGTTTGTGATAATCAAATATTTTGGTTAACACTTTGAGAGTTTTGTGTACACTTTTGAAGGGCTCCCCCTGCACATGTGCTCATAAGTATTTAATAAATTTGCACATGCGGGAGGAGCAAGCATTTTGAATTGATCCACTTTCCGTGAACAAGACTGATTCGAGACACGCTTACATCACTAGTTAATCTAGCTTGAAGTTATTACCCGACCTGATCTAGTCCACAGAAAGTTTCTCGAGACGGTACATTTCTACTAAGACAAATCCTTTTCGAGACACGCTTACATGGTTAGTTAAAGAGATCCATTGTCAGCTTTTAGGTGACAACTGGCTCTAGTAACTAACTTGATGTTATTACCCATCGAGGATAAGTCTTTTCGATATTACTAACTTTTATTGTCTCGTCAATTCCTGGGTCAATTCTGAGTCTAGCTCGCACATGATACAACTTTTAAGCTTTGACTTCTTATATTTTAATCACTTTTTCATTTTCTCCCCCTCAAAAATAGCATATAAAATAATGTTTTTGACAATCTTTTAGATTAAAATATGCCTTTTTGAGTCTTACGGGGAGATTCACCAAGAACTTTTGATTTAGAACAAAGTATTTTGTTTTGACAAGTGCTCCCCCTCAACAAGTGATTAGGTCTTATTGAGGTGAAATACTTGTCCTTTTGAGCAGAATTATGAAAATTCATAAACATTTGATTAATTCTACTCAAAAGTAAGAAGCCTTCGCTCCTTATATAAGGATTGAGGCACTGATGCGTACCTCAGGGTCCTTTCTTTACAAGTTCGGGTTGTACACTGTAATGTGTGCACAAGCCATTGTTTTAATACAAAATTAGTTTTCTTTCAACAAAATACTCCCCCTCAAATAATGAAGTTTATTCGAGAGATAGTCTTCTTGAGCAGAATATTGAATCGTATTTATGAAATACTTTGTGAAAAAAAATCGTGAGATGATTCTGCTCAAGGTTTTAGAAAACACAATCAAGTATTATACAACAAAGAATGCTAGAATTTAAAAAAAAAAAAAAAAAAAAAAAAACTCTTTTACTGTTGAAAGTTGTTTGAGACCCGGAGTCTCTCTTTAGAGTTTTAAAATTTTGAAGAAGAAGATTTCCATTTAAAGTTGAACCTCATGGGTTCTTTTTGAAGATTTGTTTTTGTGATGAATGGAAAACTTCAGGTATCTGGGATGCCCAAATCAGAGTCATTCTTTAATCGTAGCCAAAGCATTCCAGATTATGAAAATTTGAAAAATTTAGGACAACTTTGCTTTGGTCTTCACACTTGCTTTACCGGTGTAAAACAATAGTGTAGAGTTTGGAAAAAAATTGTTTCTCACCATTTTGGATCCATTTACCAGTTTAGCCATTAAACACATTTTGCCCTTTGACCTCAAAATATGTTCCATAAGAAACATTTTGTCGAATGTTGAAATTTTGACTTTCAATGGGATGACATGTACTTGCACACAGAGAAAATGCATCAGGCACAAACAAGTATACAGATGAATCAAGAAACTCATTCTAAATCTACCAAAATGCTCAGAATTCTCTAATTAACACACAAGATCACAGATTAACTCATCCTATCACTCGAGATTTTCCAATTATGATAATGGTTAGGGGTTATGATTAGAGACATTGCACGCATTTTAGCATCATAATGCATGAATATTGTACAAATTAAACATCCTAGTAGCAGCAAAGACATCGAAATCTTAAACCCCAATTCACTTGATTTCAAACCTATGTTGTTTCTAATCGTGCAAAAACACCAATCGAGCATACTTTAGTGTTCTCTAAAGCTATATGAAATAATAAATTAGACTAAACACATAAAAAAAAAAAAGAAATGCCCCGATCGATAATTACATTAACCTTAGTTTCTGATTATGCCTTTTTGAACGTTGAAAACACTTGAAACATTTAGGGAACGATTAGACAACAACAATGAGGAAATTAGAAACTCACAATTATGGAGATAATTGAGGAAAAAATCGTTAGTCTGATTCGTTGAGGTTTTAATCATGTGTGCAACTTTTGAGAACATTTGTGAAAACATTGATTAGAGCCTGTGTTATTTTCCTTGCAAGGTCCTTATACCTAAGTTTAAGACTTTTGTGAACTTTACTCATTAAAAGGTTATTTACTTTTCCATTTGAAGTCCAAACTAGATTAATTTGGGATTGTTGCAGAAAAAATTCCTTTTCTCCCCCTCGAATTAGCATATATTTTGTGAAACCTTTCTGCACTTTTAATTCGAGAGATCGTAGAACCTTTTTGAAAATGAGTTTAAATCCGAATGATGAAGAAACATTTTATCCTTGATGAATAAAAAATGAGGTGTCCAAACTTCATGATATTGTGAAAAGTTTTCTCCCCCTCAAAACATGTTCCATTTTGACAGAGAAAAGCAAAATTTGTTTAAATGGAGGAACATAGTTTTGAAGATTTGAAGTTTGTACACAAAGAAAGAAGATTCTTTTTGTAGAAAAAGTATTTATAGAAAGACTTTGATGTTTGACTCTTCTTAGGTTTTAAGAAAATTTTGCAAATCATCTGGAGTCAAACATCACATACCATTTTGGTGAACTAAATCAACAAACCTTGATGGTGGTAATGTCTTTGTAAACAAGTCTGCCAATTGGTATTCAGTACCCGCAAACTCTAATTTAATTTTACCCTTCTCAACATGCTCCTTTATGAAATGGTAGCGGAGAGCAATGTGTATGGCCTTGGAAAGATGAATGGTGTTGCACGAGATAGCAATGGCACACTTTGAGTCGCAGTACATTGAGATCTAGTCAAATACATAGTCGTAGTCTGTGAGCTAAGTTCTCATCCAAATGACTTGAGCACAGAAAGTAGACATGGCTACATACTAAGCTTTTGTTGATGACAGTGATGTACAGTCCTGCTTCATTGACTGTATCCCTTTGTAACTAAACAAGATTTGTTACGAATCACTGTGCTTTCTGCGTCAAGCTTGTTTTCTAAATCCATTTAAGTCCAATGATGTGTCGAAGGGTGATGTTGCATATTAGACGGATCCAAATTGCGAGAAGACGACTTTATTATATCAAGAATGGTTGGAGTCAGTGCAAATGGATTGAAGAAAGTATTTCCGTCATAATCTGCAGGTTATGGTACTGATTATGGTCATGGATTTTCAGCTGATTGTCTGGAGTTGGAAGCGGTTTGTCCTGCTGTTGTTGGAGATTCACTTGGAGGACCGTCTTTCTCAACAGTGGTTGTTGAATATTCTCAGGGTGTGCAGCGGAGATTGGTGAGACCTCTTGAGGACGGTTTTCAATTGAATCATCAAACAGTTGAGCAAACAGGGTTTTCAATTCCTTGCGAGAGAGTGACAATGTTTCAGCCGAAGAGTCCAGAAAGTTAAGACGGTTTGTTTCGGGTCCTAAGCTGTTTTGCTCAGAAGCCATTGTTGATGTGCTTTTAAACGGTTGGTTGCGGGTCCTAAGCTATTGTGCTTAGAAACCATAACATTAAGCTCAGGTCTGAAACTAATTTGTTCCGAAGCCATTCCTGTTGAATCTGCAAAGAAAGAAAGAAGAGACAAAATAGAGAACATGGAGCCCTAAGGGTAACTGGGTTCCAGGTGTTAGAAGCATAAAGATGTAGTGTCAACTATCTTCTTGACACTCGAACACACAATTCCGATGGTTTTCATATTTGTCTCAGCGGTTGATGCTGTGGAAATCACATTAGTTTTGGTGCAAATGTCTAAACTCTTTCCAGTAGGAATCCACCTAAGACCAATCGATTTGAGAATTCTACCCGTGGGTACCCACCTAATGTTAGATCTCGGAGATATTTTTCTTTTAGATGCAGTGGGAGCATCACTTGGTTGAGAAAACCTACGTCCTATATTGATCCACTTCTTAGGTTTCTGACTTATGACGTTTGGTTCAACGGGTTTATCTGTCTTAGTCGATTGAGCCTTTTCTAGTGAATTTCCTTTTTGAAGATATTTTAAAGCATAGACAACATGATTATTTACGCAACTACTCTTAGAAGCTAGCCAATTCCTATTAGTTTGTTGTTTACTCTTAGGTTTTGGTGTGCTACTACAAGCAGTGTTCTGTACTACAGTGGAAGGCATCACATGAGGTTTTGAACCTAGAATTCCATCCTTTTGAAGTAGCGCCTTTTTCCTAGCCTTTTCTAGATCATAGTTCTTGTACATGTCATATCTTCCATAAGAATCTTTACTTTTAATGCTCGTTTTAGACACTGTTTTCGAACTAATCCTAGATGAGCCAGGTATAATCACGTGTTGAGATTTAGCAGACACAGATGCATTTTCCTTAGGCCAAGAATGTGGAGTGACTGGTTTTGTCAAATTGTTTTTCTCAACAACTTGGGAGGCAAACCGAGATTTTGAAGATTTAGGTTTTTCAGATTTAAATGTAGTTGGTTGTCTAACCACTGATTGTTTTCTGTTTGTATGAGAAGGCGGTTTCCCCAAGATTGATGGTTTTGCAAACTTAGTATCCACACTCTGACCAGTCAGTCTTCTTAATTTGTTTTGCAATGCAGCATGTGCAAACACCTTTGCTTAAATTTGACCTTTTAAAAGCTCATTTTCTTTAACTAATGTATCCACACGTTTACTTTGTTCATTCAAAGATTGACCATTGTTGCCCGAATTTAGAGATTCGTTTTGCAATTTGAGTTCCAGTGAGATGCAATGTGCCTCCAGTTTTGAAAAATCTTTATGAAACTGGGCAATGGTCTTTTTGAGAAGAATGTTTTCAGATTCAAGAGTTTGGTATGATGTATCAGTTATAAGATTATCAGGTAAGGAGATAGACTCAGAACGATTGTCAGGACATTGAACAACATTCTGGTCAACCTCTCCTTCATTACTGAAGTTAGGTTGCTCAGATTGTTGTATCTCAGTTGCAAGCATAATATGATCAACAGTAGATTGTACCTCAACCGTTTGCTCTTTGTTAAAGTTAGGTTCTATGTCATAGATGGGTATGACATCTTCCTCATCCATCTGTTCTTTGTCAAAGTTGGGTTCTGAGTCATAGGAGGGTCTGATCTCTGCACAGTCTGCATCTGTATCATTCCCTAATCTACTGTTGTCATCATGCTCTTTTAATTCTGTCCCATTGCTTTCCATGACGACCAAATTAGCATCCAATGCATCAACTTTATGAATTAACTCTTCTTGAATCTGCAACTTCCTCCTTTTTTCATACTCTAGTCTGTGAAGTACTCTTTCAACAATTGACTTTTCAATAGCATCCAGGTGTTGGAGCAATATATCTTTGAAGGTTTGAGCCTCAATTCGAGTGTATTCTAAAAAATACTCGCTTACCACTTCACAGTCATAATTGATGAAATGTTGAAACTGTTTCTTGAGCACTCTGAAGGCGGCATTGGATTCACTCTCATGAAATTCTTCAGTTTCAAGTTGCTTTTCACGTTGACTCACGTTTTCGAACATTGTAGTAGTGAAAATATCAACTATTTCTCCAAACAGGTCTGGAAATACCCATTTGAATCCATACTCGGAACGAGTTTCTGCTAAGTCTTTGTTTGAGAGAAGCTTAAGGTGTGAATAAAGTAATCTTAAAGATGTCAGGCATTTCTCTTGGTTTAATTTCACAAAAGGATCTTCAGAATCATCAGAATCATACTCTGAGCCAGTATTTATCATGTGAAATTTCTGCATGTTTGCCATTAACATCACATCTGTTGTATCGGTTTCCAAATCTGCTGTATTGGATTCCAAATCTGCATATTCATCATCAGATGGAATAACTCCCATGACACTTTGCAAAACTGCATTGAGATTACCCCCTTCAACTTCCATTTGACTAAGTGTGGCATTGTATTCAACATTATCGTTAGAGAGTGAGGTTGAATCATAATCTTGCGCTTCCTCATCTGCAATATATTCCGTATATGCCAAGAATGCCATGCTCGGTTCGATAAGATCTTCTTCATCATCAATATCTTTCATTGTATTGAAGCATTCAGAAGTTGAAGTCATAGCGCCATTGCCTTTCTTAGTAGATACTTGACTAAGCTTCACTAGATTTTGCAGAAGAGATTGCACATTATTATGTAGTGTAGCAGGATGGTACTGAGGAATGAAGAAAGGCTCAGGTGCATTCGGAGGAATGAAGAGGAGACCATTTGGAGTGTCAATTAAAGATCCATGGTTAATAGCTGGAGATGGTGGAGAAGGGAGAATGGTCTTTAGTGGATTCATGCTTAAACAAGATTCAAGAGTTTGCTTCATTCTGATGTGATGAAGTTCTTCTGTACGATGCATAGCTTCAAGATATTTCCACATTTCATAAGCACTGGCTTGAAAGTCCATATACATGTAAATTGAGTTGGGAAGTGCTAGTGTCATGAACCATGCAACTTGTTGGTCAGCATCGTACTGAGCAAGTTCAGTAGCATTCAAATCTTCATCTGTTTGTAGTCTGATAATCCCTGTTGAGTCAGCAAGAAATATCGTTTTGTATGGACCATCTTGAATGGATTTGAGCATGAGGCCTGCAGCAGGACGATTTGTGAGCCATTGTAGAAATCTCCGTTTCCAATCAGTATATGTTCCTGGTAGCAACATTGGAGGCCTTGATTTATTGCCAAAGAGCAGAACATGACGAATGTGGGAGCTGTGACTTTGTTGTTGATGATACTGTTGCTGATGAGAATATTGGTGAGGAAGGTAGTTGGAAGAAGGTACAGTTGCTGATGACTGTTGCAGATGAGAATATTGGTGAGGAAGGTAGTTGGAAGAAGGTGATTGAGACATTGTAGATGACATATCTCTCCCCCTTTATTGTTGCGATGTAATCGAAATAATCAAACAAAATGTCACACTCAAGGTCGAAATAATGATTTCTGGTTTTCCCTCCAAAATAATTTGAAAATTTTTCTCTTCCAAAATTTTGAAAATCACTATAAAATGCAATTCTAAAGTTATAGAAAAAATTTGAGTTTTAAAAATTTTGCCGCCAAATTTTACCGAAAAAATTTGAATTTTGGCCTAAAAAATTAAATTTTGGGCCAAAATTTTCACCGTTATACCAAAATTTAAATTTCGCGTAAAAATTGAAAGTTTAGTCTCCTGTAAAAATTAAATTTTACTCAAATTTTCCCGCCAAAAATAAGTTAGAAGGTAGTAGAAAGAGACTTGTGTGAAAGATGGATCTTGTAGAAGATTGAAATGCACGTTCCTTTGATTAAGATCAAAATCCTTGGGGTAAGTTGAAAATCTTACGCGTAATAATAATCTTACGCGTAAACTTTAGGTTATGCGTAAAGAGTAGTTTATGCGTAAACAAAGAGTTTATGCGTAAGTTTTCTCTTTACGCGTAAGCTTTGGCTTATGCGTAAGTTTAGACTTATGCGTAAGGTTAAACAACCAAACAAATCTTCCAAACTTATCCAAGCTTGAAAGATATCCGAAATCAAAGTATTCCACTAACTTATCCAAGCTAGGGAAGTACTGAGTCACCGTAACACAAGGAGAAGACCTTAGATGAAACTTAAGCGTAGATTCTGGCAACTTACGCGTAAGATTAACTCTTATGCGTAGGGGTGTAAACGAGCCGAGACAACTCGCGAGCAACTCGAGATCGACTCGAAAAATACTCGATTCGACTCGATTTTAAACGAGCCGAGACAACTCGCGAGCTACTCGACTCGACTCGATTACACATTTACACCCCAAAATATATATATATATATATATATATATATATATATATATATATATATATATATATATATATATATATACATATATATACATATATATATGTATATGTATATATGTATATATGTATATGTATATATGTATATGTATATATATGTATATATATATATATATATATATATATATATATATATATATATATATATATATATATATATATGTGTGTGTGTGTGTGTGTGTGTGTGTGTGTGTGTGTGTGTGTGTGTGTGTGTAAATAGGGGTGTAATCGAGCCGAGACAACTCGTGAACAACTCGAGATCGACTCGAAAAATACTTGACTCGACTCGATTTTAAACGAGCCGAGCTCGAGTATGTCAATACTCGGCTCGACTCGGCTCGTTTACACCCCTACAGTTATGCGTAAGGTTGAACTTCTGCGTAGGAAAAGGAAACTTCTGCGTAGGATGTAACTTCAGCGTAAGACTTAGGCGTAGGAAGTAGACTTACTCGTAGGTTTTAGGCGTAGAAGACCAAGTTAAGCGTAGGAACAGGGTTTTGACCAAGGTTACGCGTAAGAAAAGGGTTTTGACACAAACTTATGCGTAAAGCGACCAAAAAGATACTGTAGACAGCTGGAGATTGTACTATTCCCGACCAACTTACGCGTAAGATGTACTGTTCATCAGAAAGATCAAAAATTTTGAAGAAAAAGACCTAGTTTTAAGGTTCTAATGATCAAGTAACTTCACCAATACTTAGAAAACACTAAAAATGAAAGATTTTGCTACCAAAAACTAGTTTTCCAATATCAAAGAAGCTATAAAACCTTAAGAAACTATAAGAACATGTGATAAAAGCCTTAAAAATCAAAACTTTATGCAAAAACTAAGCTTCAAATCACTATATCAACCTTGAAACTTGTCCAAGCTTCAAGATTTGAGTGAAAGAAACAAAGAAAAATGCAAAAAGAAGATGAAATACACCCTAAACCCCACGTAAATTCCAAGAAACACACTTCAATCTCTATTAGGCGAATGATACCACTTGTTAGGTCACCATTTATGTAAACACAAGTATGATAATGAAAGAAATAAGATGATAATGAGAGATGGTTGATTATAAGAAAATGATAAGATTATAAGAACAAGAGTTTCACTAAGATATTCAAATAACCAACAAAATGAAATGTTTACATAAGCATGATATATATAGGGGAGGAGTAGGGCAACACTCCCTACCTCCCTCTTTCATCTAATTCGTGGGCTTTCTAGGCCCATGGGCTTACTTACTTAAGCCTTGTAACATAAACATAGTAAAATAAATAACTAAGCAACCTATTACAAAAGGTAATGACCGAGACTTGACTAAATACAAAAGTATGATCCCAACAAACACACTAAACCATGAGTTGCACCAATAATTTTTGATATAGAAAATTTTTGTTCAATGTTTTTAGAAATAACATTAGATAGAGAAATGTTAAAAAGAGTTTCATTCTTACCATCGTCTAGAAAAAAGAACGTACTTTTCCTTACAAACAGAAGTATCTTCTCTGTAGCCTATGATAGAACAACTAAGCGGCTGTGGATGGCGGGTGCTATGACCAATCACAAAGTCAGAGCTCTCAATAAAAGACTTCCATTGTTTTGAAACTGATTTGAATCCAATCAATATCTCAACATCATAAACTTTTTTGATTATTTCCATTTGGAGTTCAATCGGGATGTTGTTTGACATTTTTGAGGTTTTTTTTTTTTTCCTAGGGTTTTTATGATACTATGAAGAATGTGGAATGAAATTGGGATTTTTTTGTCGATTGTTTTGACTTTTTGAGTTTTATCAAAATATCAATCTCTTAAAATATTTTTTTTAATATAAATTAAATTTAATCAATAGTCATTTTAAATTAAATTTATTTTTTTAATTAACTATGTTTATGTTATTATTTGTGTTGCCAAAAAGAAGTTTCTGACATATAGTAATATTTTGCTTCTCGAGGACGTTTCTTTTTTGTCAGTGTGTTTTAAGTCAAACTAGCAAGTTTTGATTATGATTAACTTTTTTCAAATTAAATAATCTTTCAAAAATTTTAAAGTATGTTTAAAATTTTCAGTAATTGTTAAATTAATAAATAAAGTTATTTTCAGTAAATATCATAAATAAAATATCTTCAATATTATTCAAATGTTTTTTAGTTATTTTAAAATAAATTCATTTTATTTGAAAAAGCCCATATTTTTAATGTTAATAAACTTTTCCAAAGCCCATTACTTTTAGAAAGCCCATATTTAAAAAGCCCAAAACTTTTAAAATGTGAATATCCTTTTAAGATAACAGTATTAAATGATGCGCTTCAAATACATGTTTGATTTCTACGACCACACCAATGCCGACACAGGACCATTTCCTTTGTTTCATGTTTGTTAAAACAACGACACTTTGAATACTACATGTTGTCGTTTCCTTCCATTTTCAAGCTAATAACTTTTGGTTTAGAGAATAATGTATTAAGAATTTTTTGTCATGCTATGTTTATATAGATGATTAAATTTCAAAATTTTTCTTCCAAGTTTTAGTTATGTTCTGATTGATTTTGTTTAACCATCTCCATAACTAGGGGTGTTGATCGGTTCGGTTATCAGTTTGTTCGGTTAGTTCGGTTCGGTTAGTTCGGTTAAAATTTTTATTTGAGTCAACCCGTAAACCGAACCAAACCATATTCAAATTCGGTTTTCGGTTCGGTTGAATTCTAGTTCGGTTCGGTTCTTGGGTTGACCCGGATAACCTTAATCCACTATTTATTTTTAAAAAATTAATAATTACATAAATATTTAACAAGAAAAATATTATTCAGCCTAAAAAAGACAACGTTTTATGTTTGACTCGTTGACTGCATGCACAATTTGCATATACAATCTCAGACCATCATTACCATCAATAACTTTTCACTTGGCTCTATAACCAACTTGTCTCTCCGATTATCAGTTGTCATATCAACGAACCGTCAAAAAATTGAAAGGTTAGAATACCCAATTTTTTTTTTCTAAAAATTATCCAAATCTACTTGCAATATGTAAATCTTGTTGATCTCATGTTTATGGAATACTTTGCTAATGATAAGATTAATTGCATGATATAGTATGTTTGCTAATGATAAGATTACTTGATAATGGTAATCTATTTGTTAAAGATTAAATAAGTGGGTAATACATGTTTGAAAATAGAGATGATCTGTTAGATTAGGTTTTTTTTGAATATATGAAGCCTTTTAATATAACTTATATTGCATTAGGTTTGGATCAAAATAATGTTTTGTTTTGTTTTGTCAAAAAAATTGTTTGGATAAAATATTGAAAGATGGGTTGTTATGTGGAAAACTAGAAGGGGGGTTGAATAGTTTTCCCTTCTTTTTCGTTTTATAAAAACTTTGTTTCAAAATGTTGATTAGAATTTATTCAATTGTTTGTTTGAAAAACCTTCAATTAGATTTTAGTATAAAAGCAACATATAATCAATATGATCAATTATATATGTGAACTTTTAGATTAGTTTTCAAAACTTAGTTTTATGAATGAAGCATACATCAAACTTTATGTGTATAAGTTTTCCTTTTAAAATCTTAAAACGTTTTGTATCAAATTATCGATTAAGTTAAGCTCAACATGAGAAGTGTTAAATATATATATTAGTCCATTTGACCATAACATACAATTATATGTCCTATCACACTATTAACTTCTATGTACAACACATTTAATCATCACAACAATATAAGCAACAATTAAGACATATAGGCAAGCATAGATATAAAGCGATAAATGCAAGAATGAATGAAAAGAGATGAGAGAAAGAACATGCAAACCGAACACAATGATTTATAGTGGTTCGGCTACAAGGACACCTTCCTTGTTCCTACTCCACTCCCCGAGTCACCTACTCGAGAGTTTTCTTCACTACTCAACAAGCTCCCTTTTGGCGGAGAAAACCTTACACACCAATTTACACACCACGATAACTTCACACCTTAATCACAACAACTACACACCTATTCACTACTTAATCACACCACTTCTTCACACCTATCTTCTACACACCAATATTCTACACACCAATCATCTACACACCAATCTTCTACACACCAATCTTCTGTACTCTTCACACCTATCTTCTTCACTCCTAACTTCTTCACAACTTAATACTTCCTAACTCTTTCTTCACACCAAGAGTATATTCACACCTTCAAGGCACTAATGTCTTGACACCTTCAAGCCACTAATGTCTTCACAACTTCAATGCACTAATGTCTTGACACCTTCAAGGCACTAATGTCTTCACAACTTCAATGCATTAATGTCTTGACACCTTCAAGCCACTAATGTCTTCACAACTTCAATGCATTAATGTCTTGACACCTTCAAGCCACTAATGTCTTTACAACTTCACATAAGCACTAACTATATCCTAATACATCTTTGGGTTTATGATAGGGAGGATACTTCTCTTGCACTTTAAGTGATGAAAGATTGGATCACTTGAAACAAAGATTAATAATCTTATGATCAAAGGGTTTTAGAAGGATGTTTTGAGAGAATTGGATCTGAAAATATTTGTGCAAAAGGTTGGAAAAATTCCAGGTTTGAGGTGGTATTTATAGGGAAAAATTTCTGACAAAATCTGACAAGGGAGCGTGGGCGGTCCCCTTAATTGTGTGCCGGTCCCCTTAAAATTAAGGGGGCCGCCCCTTATAATTAAGGGGGCCGCCCTACTGAAACGGCCAGATTTTCTGTCTTTTAGTGGGGAAAGTTTATTTGGTGAAAAACTAACTAATTTTGGTTAAAAGTTTGAAATCATATATTTAGTATGATTAAAACATTTTTCTTTATTACCAAAAGTGTTTTTCAAAAATATATAATAAGTTTATATAATTAAATAAACTTTGTATTAGTTAATTAAATACCCCTTTGATCATGAAATGTATTAAACACTTGTTTATCCATACCTTAAGTGATTGTTGAAGCATACTTGAGACGTTGAGATGTCGAGGCTTGTTGACGTAAGAATGCATAGATGAATTGTGATCACAAGTAACTTAAGCACTTTATGTTATATGTTGTAACTTACATTTTTGTCATCATCAAAACATGAAGAGGATGTTTAGATTAAATATCGTAATATTCATGCCAACAATCTCCCCCTTTTTGATGATGACAAACTATGTAAACTATAACTTATAGTAAAATGTATAAGTTACTTGTTTACACTTCTTCTCCCCCTTTTGTCGAAGCAAAAAGGTGGACTCTAAATGAGACTTCTACAATGCTTGAACTCTTGAGATAGAATGTAAAAGGCGAGCTTGCATCATCGTAAGTGAAGCCTTGATCCTATCAACCTCAATGCTCCCCCTTGGTGTATGCTCCCCCTTGGTGTATGCTCAAAACTTGTTTTGGCTACCAAAGAATCGAGCGGTGAAGTAATCCTTCAAAACAAAGTTAGTAGACAAGTGCACATGTATATAATGATGATAATGGATATATGCATGAAACTAATAGGGGAACAATATATGGACATATTAGGTATATGCACTAAAAGTATGACACATGCAATTATTGTTTTTAAAACAAAACCTAAATCCAAAAGAAAATTTAGAATCTAATGCAAAGATTAGAACCTAGGAAAATGTAGGGGAATGAGGAGGGATGAGCGTGAATGTAAAGGGAAGGTGATGACAAAGGGTTGACAATTATGGTTTGGATTAATATATCGTTCGACAAGGGTGGATGATAGGGAATCATGGGATTTTTAGGTGTTTTGTTGGTTGACGACCGAAGGTGGATATGTGAAATGAGGTGGTGATGAGTCGACAACACTTGAAGCTTGGATTTCTTCATTGTGTTCTTCACTTGCTAGTAAGTGGAAATGACGCATTTCGTAATGAAATTCACTTGGATGAGGTGGTGATAACTTTTGGTGGTGGAGATAATTGTGAGTTGATATATTCTTTGATGGATGGAGTGGTGGATTTGAAGTGGGGTTTGTTGGTTGAGGGTTTTGATGTTGTTCAAGTGATGGGGTTTGTTGAGATCTAGTAAGAAGATACTCAATCCAGGTAAAGTGCTCATTCAAAGCAATGGTATGTTGTTGAAGGAAGATGCAACAAGGGCAATTGTTAACATGCTTCTCAATTTGGTTAATGTTATGTGGTGATGATGGTGAGCTTGATTGAGGTGGATCCAAATTGCGTTGAGCAAGATGTAATGCTAAAAGAGCACTAAGCTCATGAGTCTCTTTTAGCTCCTCAACGAACTTCAAGTGTTCGGAGGAAGGTGATGGTGGTGGAGCATGATAATTGTCTTGGGTGAAGGTTTGCACATGCAACATGGGAGTGGCATGTGAGGTTGTAGGAAGTGGTGGTTGTACTCTAGGTGGTGTGAGGTAGAAGGATATATGTGAGTGAGTGTCATTTCCCTTCCCATTAAATTCATGCTCATCCGGATATATTATGAGACTAATATGACCTATCGGAAAACGACACTAAGGTTCATATGAAAAAAGGGTGTAGGATCTAAAAGAAATAAAAATATACCTAGATGAATGATACATATAGAGTAAATCATGTAAAGGCATACAATCAAATCACATAGGAGCAAATAAACATCTAGAAATAACATATATGCGATATGCCATAAATCTAGGAATGAAATCATCTAATGAGAAGCAAAGTTCATAAAAGTAAGCTTAGCGTTAGGTACATTTAGGAAGAGCGATTTAATCAAGTTGGAGAATGAGTATGAGACTATTACTAGTGGTGCTCAATTCAGGCTAAACACGACCATTTTTACGGGTTACACACACCCAACTTCTCACATAGAAGCAATCCAACCGTTAGGTTAAATTGAGTTTCTAGTCAATAGATTCTCCAGTAGTCATTCTCTTTTTAGAAGAAATTGAGTTCCTAAATTCACCTATCGAAGAGTACCAAATATGAAGTTTGCTTGATTCACTAATACTTGGCATAATGTGACTCAAACACCATGTTTTTATGAAGGTAAGTCTACATGATATATTTTACTCACTATCCCAATAGAGATGTGTTAAATGTTAAGATAAGAGTAAATGCAAAGTTTTAATCTTTTGTTCATGATTAACCGGTTATTTGGTTTTGATGACATATTACTTGATTTAATAAATGTGCTTTGATTTATGAATGCTCCTTAGCATATCTTGAAAAATGAATCTCATTAAGATTATTTATCTTAAACGAGATTGTGATTCACAAATGATATCAAAACTAGACATTTATATATTCTAAAGCAAATATTATTTTCTATGATTTTTGCCAATGTTATATATCATAATTTAACTAGTATTTGAAACAAAATGAAGTTTACTTGTTTATGCATTGTGACAAGTTGTTTTTCAATTCTAATAACTTAAATTATTTCAAAAAAAAATGTAGTGCATTATCTTGTAACACAACCATTCATGCTACAAAGAAAATGAAATACATATAATATATAGTGTGTATTGTTCTTAAATATGTATTTTATCTTGTGGTGATAATTTTAAGTAGTGTGAGCAAAGTTTACATATGTTGTTAGTTTGCTCATGTTTGGTTTTTCGGATATGACACATTTATCCATTGCATTGCAATGTAAATTGCTTGAATATTTCGGACGAAACATCCAAGTCGTCAATCCTACTTCATTGTATATTTTATAAATGTGTTTAAAATGTTATTCTAATATTTGGAACACAATTATTGGACAAGTAGATTCAATATGACATTATCAACACAAGTGTGAGTTATGATCCAATGCATACTCTTTTCATCTACAAAGGATGTAAATATTTTCATATCAATCTAGTGTGATTGAGTATGTAGATTCAAGACTATATCATTTGATGTAATCTTGAAACTTAAACAAATAACAATCCAATTTCTTGTCCATACTCAAAAACATGTCAATTAGATTTGATGAATATATCAACCATAATTTGAATAATGAATTGATATAATATCAAGATCTTTCTTGACCCTCACAAACACTCATTTAAAATAAATAGGCATTTTGATAGTGTGTTCCATTAATCCTAAGATTATTTATGAGTGAGGTTGGTGAATGATTGAAATTTGACTTATTACTTCATGATTGTTATAAGTTTTGTTTATGTGAAAGACTCTTCATTGTTACTTATAATGAACACACTTAGATTTTGAAAATACTTTTTCTTTTATATTACTACTAATATTTTACAAAGATTCAATTTGTCATATTAAACAACTTAAGGTAAAACAAGGTAATTTGTTGAAAATGTTTAAGTGTGTTGTTAAGAATAGATTAAATTGATTGAAATATTTAGGTGATTAGATTTAACTCATTTACAAGATGTTTGAGTAACATTAAGCCATCTATTCCTATATGCAATGCAAGCATAATTATGCAATCCTAACGCAAGAAATCTAGCATAAGATCAAGTTAAGTATAAGCTAGATAACTAATTATAAACAAATAGAGTACAAGGCACATATGCTAAGATATTCAAATATCTAAATTACAAATAGCAATGATTAGCAAAGTAAAATCATAAATGAATTCACATAGCACATAAAACACTTGTCGTCGTTTTGTGTTTTATATATACCAATGTTTACTTAGCTCGATTTTATTTGAAAATAAAAAAGTTTCCTATCCATTTTAAAATTTAATAAAGATCAATATTTTGAAAACATAAATACTTAATTTTTCAAAGATATATCGACTAGGAATGCCCGACTCGAAGGAAAAGTTGAAATACAAGTTTTATGTTAAAACAAGACTCAAATTTTTGACCTTCGTGTAGTATTTTAACTTTCTGACTTATTTAAGTTTGTAATGGTTACTTGTAAGTATTTTTAAATGAAAGTAGACTCAATTACCTTTAAAACGCCGGGTGGCACGACTTCTACGGAGTTACGGTTAATTTTATATGATATTTCAAAGTTTTTGAAAAACTGTCAAACAGACAGGCGGACCCCTTAAATTTAAGGGGGCCGCCCAGTATTTAAGGGGGCCGCCCAGACAATTAAAGGGGCCGCCCATCTGATACTCAAAAATGCAATTTTTGTTAAAAATTGTTTTCTGACTTTGTGGAAAGGTGTGTAACTTTCTGATTTTAAAAACGAACATATAACACTTGTTTTATGTATAATCTTATCTCGAGCTAGTATAATTAGTGTATATAATATCAAAGCTAATACAAGTTAATCAACAAAACACTTTTCATATTAAATCCTCCTTAATGGGTAATTTGATACATGGATCGTACTCAATTTTTAAAACCATTTCTTTTGAAAATTTGAGCGACGTGGCTCTGGTACCAATTGTGGAAAACTAGAAGGGGGGGGGGGGGGTTGAATAGTTTTCCCTTCTTTTTCGTTTTATAAAAACTTTGTTTCAAAATGTTGATTAGAATTTATTCAATTGTTTGTTTGAAAAACCTTCAATTAGATTTTAGTATAAAAGCAACATATAATCAATATGATCAATTATATATGTGAACTTTTAGATTAGTTTTCAAAACTTAGTTTTATGAATGAAGCATACATCAAACTTTATGTGTATAAGTTTTCCTTTTAAAATCTTAAAACGTTTTGTATCAAATTATCGATTAAGTTAAGCTCAACATGAGAAGTGTTAAATATATATATTAGTCCATTTGACCATAACATACAATTATATGTCCTATCACACTATTAACTTCTATGTACAACACATTCAATCATCACAACAATATAAGCAACAATTAAGACATATAGGCAAGCATAGATATAAAGCGATAAATGCAAGAATGAATGAAAAGAGATGAGAGAAAGAACATGCAAACCGAACACGATGATTTATAGTGGTTCGGCTACAAGGACACCTTCCTTGTTCCTACTCCACTCCCCGAGTCACCTACTCGAGAGTTTTCTTCACTACTCAACAAGCTCCCTTTTGGCGGAGAAAACCTTACACACCAATTTACACACCACGATAACTTCACACCTTAATCACAACAACTACACACCTATTCACTACTTAATCACACCACTTCTTCACACTTATCTTCTACACACCAATATTCTACACACCAATCATCTACACACCAATCTTCTACACACCAATCTTCTGTACTCTTCACACCTATCTTCTTCACTCCTAACTTCTTCACAACTTAATACTTCCTAACTCTTTCTTCACACCAAGAGTATATTCACACCTTCAAGGCACTAATGTCTTGACACCTTCAAGCCACTAATGTCTTCACAACTTTAATGCACTAATGTCTTGACACCTTCAAGGTACTAATGTCTTCACAACTTCAATGCATTAATGTCTTGACACCTTCAAGCCACTAATGTCTTCACAACTTCAATGCATTAATGTCTTGACACCTTCAAGCCACTAATGTCTTCACAACTTCACATAAGCACTAACTATATCCTAATACATCTTTGGGTTTATGATAGGGAGGATACTTCTCTTGCACTTTAAGTGATGAAAGATTGGATCACTTGAAACAAAGATTAATAATCTTATGATCAAAGGGTTTTAGAAGGATGTTTTGAGAGAATTGGATCTGAAAATATTTGTGCAAAAGGTTGGAAAAATTCCAGGTTTGAGGTGGTATTTATAGGGAAAAATTTCTGACAAAATCTGACAGGGGAGCGTGGGCGGTCCCCTTAATTGTGTGCCGGTCCCCTTAAAATTAAGGGGGCCGCCCCTTATAATTAAGGGGGCCGCCCTACTGAAACGGCCAGATTTTCTGTCTTTTAGTGGGGAAAGTTTATTTGGTGAAAAACTAACTAATTTTGGTTAAAAGTTTGAAATCATATATTTAGTATGATTAAAACATTTTTCTTTATTACCAAAAGTGTTTTTCAAAAATATATAATAAGTTTATATAATTAAATAAACTTTGTATTAGTTAATTAAATACCCCTTTGATTATGAAATGTATTAAACACTTGTTTATCCATACCTTAAGTGATTGTTGAAGCATACTTGAGACGTTGAGATGTCGAGGCTTGTTGACGTAAGAATGCATAGATGAATTGTGATCACAAGTAACTTAAGCACTTTACGTTATATGTTGTAACTTACATTTTTGTCATCATCAAAACATGAAGAGAATGTTTAGATTAAATATCGTAATATTCATGCCAACATGTTAGTTTAGTTTCCTGGATGTAGAATGTTCTATTTACATATATAATTCTTTTGAATCATCAACAATCACATAAATACAGCACCATAAGCTAAAACGAACTTAGGTAAACTGAGACGAATGTGATTGTGAGTTTCATTGATTGAAAAGATCAATGTGTTAACCAAAAAAAAATTAGATAATTGGTCTACATGCTGATGTCTGTGGCATTTAACGTTTATGATTATCAACAATACATCATGTAGTTGTTTTAGTTAGTGTTAGTCATAGATAACAGCTTTGCCATTTGGTATATGCATATTTTACGATTACATATGCGATGTTTATTGTAGAAGGTTCAAGTAAGAGATGAAATGTGGCTGTTTGTTTAACAACATTAAAACGTACATTACAATAACATTTGAAATTATTTAAAGTGGTACATTGTATACGTCAGTAATTAAATGTTGTCGAATTTGTAAACAACATCAGTATAATTCATTGAATGGATTTATATTACAGGTACATAAAAAAACAAACAAATGGATCAACAATTCCTTTTCAAATTCGACTTAGAAAGTAACCCAGCTTCCCAGGTAGACAATGCATATTAGCTCACGTATATTTTTTATTTTGGATGTTCATATTTCGTTTATTTTTTTAGTTATTTTTCTGTCTTTTTAATATAATCAATATCGCAATATAATATGATAACAAATCATTATTCAATTGTGTGCAGACTTTACCAAATGTGTTCAAGGAACACTTCTACAATGGAGAAAAATACATTTTCATCCATGGCAACAACAGGTACAGGTACATATGTTTAGTAAGGGATGATGGAAGCAAGGTTGATTTGTATGGTGATCAATGGGCTAAATTTGTGGAGGATAACGTCCCTTCACTTGTTAGAACTTTGCACTTTGTGAAAGAGGCGGAAAGCACATTTTACATAACAGGTTATGATCATCAGGGTATCGAAGGTCCAGGTTACGAAAGACGTGATGTGGGAAACAGGGTGAGTAGGTGCTTGGTTAGGTGCACAACTGATGGACAGGTATTTTTATTGTTATATCATCGTTTAAAATATGCATATAACCTTAATGGCATTAAAAAAACTAAATATATACTTGATATTGTAGATTCTACCGGGAGATTTCTTGCAGAACATATTGAAAGACACATTCAAAATTTACGCAAATGGAATGAGTTACAAAGTGAAACATGAAAGGGTACAACTTGATCTGCAAAGTGTTGTAAGGTCAAACCGATTGTTCGGTAAAAGATGGGACAAACTCGTCGCTGATTTGGAAATTGCTAGGGGACAGATGATGGTTTTTACAAATTTGGAAAACAACAAACTGAATCTGGCCATATTCTTAGCTAATGGAACGTGCATTTATGAAGAAACTATTCTACCAACGATGTTGAGGATACCTTCTCGTCCCATACCACCATATGCTATCGAAGGTACATCTATGTTCATATTTATATTGTCCACTATAATAGCAAGAATACAAATAAATCCATCAATAAGAATTAAGTATTGTTATTAATCGTTAATCGCAAACAAGAGAGCGAAACACTCATGCTTATGGAAAGGAACCAGTCAGAACAATGAAGATGATGTGTTCTATGCTGAACTAACTGCATCTGTTAGCGAGTTTTACCATTTGGTAAGTATATAGAAATAGTTATAAAATAATTGTGGTATGTTTAAGATAAAAATTTTTAAGTTTGTTATTTAACGACTCTAACCAACTGTATATATGGATGTTAAACAATACCAGTTGATTACTGCTCCTCACACTCTATGCACACATACCAAAAAGCAATACTCGTTACTGTGGATGAGAGGTTTCCAATGAAAGTAAAAACAATTCCTGACAGAAGCAGACCATTAAGGATAAACCATGTGAAAATTACTGGCAACTGGAGGGCATTTGGAGGTTTTTGCAGATTCAAGGAAGGAAAGATGATGCGACTAAAGCTGGTTAACACAATTGTTGAAGTGGTTGAAGGAGAAGAAGTTAAAGTCGCAGAATTCCATGTCTGTTAATCATGATATGGAAAAAGTTTGTTTTATTTTGCAACTATCTTTAACTGAACTTTATGTGTGTTAGTTATGAAGTGTGGATGTTTAGGAATCTAAGACTTTGGTAAATTAGATGGTATGCTTAAGTGAACTTTGTTATGTTTAATTATGTAATGATGACGGTTAGGATAATAATATTAATAATACTAAGAAATATTATTTAAAATATGATAATATGATAATTTAACAAATGAATTATTTAAAATTAATTCTTAAACATTCAATTAAATTGTTTAATTGTTCAACAATAAAATAAATACATAATAAGATAACCCAAATCAAGAATCTAGTAACTTAACTTCATTTTTTTAATGGACAATTTCTGGCATAATGATGACCAACTTTTCCACAAACACTACACTTCCTTTCACGATCATTTGCCATATCAACTTCTGATCTCTCTGCAATGTTTGATGCCATTACATTTTCACTAATTGAACAGTTTTTTTCCATTTGATATCTGCATCAAAGATAAATATAAACAAAATAAACATTATAACTGAATAAACTTATTTATTTTAATTAGAAATTTTTTACCTGTTATAATTTTAGATAAAGATGATATTGACAAGTAAGCTAGGTGAAAACATATACTTAGATTTGTTTTTTTTTTTTTTTTTTTTTTTTTGTATTTACGGTTATATATGTATCTTACTTTATATTCTGCATATTCTGTTCTACAAAGCCCAAAATAGATTTTCTTAAAAAAAATACACAATAGAATATGAACTTATGCAAGCCCAAATTTTTTTATTAGCCCAACTATGTAAATTTTTGTGAATACTTGTCAATATATAAAATTTATTATTTTATTAACTATACGTGTCAATAAATGCCCTTTTATCACAACAGCAAATAATTGAAGTAAGAGATCACTTAACCAAAAAATAGATTTACGCAACGAAATCGTTGTGTTTAATGATAAATCAAAGCTTGATTCCACAATGTATCAATCAGGTAATTCCTTACTCTTGTTTTCTATTTCTATTTTATATCTTCTTTAATTAATGTTGGAAAAAGAATTTTTTACTTGAATAATTGAATTTTTTACTGTTATAAGAATTATTATTATTATTATTTTACTATTGTTATATTTTTTATACTATTATTATTATTATTATTATTATTATTATTATTATTATTATTTTGATAATATTTAATTTTTAATTTTTCAGCTGATAATACGTTTGAATTCAAAAAATATGAAGACAGAATGACAAGGAAGAGAATACAGATAATGAGACAAATAGATATCAGTTTTAATCCAATTAGAAAGAAATGTTACTTCGATATTCTAAAGATAAAATCACTAGTTAGAAGGTCTGAAAGGCTAAATCTTCAAAAAGGAAAAAATGACGTTATTTCAGAGAAAACATTAAGCAGAAGCTCAGAAAGATTAAGAAACAAAGTAAGATCAGTTACTACTGATGTTGATGTTGAAGATAATGTTCGTGTTATTAATGGATGTACACTAACAATTAGAACTAGGGGATCTCCTACTCAACTTTTCTATCTTGTTTCTAATATGTCACCAGAACAACATAATCTTGTTTCCAAAATGGGCTTCAGTTCTTTGATTGGTATGAAGGTTTCTGTAATACCATCTAGGCTTGGGTTCAAAGCTGTTGATTGTTTTAAAGAAGATAGCATGAGTTTGATTTTGAAGTGCGGAAAGATTGAAATCAAAAGAGAAACAGTTAATGCTATTATGGGGGTTTCCATTAGGCGAGAAGAAAATAAATTGTATTAAAAGAATACAAACAAGCAACCCTACTATAATATCTTAGAGGAATCAGTTTCATCAGTATAAGAATTCGAAGGAAACGAATATTCGAGTTACTGAAGTTGTTCAAACCATATTGGATAATGGTAACACTGATCGCTTGTTTTTGTTAAACTTTTTTGTTGTGCTTTCGAGCTATCTTTGTTTACCTGGTAGTGGTGTAGCTTGCCAAAAGATACTGTCATTTATTCCAGATTTTGTTGACGATATCATAAAACTGGATTGGTGTTCATATCTTTTAGATTGTTTGAAAGATAGTAAAAAAAATGGAACAAATTTGACACAAGTGGTGCAAACTATTATTGTGGTCCTATTACTTTCCTATCGGTATGAAATTTATATTTATTTTCATTTTTACATTCCTCAACAAATATCATTTTATCTTTTTAATTTATTTTTAATTTTTAATTTTTAATTTTATTTTATTTCTTTTCAGTTGTTGTATGCTGAAGCAATCTTGAAGCAACAAAAGAAAAAAGGGCAAGAAGGTCCTGCTATTGAATATTGGACTTCTGATTTGCTTTATGAGATTCAAAAAGAAGACAGAATGTTAAATGAAGGTTATGATTAATATGATTTTTTTAATTTATTTTCGAAATTAATTTTTAAAATTATTTTTTTAAATAATTTTTTTTATTTTTTATTTTTATTTTTTTCATTGAAGATGAAGAAGCACTCAATTCAAGTATTACAGCAAAGAAGGGTGTCAAAAGTTATGAAAGAACTCATTCTTATAGGAAAATTAAAGTTCCTCCAAAATATCATGTTGCAAATCAACCTATAAAAGGATCCGCAGATGGAAGTTTACATAACATTTTGGATGTCGATTCCAATGAAATAAGCAAATCGATTGATAATGTTGCACATTTTGGTGAAGAAGAATTGGACGTTTCCCGGCGTATGAAAAGGCAAAGAATGTTTCGACCAAGAAAATCGAAGGAACATACAAACGGTTGAGAGACCACAGCCCTGCCACCAGAAGTAGTTTATTTTTAGAAGTTTGTGTTTTTTTATTGTTTCTTTGTGTTGTTTTAAAAGATTTGAACTTTTTATTTTGTTTCTGTTAGTTGAATAACCTTGTTTGTTTTTTTTATTTATGTATGCCTGTGTTTTAAAAGTGGAAATTCAACAGCTCGTAAACTGTAGATATGTGTAAATCACAACATCCTACAATTAGTGATATTTTAAAACAATACCGTTATGGCTAAAACACATACCTTATAACCATTTTCTAAGTCATATACCGAACCAATCAACTCTCTATTCAGATAAAACATGAACCACATTGATAAATATGTATCCGTATAATTCAAATTCAGATACATAAACACACTTCAACTGTTCCTATATTTTAAAGTATTAACTAATATGAAATTAAGTAATATGATATTAACTTCTCAGGCAAGTATAATTTTCGCTAAAGAAATCTCAGTAATCAACATTAACCAATATATACATATCATTGATGATACAAATTCATTGAATAAAACTCATACTCTTTTACATTATCAAAATGCACTAATGTTTATCTGCAAAATTACACATTTCATATTAAAATGGAAATGAACTTTCTCAAGGCTTTTTCATTTCTTTTCCTTTACCTTTCCAAGAAGATATAAATCTCATCTCAATGAATCTTTGGGTTTTTGCTTTTAAACGACGTTGTTTTTCTTCTGGACTAAAACTCAAAAATTCAATTGATTCAGAAATTATTATTTTTCTATGTATATTATAATCGAAAAGAAGAATTTTAGCTGCATATTTTTTTCTCAAAGTCTTGATTTGGCCTTGTTGTTCTACACCTTCATTTTTGAATCTTGAGTTCCATTCTTCAACTTTTTGTCCATAGTATGTCTCCATATGTCTCATTGCAAAAATTGCACAATCATGTTCATTTCTTCTTGTTCTCCAAGGCATTTTCAATATACTAGGCTTACAGAGTCTCATGATTTGAAATTTTGGATGATCTCTCTTTTTCAAATACTCACAGGAAAAGTTGGTCTGAAAAAAATTAATACACCAATGTTAATGAATATTAAATTTTACTTCATTGAAATTTTGAAATTAAATGATTGAATGTTTTGGGAAAAATTGTAAACACGAATTCTTACCAGAACTACAGGGTATCGAAGGTCCAGGTTACGAAATTAAATGACTGAACATTTTTGGAAAAATTGTAAACATGAATTCTTACTAGAACTAGCGGCAGAGTTTCATAGATTCTCTTTATCAGATCTATTTCAGAAATATTAGAAGCTTCATAAACAACTTCCATATCCGTTATTCTGTTATCAATAATCTCAAACTTCAGATTCTTTAGATCGAAACAAACAATGTAGTATTGTGAATCTCGAAGAATATTGAAAAAGACCTGTGTTGATATTCAAAAAAATAAGCCATTGAAACTTATATTTATACATAATCAGTTATTCCATATTATTATAACTACCATAAGCACATTTTTAAATAAGTAACTTACCAAATCCACACTAACTAAATTAGCTACAGATTCATCTTCAAGGCATGCAGCTAAAAACAGAGCTTCTTGAAAACTTGCAAATCTTTCTTCTCTTGTTATATTTTCATCAGTCATAGATAGAGGCTGATATCAGAAACTATAATTAATACAAAATATTTATTTTTAAATACAATTTTGTTATTAAAAAAACATAGAAAACATACCGTAACCTGCGTATTGCAATACAATTTTGATTGTCTAGAGTTAGATCTTCTGAATTCTTCATGATTAAGTAAGATACACCACATATCTATTATATCAGAATATATCCATTGTTCATAATAGAACGATTCAAACTTTGTACGTTCTACTCCAAAACCACTATCTTGAAACAGGAAAATTATGTCCCTATAAACATTTATTAAAAGTATCAAATTACAATAAGAGTAAAAAAAATGTTTAAAACTTACATTGGATTTTTGCTCATACTGAATAGTGCATTGGCTGCATTAAATTCTTCCGTCGATGCTTAAATTTCATTTGTTTCTTTAATTCTTTGATTTTCTTCGGGAGGTGTTAAAAGAGAAACAATTTCTCTTTTATTGGGTTTAGATTTTTCTTGTGGAGGAGTCAAATTGACTTTTTCTAACGACTTACATAGTGTTACTTCTTCAACAGGATGTGAAGGGAAATCAAAACCCAAATCAAAAGAGGGGATTTCGTTAAAAGTTTGCCTTTCTTTTTCAATAATATTTGATTCACATTTTGTAAAACCAAATTTCCTTTCTTGATGACGCAAATTAACTTTGTTTTTCAAGTTTCCCTCATTTTTCAAAAAAACTGATTCAGATCTAGAAGTTTTGATTATTGAACATTCTGGATTAAGCTTTGCTCGTTTTGAGGTGTTTATTACACGATCCCATTCATCTTTTAAAGCTTCAACTTCTTTTGAAATCGAAAAGTTCAACAATCCTTTTTTTATAGAATCCTTCATTTCTTTGATCAATGATTCCAACATAAACAAATTATTCTTCGTTTTGCGAATGAAACCCTGTTTAATTTTCATTAAAATATTAGCTTAATTTTGTTAATTCATTTTAGTTGCAAGATAAAATTTTTTAAAAAAATTGAAAAAAAGCTATACCTTTTCGTCATCAACTTTCTTTAATAGAACTTTTTTCTCTTCAGAGATCATTTCTTTAAACACCTGTAAGTTTTATAAAACGAGTCAAATATTCTAGATATATCAATACAAATTCATAAGTTTACCTATCAGAATAACTATCATACTATTATCAGATAAAATGAGAAACAAACATACCAGTTTGTTGCATTCTAATGTAACATTTTGACCTTTTTCACCAGAAGCTTTTTTTGTTTGTTTTAATTGAACTGCATCTAATTTCTCTGCGTTTTCCAGCTCCCCCTGAAAGCAACCAGACAACTTATGAAATATATGGAATAAGTTTAATTTTCATTAAACCAACTGATTTGCTAAGAAAGAATACCTTTAAATCAACAGGTTTAGCTGTAACATTTAATACGTCTTTAACAGACTTATTTTATATTATTAGCAATAATATTATTGTTTAAATTCTTATGCATTATACTATCATCTAAAACAACTTATTTATTCTCATATTGATTAACAATTGCTATATCAGTACAAATTCATAAGTTAAACTGATATATAATCTAGTCATTAATATATTTTTTTTTAAAACAAATTCATACTATTAACAGATAAAATGTGAAAGAAACATACCAGTTTGTTGCACTCTGATGTCACATTTTGACCTTTTTCAGCAGAAGCTTGTTTTACTTGTTTAACTGGAATTGCATCTAATTTCTCTGCGTTTTCCAGCTTCCCCTGAAAGCAATCACACAACTTATGAAATATATGGAATAAATGTAGTTTTGATTAAACCAACAGATTTAGGAAGAAATAATACCTTTAAATCAACAGGTTTAGGTGTAACATTTAATACCTCTTCAACAGACTTAGGTGTTTCACAATGACTTTCATCCACCAAGTAACTAAACTCTGTTGTTTCTCTCATCTTCAGCAATTCTGTATTCCATGTTTTCAAAGCTGGTTGAGAATGATCTACTTTTATGAAATCGCACTCTATCTTTTGAACATAAAAAAGCTGCAAAAGGTAATTGGTTTTTTGTTACAAAATTTTGAGATATATGTATGTATAAAAGAAGAATAAATAAAACAAAAAAAGAAGTGTAATTACCATAAGAAATGTCAAAGGTCCACAATAATATGATTTCTTGTTGTTAGGATTCCAATCTTTTTTACACTTCTTTAGACAATCAATCAAATAACCACACCAATCCATCTTATTAATCTTATCATAATCAGATGAAATAGAATATAAGATCCTCTGATTTGATGTTCCATCTTTCATAGCTTCAAATAAGACAGTGGCTATCAAAACAACTAAGTTAATTCTGAACAACTTTCCTCTGTCCTTTGCTTCTTTAAGTTTTTGCACTGCAGATTTTAGTTTAACTTTGATCGTATCCTTCTCCAACGAAGTAAACTGCTTTCTCCAACTTTTAATACATGCATCCTCACTTTTCACTCTTTCTGGTGGATTTATTTGTAAACCACCACTTGGGAAACCGAAAATTTCTTCGACTGATTCCTTTGTAATTTTAATATCCCCTCTCCAATGTTTGATGCTCATTGTTGATTCATCAAAGTTTTGAACCACATGTTGTCCCAATCTACTTGGAATAATATTAATTTTTAAATCAAGATATTTTTCAAAACGTTGCACGAGTTAGTATCTGTTTTTAAGAATCTAATAGCATTAAATAACTGAGTTGGTGAACCCCTATTTTTAAACACATCATTACTCTTCACCAAAAATTTGGATTAGAACATTCACCTTCAACCGGTACTTCTTGATGCGTCATACTATCCAACTTTAGTTTCTTTAACTTGTCTTGATTAATCTTTGATGAATCATTTATAGAACATCTCTTTTGCGATATTACTTGTGTGATTTCTCTCTGTTCTTCTTCTTCAGTTACATTAAATTTGCCACCTTCTATCCCCTTTTCTGCTTCATCTTCTATTTCTTCTTTTCCTTCATTATATTCATTATTTATTTCTTCTTGTTAATCTAATTCTTCATAATCATTATCTTCACTATCTTGATCATCCTCATAATCTCCTTCATCACTATCAATTTTGTCATCAAAGTTAAATTCTTCCTCTTCATCTTCATCATCATCATCTTGAATTCCTTCTTCTTCAATATCATCAATATGGTCATACTCGTTAGGCTCATCATCTTCTTCATCATCAGTGTGTTCAATATCAATAGATTTACTATTATCATCTTCGTTATATTCTTCTCCTGAAAAAAAAAAAAAAAAAAAAAAAAAAGTCTTATATTTTTATCCAAATGTTCAGGTGACGATGAATCATGAAAAGATCAACAATAATTAAAAACAGAAATAGTTCCTAAACAAATAAACTCAAACTTGACAGGCATGGAACGTAGAAACAAGAAAACTAGTGAACAAGCATCAGACATCGAAAAAAATGTTTATTTTCAGATTTGTAAGCAATTTGCTATGAAAGTTAATAGATTATATTTGCTCAGGCATTTTCTATATAATTCAAATTGACGCAATTCGATGTCCAATTTGGGCCTATATGACATGACCATACAAATTACACCTAGCTCATATTTGTTCTAAAGATCTGATATAAGCAAAACCACCTAAATTAACTGTGTATTTATCATTCTAACACCTGTATGAAATCATTGACCAAATTAGTTACTAACCTATTAGCAAAGATCCAATTCCTATCTCTATTGAAAAAACATATTAGCAGGATACGGTTGGTGCATTTGATAGAACTATCAAAAAGAGCAAATGAAAATGACACCATATTCAAATTGTTCTTGTAACAATAAGCTAAACAAAAGGATGTACAAGTACGCAAAACAAAAGAAAACAGAACTCTAAAAGCAGCAAACCTAAAAAAACAAAAAAACGCAATGCAACAAACAAAAGTCTAAAAAGGATGTAGATGCAATGGTACTCTGTTCGTGTAAGCGCAAACATCATTTATCCAATTAACTCTAAACACTTAACTGAATTATCCTAAACAATTAATATATGTATTATCTAAACACAAACATCATTTATCCAATTAACGTCAAACAATTAAGGGAACTGATGATTATATAAAATTAATCAGAAGTTTTATTCAAATAATTATCCTAAACAATTAATATCTGTATTTTTCAAAAGTACCTTCTTCTAATCGTTGTATTTTTCTTCTTCTTCTTATTCCTCTTCTTCTTGGAGGCTCTTCATTTTCATTAAAAGACTTTAATAGTTTATTAATAAAATTTATCTTCTTCGTCTTTGATCTTCTTCTTGTTTTTGTTAAAGAAATCAGCAGACCTATAAAAATAACATAAAATATATATATATATATATATATATATATATATATATATATATATATATATATATATATATATATATATAAGAAGATAAAAAATAATTACAATATAAATTAATCGGCTAATGTTTTATAATTAAAATTTATACCTAATAACTCTACGATTTGAAGAACAGAATTTGTTGTTGAATTATGATTTCTTTTTTTCTTCGACATCAAGTTTTTATTTAACTTTCATTTTTTATCACTACGATATTTGATTAATTTTTCTGAGAATTGTTTATTCAATTTAATATCTTTTTTTTAGGGTTTATGTGTTTTAGGGATTTGAATTGAATCTAAGGCTATGTTTGGCAAAAGTAGCTGTGAGCAGTAGCAGTGAGCAGTAGCTCTGAGCTGTGAGCAGTAGCCAAAAAAGCTCAGAGCTTCATAAAGAAGCATTGGGAAAATGAGCTTTCCTAAAAAATAGCAAAGCCCACAGCTCTCATGCCAAACGAACACTAAAAATAAAAAAGCTCATTGTTCACCGCTCATTGCCCAAAAAAGCTCCAAAAAGCTTTGTGGCAAACATAGCCTAAGAGAGAGAAAATTAAAAAAAATTTATTGATTGTGGATACCCGACCCATTAAACAAACACAAAAACCCAACAGACTCAATATTTTTTTTCTTTTTTTTTAATATAATATGATAGTAAACTCTATACTTTGATTGTTTAGTGTGTTTGTTTTTTTTTAACTTTTAAAATTATATTTGTCTTTTATAGTGTGATATTATCTCTATATATCAATTGGCTGTGATAGTTAAAATAAGTTAAAATACGTTTCTTTTTTTTCTTTTTTTTTTTATTGTTTAGCCCAAGTTTGGTTTTTTTCGGTGTTTTGGGCCACTGGTACCTGGGCTTATAGTTATGGTCGGGTGTTTTATTGGTATAACGGAAATTTCATGTGTAGCCTCACCGCGCCGCTTAAGAACGTCGGTTTGGGATAACGGCAATTGTTTTATTTCTTTATTGTATTGCTTAGTGTTATGTTTATGGTAAAGTTTGAATCTAATTGTGTGCTTTGTTTCTGTGATTTAGTGTTTTGAATGGTGGGTGAGGCTACGGCAGGCGACGTAGGTGAAATTCCTGTTGGTGTTACAAATAAGGTAGTCCGAACAACTCTTTAATTTGCAATGTGTGTTATGTTTTATTTTCGTCAGGTCAAATGGTAATTAGATATTCATTTCTTGATAACAACTTATGAGATATTCATTTCTTAATAAGTTTTGTTAGAATAATGAATGGTGAAATGTTTAAGTCATGTGACTGATTTTGTATTTAAAGAAAATGTAACATGTGATAAACTGTAGGTCACTTGAATAGAAATACAAATATATGAGTTGTAAAGGACACAAAAATACAAATACATGAGTTTTATTTATTTGTTTATTGAGATCCCTAATCCTTGTCCGGCTGTCTATTCACATGAAAAGAATGCACACACCATGAGTCACTAACCGATCTGCACATTACTAATTTGATGAAGATACATGTATCGATATTTGTTTTGAGTTGTTTTAGATTTAATTGATGGTTAGTGTTCAGTATCAAGACTTCTACAGTTCCTTTTTGACCATGTGCAGTAGTATATGCTTGTAATAAAGTTTAGTGAGTATTGAGTGACAGCGATAAGTATTGAGTAACAATAGTCCTAGAGACATCTATTGCCAATGAGGTTGGTGCTCACTATTGCTATGTAACAAGTATGATGATCTGTAAATGTTTTAGATTACAAAAGTTAGTATTTAGTGGTAGTAATACAGATATTGCTTGACTCATATAGTTCTTAAACAAGCCGGTTTAAGAACTATAATGTCATATCTTACAACTTGTGCTTCATTCTCAGCATTGGTCGATATAGAGGTGAGGTAGCTGACATATAGTGCGCAGACAAATTCAATGGGTTGTTTGGTAAGAGTAGTTTAACTGCAAAATGTTTCTATGAGTCCTGATAACAGGTATCAATATTCGTAATGAACAACGCTTATGTTACATACCACAATATTTGAGAGAAACAAATAGACAAAGATAATGTATTCTCATTTTACACCCAGTTAAAAGTTTACCAAACTTCTGGCCAGGAATGAAACTTCAGAGATGTTGGTCCGTAGTGGATCAATCTACCCGATAAATATGGATTGCTAATAACATTGACCCACAAAAATTAAACCACTTCCTCTCCTCCTCATTCATAAACCACATACGTGTAGCTATCAGAAGAGCATTTAACTATTCTTGCAATCCGGCTTTGCTGATTGAATGGTATGTCAGAGTTGGAGAAATCCAGTTATCTATCAAGTATCTGACATGCCGTTCAACCACAAAGCATGCTTGCATCTGAATATATTATCTGGAATAACCATGTCATCTCCTCTGGTGGTTCACTGGTACCTAAGCACTGACGTCGCGAGGACACTTCAATGGTAAGGTACATCTGAAAAAACGACAGTGCTAATCTCTTTAGTTATTATTATAGTTGCATTCAGGGACTTGGTTTTTGATGTCAGGGTTGTGTTAAAAAGGTGGGAGCCTCTGATACAGGCGTAGTACATGGGAATGTAGCTCTCGATTTGCCAGCTACCATGGACTGAACGCCATAAGAGATTTCATTTTCGTTTATTTTTTTTTTTTTTTAAGAATTATTATATACCTGGAATCATTTCATCATGTCTTATACGTTTGTTGTATGTTTCCGGTTACGGCCAACATGATGTTGTGTTTTGTGAGTTTTTAGGCTGCTTACTCTAAAATAGGTGTGTTACCTCATATACAAGGGAAAACAAGGAGGACATGGAAAGTCGGAAAGTTGTTTTCTCTTAGACAAAAGGTGAGCTCTGTATACCATGCCTTTGATCTCTTTTTTACATAGTCATCTTCAATTATTTGTTACAATGTTTAATGAACCAACTTCTTTTTAGTTTTTATCATTATTTACTCGATAGAACATTTGTCTGATTTCTATTTGTAGAGTGGAATGTGGGTTAGGCATGTTGTGTTTACACATTTAAGTATTGTTATGATGGAACGTAGGTTAGGGAAACCTAGACAGAAGGCCATGGAAAACTTAAAACATTGTTGTGGTAAAGTATATTCGGCACTAAGCTATGCACATGCATTCCTAATAATGACTTCGGGTTAAAAGTCCCTATGGTCAATATAGGTAGTATATGTTGTAGTTGACACAAGTTTTTTAACACAGGTTTCATACCACTGGGTGTTTTCTTTTAATAGTTTTTTGTGCGTCTACAGATGATTAGAGTCATACCAAAACTGAGATGCGTCTATACTAACAAAGAAGGACAAATTCATGTTTTCGGAGAGTGGAATTCGCTTTACAAATGGTGCTAATAAGTATGTGCAGCAGACTTCCAAGGTATTCCTTTTTTACATTTTCGGCGCCTTTAGTTGTTTTGTTATTTCCTCTTTTATACCACACATAGTTATAAACAGCTAATAAGAAGACATAATATATAAACACCAAACGGTTCGAAAAGTAAGTGCCAAATACATCAAACGATACTAGAAGACGATAAAAACAAAGTTCTACATCTTACCACTGCCACCAAAAGATTGTTCCCAAAACAACACCCATAAACTTCCAACACTAAAAATATTAACAACTAAAAAACCCTTAGTACGGCAACGCCTTAAGCTTTTCAATGAAGGAAAGCAACTGGTCAATACGGGTCTTTTTCTTCATCACAGCCACAAGTATCTCGGCAGCCTCTTTCAGGTCCTATGTCTGAAGAGTGTTCAGTTCTAGCAAGCTTCGCTAGGTCGACTCGAAAAGGAACAAGAGTTCCAACTCTCCAAGTAGCAGTTCCCTCTCAGCAACACGAGATCGGATTTCCTGTGCCTTCTTGGTCAGCTCTAGCTCATCTAGCCTCAATACAGTTACCTCCCTCTTGAATTTTTCATCCATGACATCCTTGACGTAGCTCGAACCAGCGACAGCAGCGAGTTCTTTATAGAATGGCATTAGAGTTTGCATTTTTGCTTTTTTTTCCTTATAGAAAATGAAGTGATTAGGTTTTTTTACTGTGTGTTTATTTGATTCACATATCTCAGCCTTAATATTTATAGCAATGACATGAGGGTAATTGGAAAGCCTTACAAGCTTTAATTACCCTTATTGAGCCAATCCCAATGAATAGTAATTCATGATTAGTTCATCTTCCAAGTGCATTAAGAGAACCCCAACCTTTCACATCACAATCTCTTTGAGCAATTTATTCTGCAGTGGGAATTAATAGCTAAATCCATAAAAAAAAAATTAAAAAATAAGTTATCTTATAAAAATAGAGCTATTAATTCCCACTGCATAATTAAGTTATCTTGAGCGTTGTGATAAAACTGTAAAATTATAAAGTCAGCTTTTTACTTTTTCAATGAACAATTGTTACTATTTAATCTTATTCTTAGATGGTATTATGGAAGGGGAAGGTAATTCAGATGGAAGGAACTATCTTCAAATGGTAGAATCTGAATTACCTAAGAAACGTAAAAGTTTTATAGATCGTCTAAATGAAGGTAATCATTGATATATTTTTTTAAATCATTATATCATTTCTTTTATATTTTTAATAAATTGTTACTTATTTTTTTATTAGGTGAAGAACAATATTTATTAAAGCAGGATAGACGAAAAAGTCAAAGGTTAACTATTCTGAGATAGATGATACTGTTGAAGGTATGGTAATGATTTTATGTGTATTATATATTGCATTTTTTGATATCATATATTAGATATCCGTAATCTAAAATTTAAACAACTGTAATCTACAGTTACATTAGAATTAAGTAATCTACAATTACTTAGTTTTTTTTACTTATTATTTTTTATTTTTAATTTCTTATACAGAAGAACGTGATGAAGAAGACGAGTTTATTTTGTCTAGTGATGATGAAGATTCTGAAAATACTGATTTGGATACAGAAAAGGAAGTCCCTGTTGTCAAAAAAAAAGATATCATCGAAAAAGAGTATGTTTTAATAAGTTATTTTTACATTGCATATATATTTATCATTAGATTTTATTTTTTAAAGCTTTTTTTTTATCATCTATTGAATAAAAATAACTTTTAATTAGCATTGGTCTGATTTAGTGTCTTATTTTACTTTTATATGTACACAACTAGACACACCCCACATCCTCAACATTATTTAGTTTCTTTAAACCCCAATATCTATGTACACCGTATTTTGTTTTCAAGCACTTGTGTAATAACTAGCTCAAATCTGAGATTTTAACATTTAATAGGATTGTAGTCTGACTCAAATTTCTTCCGTATTTATGAGCTTATTCTCAAAGTAGGCAAAAAATTATTTTTGAAAACATAATAATTAAGTGGTGTTTTATTACCAATACTTTTAGCTACTTATATCTTTAGTTTTATTTGGATTAGGAATAAACTTGAATGTAACTTCATGCACCCGTTGTCCTTTGTCATTTCGATAATTGTCATTTATTATTGGTGTAGTTTATTGTAATATTAACTTGAAGGTATAGTGATTATTATAGATTTGGTTTTAGTTGGCACATTCCAAAAATACACATATTTTAATGTTATTTATTTTGATAACTAAGAAGCTTTGTACTCTGCATTATTAATCTCATGCTTTTGACTATCTTCTAGCTGCAAAGAACAACATACCTTATTTTCAAAATCAGATAATTATTAAAGAACACTATATTTTTTAGGAGAATTAAGTACAACAGCTCCGGATAACAATGTCTCTGTTAGGAATGATGTTGTTCATAAACAAAGGAAAACACTGACAAAGAAGGGTAAAGTTTATCTTGATACTGAAGAATGTCTAGATTCAACAGATCTGAGGACAAGAAGTGCTCCTCTTAGCTTGTACGAAGCAGTGAAGCATATAGTATCAATTCCTTGTCTTAGAGAATATGTACGAGAATTGGGATTCGAGAAGATTTTAAATCTAAATATTTCTCTTATACCGTCAAATCTTGCGTATAAAATCCTAGAGTGCTACAATGTTGAAGAACAATCACTGGTCTTTAAAGGACACGAGATTAAGATCACAAGGAATTTAGTGCACGATATTCTAGGTTTTCCAAAAGGAGATTTAGGAATTCATTTTGCAAAAAGGACATCTTACAAGAAAATGAAATTTGATCTTCAAAGTTTTTGGAAACAATACTATGATGGAGATGGAAAACTTATCGTGAAAACTAAAGATAGGTCTTTTTCCAAAAACCTAAAGGACTTCATTGTTGCAACTAATGAAGTAAATGATCTTTTCAAGTTAAATTTCATTATTTTATTGGTCAGCACAATGATATCATCATGCAAGGGAGGAGAATCAAATATGAAATTTCTACCATCTCTTGTTCAGCATTATGATAACATTAATAGAGTTGATTGGTGTGCTTTAGTGCTCGATTCTCTAGCTCTCAACAAACATGATGTAAAGAAAAATTCTCGAAACAATCAGTATTGTGGTCCTATAACGTTTCTGACGGTATGTTTCTATTTTTAAACATTTTGTAGTTCAATAAATTTTATACTTATTTTGATTACAATTAAATCTTTTTTCCACAGTTGCTGTATATTAGATGGCTCTTCCAAAGAACCAAATCAAAAGAAGATGTCATGCAATATTGCTCAACAGAGTTGTTGAGAAAAGTGGACTCTGAACATTTATAACTAAAAAAATTTGCTGAGTTTTTTTTCTGATGATCAGTTCTTTTTCAGAGCCAAAAATAATGAAGAAGTTGATGAAGCGATACTTGAATCTCCTGAACCTTTACCAATACAGAACAAAATAGTTTCAGAAGATGAGTGCCAATATTTGATTTCTGGAGTGTGAATGAAATATGTGAAAGTTCAAGAGTTAGAGAAGTTGAAAATGATTTTGATAATTCATTATTATCTGAAAAAAATCATTTTTCTCCTGCTGATAACAATTTGGTTGATCATATTTCAATTGATTATTCAATTAATGCTGATGAAAACAATTTGGTTGATGATCATATTGATGAGGTATTTATTTTTTTATATTTAATATAATATTTTAAATTTTAATAGTTGTTACTAAAACTAATTTATGTTTTTATTAGCAGGTTGAGGAGATTCAGAATGAGTATTTTTCAAATAATGATCAAACCAACAATTGGTTGTCTGTTTCTACAAAAGAGGTATTAAATGAATTATAAACATCTATTATATTTTTACAAGTTAATAATTGATTTTTGAAATAATATATATTTTTATTTATTTTATTTTTTTTTCAGAATGATGAGCCTGAATTATCAGAAGAGAACGAGTTGGTTGATGTTCCTGTGCAAGAGGTTTTAATTTATTCAAGTTTATATATTAATATTTCTATCATTTTTTTATTCTTAATCTTATTATTTTTATTTTTTTTAATTACTGATTTGTGTTTTTAATCTAGGATGAACAGTTGCAGAATAACTATTATGAAATTTCAAAAGAAAATCAAGTTAGTGCGGTTGAAGATTCGTTGTTTACAAGTAATGATAAAGTTGATCAGCTTCAGGTTACCAACTTCGAATATTCAAAAGATAAACAACATGTATCGCCTAATGTTAAGGTAAACGTCTTTAGTAATTAAAATAATTAATAAACCAAGTTGTAGTAATTAACAAATGAATAACTATTTTTTATTAACTCATTAATTTTGCAGGAAGTTATTTCGGATTTGAAAAGATGCATACATAACTTCTCGTCCTATGATAATATTCTTTAGAAAGACGAAGAAGTTGTTGCATTTAAAAAACAGCTTTTATCACTTTTGATTGGAAAGGACACAAGTGATTGTGTAGAGAAAAGTGATTGTGTAGTTTCACACGATCCTGTTTCTGATACGTGTGGTGTAGATACTACTGAGATAGTCGTTAATGAAGAAGGTCACAAGCCAGAAGATTATGTTTGCCAAGACAATGACGTGACGAAAGTTGTATCTAATGTATTGGAGGATATTGTTCAAGACCCTTTTATGTGTATTCATAATGATGTAGCTTCTCCAAATACAGGGTGCTTTGGAGAAATTGATGCGTCAGCAAAAGGATTTAATGAGCATGAAAACACTGACACTGAGATACCGTATGTACAACCAAGTGATGATTCAGCGAATTCATTTCATTTGGAAGGATCTAATACGAAGATGGATGATGATGTTGCAGAACCTGTTATGCCATTTCAAGATGATTCTGCTCTTTTAAATGTTGAATTTTGCCATATGCGATTATCCGAGGATGACAATTCAAAGCTAGATGATGCTGAATTGATTGTAGAAGGTAATGTTGCAATGCATGACGAATTGAATACAGGTTCTGAAAAGGATGACTGTATCAAAATTCAAGTAAGTGATTTGTCTGAAAAAGAACTTACTGAGAATGCAAACAACAACGCAGACCTAACAGAAAATGAAGTTGTAGACGAACCATGTGCCAGTGAACCCAAAATGGATGTTTCTAAAACTCAAGACTTTACTGCCTTTAGCGAGTCATGTACTAGTGTTTTCGAAGAAAAGGTTATGGACGCTAAAGAGAGTTCAGTTGCAACTGAATCATTTTTGAAAACTCAAGATGTTAATGTAATAAGCATCTCTGATACTGGCACAGTAGATGGTTGTGTAAGTACCCAATTGGAGATGGTTGTGGAACGAAATGATAGTTATGTGGCAGCCGAATCATTTTCGAAAACTCAAGATATTAAGGAACAAGTAGGCGATGAACTCACAAAGGAAGTTTTAGATGAAGCAGCTCCTTTTTGCACAATGGAAGTTTTTGATTCAGTTTCAAAAACTCAAGTTGTTACAGCATTATGCGAGTCTGATGCTAGCACAGATGGTGGTACTTTAAGTAAGCAAGCGGAAAAGGTTGAAAAACTCAGTGAAGTAAACGAGAACAAAGGTAAAGAAACTGAATGCAATGGTGATTCAGCAAATTTATTTCATTTGGAAGGATCTGATACGAAGATGGATGATGATATGGATTATGAGGATCATAACAAAGAGAATCCCTTTGATGCTGTTGCAGAACCTGTTAGGGCGTTTCAAGATGATTCTGCTCCTTCAAATGTTGAATTTTGCCATATGCACTTATCTGAAAATGACAATTCAAAGACAGATGATGTTGAATTGACTGCAAAAGGTAATGTTGCAATGCATGACGAATTGACTACAGGTTCTGAAAAGGATGGCTGTATCAAAATTCAAGAAACTGGTTTGTCTGAAAAAGAACTTATTGAGAATGCAAACAACAATGCAGAAATTCCGTATGTCCAACAAAATGATGATTTTAAACATTCATTACCTTTGGAAGTGTCTTGTATTCAAATGAATGAGGTACGTGCAACGTTAGACATACTTCCGGAAACAAATGCCAATTTGCAAATAAGTAGTTCTGGAAAACCTTTGATGACAATTCCAACTAAACATCGTGATAACAAAGGTGTCTCTGAAGAGCATTATATGGTCACAGATGATGTAGCAGCAATTCACCAAGAAGATTTTGTTGTTCCTATTACAACCCAAGATGTAGCATCAACTCATGTAGGTTACTTTAATTTTAGAAAACTAAAGTTTTATCAATTTTTAAATTTTGTTTGTGCCAAATTTAGCATCTGAATTTATTTACTGTTTTAGGTTTCTCAAACGAAGTATTTTGAAATCACAGAGAATCTAAAAGTTCAAGCAAAGATTAATAACGACATTTTTCCTGAAGATTCCGAAATGGAAAATGATGTTGCAGACCTAACAAAAAATGAAGTTGTAGACGAACCATGTGCCAGTGAACCCAAAATGGAAGTTTCTAAAACTCAAGACTTTACTGCCTTTAGCGAGTCATGTACTAGTGTTTCTGAAGAGAAGTTATGGATCCTAAAGAGAGTTCAGTTACAACTGAATCATTTTTGAAAACTCAAGATGTTAATGTATTAAGCATCTCTGATACTGGCTCAGTAGATGGTTGTATAAGTACCCAAGTGGAGATGGTTATTGAACGAAATGATAGTTATGTGACAGCCGAATCATTTTCGAAAACTCAAGATATTAAGGAACAAGTAGGCGATGAACTCACAAAGGAAGTTTTAGATGAAGCAGCTCCTTATAAATGCACAATGGAAGTTTTTGATTCAGTTTCAAAAACTCAAGTTGTTACTGCATTATGCGAGTCTGATGCTAGCACAGATGGTGGTACTTTAAGTAAGCAAGCGGAAAAGGTTGAAAAACTCAGTGAAGCAAACGAGAACAAAGGTAAAGCAACTGAATGCAGTGGTGATTCAGCAAATTCATTTCATTTGGAAGGATCTGATACGAAGATGGATGATGATATGAATTATGAGGATCATAACAAAGAGAGTCCCTTGGAACAAAATGATAGTTATGTGGCAACCGAATCATTTTTGAAAACTCAAGATGTTAAGGAACAAGTAGGTGATGAACTCACAAAGGAAGTTGTAGATGAAGCAAACGAGAACAAAGATAAAGCAACTGAATGCAGTGGTTCAGAAAATGCTGATTTGGATACTACAGACAATGTGATTCCCAAAAATAATATTTCTGCTGAAAATAAGGTTTTAAATGTTTTATTTGTGTTTTCGGTTCTGTAACTTTCTACTGTATTTATTATTGATATAATATTTTTTTGCTCATTTATCGGTGATTTATGCATTTGCAGTTTGAGCAAAAAGATTCTACATTGAATGACGCAAGAATTCTGCAAATCGTCGAATCTAAACCCTCCCAAGATATATCTGTTGAAGAAAATGTAGTCAAAATTGTTCTGCAGGTTTGTAATATAAAAATGTGAAATGTATGGTTCTAGGTTTGTTTATTTGTATGTTTTATGTGCATTTTTTGTGTTTTTATAATGTTGCAGAGTGAATCAAACAAGACTCAGAACACTGGAAACGCCCTACTGTAAACTGTAGCCACTTCTTCTGAAAAGCTTGAAGAGATGTCTCATGAAAAAGTTAAGCATGGGGATAAGCAAAAAGTAGGTGATGAATCCACAAAGGAAGTTGATGATGTACAAGGAGGAAATGAAACTGAAAAGGAAGTTGTGGATGAACCAGATGTCAATGAATTGACAATGGAATTTGCGATTGAACAAGGTCGAAATGAAACCGCAAATGAAGTTGTGGATAAATCACGTGCCAATGAAAATGAATTGCAAGTAGAACTTTTGTCAGATAATTCTTCTAAAGTTCAAATTGAGCATGAAAATAACATTGAAAGGGATTCTGTTAAATGTATTGTTACAATCCGGAAAGAATTGTCTGCAGTCTATCAAGATGGCTCGTGTGTTGGAATTCAAGAAAATGAAGACTGTGACATTATCTCTGATACTCCAGATAAAGAATGTAACAAAGTTGATGATGTGATAATACAATCTCAGTCTATTGAAAGAAACATCAAAATTATTCGTTCATCACATTCAATAGCATTAGAAAGGTCTGATATGCAAATTGATGAAGATCATCATAGAGAAAGTAATGTCAACATACTGGAAGAATTGTCTACAGTTTCTGCAAACAGTGGGTATGAGCAGATTCAAGGAAATGAAGACGCCAAGGAAATCTCAAATACGCAAGATGAAGGATCTGAGAAGAAACTTGATGATGAAACTTATGTAGAATCTCTTCCTTCTTCTATTAGCGTTACTCATTTGGCTGCTGTAGATTCTGCTGAAACAATGTATAATACCGACTCATCTGGTTGTGAACAAGTTAAGGACAGGAATCTAACAAAGGATCATTGTTCATTTAAAGATGTTCATTTTGACAAGCAGTTACCTATCAGTCATGATTGTGAGTATCAGTATCTGTTTAAGCATAAAGATTTTTCTCCTGTTAATGAAGTAGAGAAAATCTATTCAAATAAAGATGAAAAGATTTCTGAGGTATATTTTTTGTATTCCTACTTATACATTATGCGAAATTAAATAAATTAAATAAAACTTTTTCGTTTTCTTATGTTTATGTTTTTTCAGGGTTTAAATGAGACAAATGAGAATGTTTTAACTGAAGATGGCAATGACTTGGTTTTAAATGAATCTGAAATTGCAGAATGTGTTAAAGAAGATAATGCTATAGAGATCCAGGTTTGAATCATATATTTATTTTTATAATTATGAAATAAGATTCATGTTAAATTCTTTCTAATTTCTGTTTAAATTCTTTCCAGCATTTAAACAAAGACGATTTCGTCAAGAATCAAAAAGAAAAGATGCTAAAAAGGAAAGTGAAAACATCCATTCATTTTGAATCACCGTATATGAACAAGCGAGTGGATACAAAAGCAGAATATGAATCACAAGCTGAGTGTTTATTTCCAAAAATCTTTCTTCAAAAAGCTTCTAAAGAAAATCCTATGTAAGATATCATAAGTTTTTGCTATTATCCTGAATTGTTTATCATTTTCAATTTTTGTTTTGTTAATCATACTTTTACATTTTTTACTTGTTAGGGAGAAGATATTCCAATTTGGAGAAGATAAACCTATTCTCAATGTTCATATCCAATCACTTGTCTCTGAGACAGAAGTTGAGCTTGAAATTATAGATAACTTTGTGAATATTCTAAATTTTGAAGAAAGATTAACACAGAAGGATAGCTCAGCGATTAGATATTTCTTCAAAACTATAGTTATTGTAAGTTAAACTTCAATTTTTTTTAATAGTTTAATATATCATTATATGTGTTATTTTTTATTTTTATTCTTTTTTTACTTATTATTTATGTATGTATATATGTGTGTGTGTATATATATATATATATATATATATATATATATATATATATATATATATATATATATATATATATATATATATATATATATATATATATATATATATATATTAACAGCCAAAAGACATGGATGAATATGATAAAGATCGTGTCCGAAAAGAAATAGAGTTTTATAATTCTGTAAAAGATCAGTTTGCTGCTTTTGGACAAGAAATTACTTTGAAATATATAGAATTGGTAAATTTACTACTCCATCCTAATTTGATTACTTTACTATTCATAATTTCACTAACTTGATATTTATCAAATAGGTGTTCTTTCCAATACTTGCGTACAAACATTTTTACGTTATAGTTTTTAACATAAGGGCTGGTTATGCTGTCATTTTGGACAACCTTGAATCAGATGCTCCATATGAAGGAAAATACCAAAAAGTTTTTGATTTTGTGGTAAGTTTTTTTGTTTTTTATGTATATCTTCTGATATTTTTTAAATAATATATATCTTTTTATCAATTTAAGATTTGTGACTTTGTAGCCTATTAATGTAAGTTTTTGTAAACACCAATGTCTGTTTTGTGACTTCTTGCTCAAGCGTGATTATCCAGTTCCAGAAAATTGGTTTCTTCAAAATGAAGCAAAAGTGCTTAATTTGAAATGGAGAACAAAGAAAGACAGGATTAACTGTGGTTTATATGCCATGATTCATATGGAGCTTTATAAGTTTGAAGACGAAAATTGGGATATTGGAATTTTTGATGAAGAAGATCCACATCATCGAATTCAGGTGGATGTTTTGAGGAATAGATACATAACTAAGATCCTTCTTTATGAAATCAACAAACAACAACGAAAGATGTTTGAGTATGCGGAAGATTGGATTTCAGAATACCCAGATGAGTTTAAAGAAGAAGGTACAGAAGCCAAAAAAGCAGAATTTATAAAGAAGATTCTTTGAAATATAATCTTCCTGTTCCTGAAATAAAAGAAAGACAAAAGGATGAATTGTACAATAACATGCTTTTATCAGAAATAAAGAAAATGGGTCATTATTTGAAGGAATGCTAGTATCGAAGGAAGTATGCTTATAAAAAAAACTGCAGTGCTGAGTTTGAAGAAGTTGATCAGATACAAACATCATTCTTAGCAACACTAGATGACGAAACGAAGCATAAACTTTTACCTCATGAACTTCAAAACTTAGGATTTGAAGAATGGAAAGAGTTTATGTTTTGTATTCATAAATGCATAACTTTAAATGCCGAAATGAAGAGGAAGGCCATTAATGTAGTTCAAAAACTGTTAACAAAAGCCAAAATGATGAACGAGATCTCAGTGGATGAAGCATACCAGAGTTATATCAGTTTAATGCCATTCAAAGACCCAGAAAACCAAAAGTTTTTTTTTTAAGATTTGCAAAGAGGTATTACATGGAAATGAGCAAGTGCCGGATGGAGTCATTTTTGAAGATCTTAAGTATTGTAAAGAACCAACTGAAGGTCTTTGTTTCTTGACAAAAGATGGAAAACCAAGTTTTCAGTGTTCTTCTCATGTGACTAATCTGCGACTACTCCATATGGTTGTGTTTTATAAGCTTTGTGTTACCGAACAAAACGCACCATTCAAAGAAAGAGTTATGAGAGCGTTACATTTTCAAAAAAAAAAAGCTCTGTCTAAGCATCCAGAGTTTTATAAGGTCATGAGAGATGCAATGAATTATAAAATCAATAATTCGAAGGTAATTATGTTTTTTTTGTTTGGTAATTTTTTTTATTTTTTTTATTATTATTATTTTTTTAATATATTTCCCAGACGTGGTTTTAAATTTTCAGAAACACCAAAGTTCAGAAAGAGATGCGAATAATGTCAAGTTACTTTATCTGACAGATGGGAACGACATGATAGATGATGAGCTTGCAGATCTAAACGATTTTGCCGAATCTCCTCAAGAGCAAAATAAAACGGTATTTAATTATTGTGTCACATAGTATGCAATTTTAATTACAGTGTTTAAACTTTTTCTAAATAAGAATTTTATACCTAAATTTTCAGCTAATGGTTGCAGCAGCAGCATTAAATGAATTAAGTAATCCTCAAGTAAGTGTTTAATATAATCCTTAGTAAGCATTTTAAATAAATATGTGAGTTTATCTTATTTGTTATTCTTATAGGATTTAATTCAGTGTCCGGAGCCAATAAATTTTTTTCCTGGGAGTATATCAAGTGAAGAAGATGTTTTTCAAGAAGACGATGGTTATGAATCAGAAGATATTCAATATATTGAAGAAGAGACGCAAGAAGATCTAAATAAGGTATTAACATAGACTAATAATATTAGCAAAATAATGAAAGTTTAATTTTTGATTCAACAATTTAATTCAGATTTTTTTCATACAATAAATGTTATTTTGAATTACAGATGAGGAATGGAGCTAAAACTCTTCAAAATTTAAGCAAAGATGTTAGTAAATTAGTTGTACTTTTTGAAATAATTCAAAATTATTTTTTTATTTTTTTAATTTCTTTTTTCCAGGTAAATGCTTGTAAAGAAAACAATGAAGACTTAAGGCATAGAGTAAATAGAGAAAGGAATCCTACTGGTGTTTTGAAGTCGCCATTCAATGTTCGAAAAGTTGACATTCTAACCAAATTTAATAAGATCGAAAAGTCTGTGTTAGAGTTAATAAAAAAAAGAACAATAGCAATCTTGCGTAAGTTTTGTTCTTTATAATTTTATTAAAATTTTCGTAATAGATTTGCGTTGAATCCAATAATCATTATTTTTTTTTATTTTATTATTTTTTTTGCAGGGATCATTTTTTTGGCTCAGATTTCTTTTGTCCTACTAATCGTAGCTATTTTAAAGACCTCGTTAATAAAACAAAACTTGTAACATCAAACATCATAGACATTTGGGCCATTGTTTTGAATTTTCAAGAAAAATATAGAAGACCTGGATCTGGTTTAAGATTATTTTTTACAAGCCAAGCAATGGTATGTTATTTTATTTTTTAACTATTATTATTATTTTTTGTATATTAAATTTAATACTAATGTTTATTTTATAATTTGATTTAGTCGACTCGAAGAGAAAAAAATACACTTTCCACTAAGAAGAAACAACAAGAATTTTTGAATGCAATTAATTTTGGGTGCAAAAAATATCTGAACTCTAATGATTTATCTGCAGTTAATCTAGTAAGTTTTTATTTATTTTTTTAATCATTTAAATTTTATGGTTGTTAATATTACTATGTAAAATTAAGATAATATTGTTTAAATCTTAATTATTATTTACTTTTTACAGGTTTTCTTCCCAGTTTGTAGGCAAAACCATTTCTATGTTTATTGCTTCAATCTCTTGAATCTGTCGTTTGTAATTATTGACAATTTGAAGGAAAGTGCTGGTATATATGGCAATACAACTGAAAATCTGGTAATATTATTTTTTTTTATATTTTTTCTTTTTAAATTGATTTTTTTTTTGTTTTTTTTTTTCGTTTTTTAACTATATTTCATGTTTAACCTTTTTTTTTTTCTTCAGTTTAAATTGTTTTGTCACTATTTAAAAGTTTCAAATCATCCAAAGGCTCAACAAATATCAAACTGTGCTCCTCAAGGACTTCAAATGGAATGGCAAACATCAAAAAATAAAACAGATTGTGGCATTTTTACTATGAGGCATCTTGAGTTCTATTCTGGAATTGAAGACAAACAATGGAGATCAACTTTCAGAGAAAATGGAAGCAAGAATGAGTTGGCAACTCTGAGAAAGTTATATGCTGTTAAAATTTTGTTAAGTGATGCTAACAAATATAAAAAAGACATTATAGCTGAATCATTAAAATTGTAATTTTTTTTATTCTGCAATATATAAACTTATTCAATATATAATTTTTTTATTTTATGAATACGTTCCATATAAGCTTTTATTTATTAAATATCACAGTAAGAATATAGTTTATGCTCTATATCTTATATTGTTAATATGATATATTGATTCAATGTTGAAAAAATGCATTTTTTATTTGTTAATATGATATTGTTGATATGATATTGTTACTATGATATTTGTCATTATAATATTGTTACTACGATATTATGCATTTTGTTATTATGATATTTGTTACTATGATTTTGTTAATATGATATTGTATTATGATATTGTTATTATGATATTGTTACTATGATATTTGTTATTATAATATTGTTACTACGATATTGTTAATATCAGAAGATATTTGTTAATATGATATTGTTATTATGATATTTGTTATTATAATATTGTTAATATGATATTGTTATTATGATATTGTTACTATGATATTAATTATTATAAAATTGTTACTATGATATTTGTTATTATAATATTGTTATTATGATATTGTTAGTATCAGAAGATATTTACTATGATATTTGTTATTATGATATTTGTTACTATGATATTGTTATTATGATATTGTTACTATGATATTTGTTAATATCAAAAACTTACTCTGAAATTAAAATGTTATTATAAAATTAATTGTCTTAATATAATAGCTATTCTTCAGTATAACATATTCTAAAATTAATAAGATTAATATCATATGTATTCTGATAGTACGGTTATTATGATGAATTTAACGATACCTATTCTGATATTAATATGATTATGATACCTTGTCTGATACTAATTGATATATAAGGATAGGCATTTTTACTATGATATTAAGAGTAACAAAATCTTATATAATCTTAATATGATATTAATATCAGAATAAAATTTGAAAATGCAGAATAAGAAAAACAATGAATTTGATTTTAATATCATAATACTTATATTAGAATACCTAACATATAATATATAAATATCAGAATAAAATTTAAAAATGCAGAATAACAATTTGAAAATGCAGAATAACAAAAACAATGAATCTGATTTTTTTTTATAGTAATATTAAGACTATATTAATATCTTAGAACTTAAATAAAAATTATATTAGAAACACATAAACATACATAATTTACATATTGTAAATGTTAATATCCAGGATATCCACAGTTTAAGTAATAATGTTAATATGAAAAATTTGTATTTTAGCATATTGTTAATGTTAATATCACAATTAACTTTTATCTTGGTATTTTAATATCAAAGTAACCTTTTATATTTCAAACCATTTTTTTTACTTTAATTTTTGAGATACAATTAGATAAAATTTAATCCGATTTCAAATTAATTTTCTTTAATATTGCAGTAACATCGCAGTATCTCTTTCTATACGTTTTACTTATTCATTTTAATAATCTTAAATAAACTACTATTAAGTAATAGTCACCTGTCTATCTCTCTATGTATAGTCACGTGTCCATCTGACAAGAACCTTACAATGGAATTTATTCTTATTTTACTTTTGATAAGAAATTAGATTTGATTTTTTTATAATTTAGAATGTCGCAATATTATCATAATTGTTATTATGAGAAAAAAAATGACTTTAGTTAAAGATAAAAAGTTATATATAAGTGTTAATACATCTGAAAAAAAAAATGACTTTAGTAAAATGTTAATAATTTGTTATTATGAGAATAAGTTTGTCAAATTTAGCATTAAATTAATTTTTGTCAAATTTAATAAAATGTTAATAATTTATTACTATCAGAATAACTTTTGTTAAATTTGTTAGTATCAGAATAGGTTTTTCACATTTTATTATTATTAGTATCAGAATAAGTTTGTCAAATTTCGTAAAATGTTAATAATTTGTTAAAATTCGTAAGATGTGATATTAGTGTTAATATCACAGTTAAATTAACAATATACATTAAGTGATCATAGTGATAATATTAATACGATAATCTTGCATTTGTCATATTTTTAATGTTAATTTCACAATTACCTTTTATTTTATTATTTTTAATATCACAGTTTAAGAAATTCAAAATTTACCATTAAATTATTTTATAATTTTAATATTAGTGTTAATATCATAGTTAAAGTAACAATATACATTAAGTGGTCATAGTGTAAATGTTAATATCCAGGATATTCACAAATTAAGTGATAATGTTTATATGATAAATTTGTATTTTAGCATATTGTTAATGTTAATATCATAGTTAACATTTGTCTTGGTATTTTAATATCAAAGTACCTTTTTATATATAAAATTAAATTCGATTTCAAAGTAATTTTTTTTAATATCGCAGTAACTTTGCAGTATCTTATTCTATACGTTTTACTTATTTATTTTAATAATATTAAATAAACTAGTATTTCGTAATAGACACCTGTCCATCTGCCTATTTTATTTACGTTACTACGATATTTAAGTTGTACTTTTTGTTTGTTCTGTTACTATGATATTATTATATTAAGTTGTACTTTTTTTCGTTCTGTTACTATGATATCAAGATATTTTAAGTTTTTACTTTTTTTTGTTCTGTAACTATGATATTAGGCTATATATGTGGAACAGTTAATATCAATTTATAATAAAAAGGTCAAAACTTTACAATTCTTCATTAGGATTCCAATTTTCAGAATAAGATTTTGATTTTAACATAATTTGTTACTATCAGAATAAGTTAGTCAGATTTGTTAGTATGACAATAACTTTATCACATTTTATTATTATTTAAAATAAATTTAATTTTAAGTTTTTTCAAATTTAGAATAAATATCAGAAAAGAATATCACTCTAGTATCATAATATTTGACAAATAAATTTAACAAAATTTTTAAAAATGATAAAAGATAAGAATATCAATTTAGTATCAGAATATAAAATTTTTGTTTAAAAATAAAAATATCACTTTAGTATAATTTTAGTATCATTTTATTATTATTTAAAAATAAATATCACTTTAGTATCATTTTATTAATGGTTAAAAATAAAAATCACTTTAGTATAAGTTTATTATTATTTAAAAATAAATATCAGAATATTTGTCAAAGAATATTACTTTAGTATCAGAATATTTGTCAAATTTTTTAGTATCAAAATAAGTTTATTAATTTTTATTATACATTATCTGATATTAACATCAGAAGTTTCAAAAATCAATTATTAATATCAGAAAAAAATCTGAGTTTACAACAATTAAGCAATTAACAAATTAAAAAGTAACTACAATAATATCATAGTAACAATAACATAGTAACTTTTCAAATTACAATAAGATAGTAACATTAACATTAAAATATATAAAATAACATATTAGTTTAATAACAGATAACTGAATTTCAATAACACAACAAAATTTCAATAACTTCTAACTGTTTTAAACTATTTAATAAGTAAAATCAATTGTTCCATCTTGTGTTGATGTCATTTTAGCTTTTTTATTTCTTTCTTCGAACTTTGATGCAGCCTTGTCAAGCATTTCTACCTCTTCAAATGTCATGAAATATGGATCTCTAATATCTGAAATTTGATTACTTATCTTTGAAAGAGAATCCCAAACTTTCGGATACAGTTCCCCATATTTAGGCTTCAAATCAAAAAAACGAATAATGTCTTCAATAGTTGAAGCAGCTTTATCAACAATTTATTTAACCTTGTCGAGGCAAGTTTCATGTAACTGTTCAAAAATGTAGTTAAATATCGAAGATTTAACAATAATAATCAAAAATTAACAACAATAATCAAATATTCATGTAACTGCTCAAAAAAGTAAAGAAATATTTCAACAATACCTGTTCTTTATCTTCATTTAAGATATCAAATCTTATTGTAGTTTTCCAGATAATTGAATCTTTAACATCTTGCATCTCTTTTTCTAAACTTCTAAGATTGTTTATCAAGAGACAAATATTTGTTGTGTCAAGTGAATTAGGTCCACATGTTAAGTAACAAATTGTCTCAGATATCAAAGATATTGCAGACTTTGTCTCTTCTTTGACTTTAGTCATACATTTTTCCATTTCCATCTTATATAGTAACATGTATTCATCTTCAAAATCATCTCCATCATCTGTATTTAAAATAAGATTGAGAAATGGTAAATATCAGACTATAGTATCAAAACTCAATTAATATCAGAATAGTTAAAATATTAAAATATTATGTTAATTTCAGAATTACAGGCAAACGCACAATAATATTTTTATAATATTAATCAGAAAAACCTTTTTGTAATTGTAATATCCATTGAAAACGCAGATAAAAGAAAAAATGTTAATATCAGAATATCTAACCTTATATGTCGTAAGCAGTTTTAATTTCAGAGTAAGTATCATAATGATTACTAACATAATTATGATATTATCAGTTAATAGGTATGATATTAATTTAACTGTTAAACTACATTGAGAAATGGTAAATATTAGAGTAAATTATTTAACAACATTGATATCTGAATAGTTTATATATTAATATCAAAATTATAGACAATGAAGAATAAGATTTTTCCAATATTTTTATCAGAAAAACGTTTTTGTTATTGTAATATCCATTGTAAACGCAGATAAAAGAAAAAATTTTAATATCAGAATACCTATCCTTAAATGTGAATTAATATCAGACAAGGTATCATAATTATATCAATATCAGAGTAGGTATCGTCAATAGATATTAATATTTTCTATCAGAATAGCCATGATATTAATCTTTTCAAAATATGTTTTTTCAGAATATATAACATTTCAGAATAGCTATCATAGAAATGTAATTAATAACAGAATAACTATCTGATGAGTGTGTAAATACTCATCATTTTAATCGTATCTGAACTGCCAAAACATCTAAAAACACTCAGAAATGCATCAAAATACAGAAATTATTCCAGGAATTATGTTTTATATATTTTAGATGCAAAAAGTTTAAAAACAAATGAAAAACGAACAAAGTTTGCATGATTGGCAGTTTCAGTCCCTCAAGTTTCAAAAATTAACAATACTAGTCCCTGAAGGTTTAAAATGAAAGAAAAGTCAACCCAAGGCATTTAAAAGTCAAAATTTATCAAATTTAATCCTTGGGTGAAAACTTTGAGAAAATTACACAACTGGTCCCTCAGGTTTCAAAATTGGCAAATGTAGTCCCCGGGTATTTAAAAAGTGGAAATTATCAAAAATAGACCTTGTACTATTCATAAATGGCATCAATGGTCCTTTTGGTAAACTTTTGGAAAATTACAAGTTTGGTCCTTGAACTTTGGCAAAATGGCAAAATTGGTCCCCGGGAAATTTAAATTTGGAAAATTATAAAGAGTAATCCTTGGATTATTTACAAATGGCAATAATGGTCCTTGGGAGAAGTTTGGAACGTTGGCAACATTGGTCCCCTAAAATTCAGCAAAGTTCAAGTTTGGTCCTTGGGATTTTATAAACTACAAACCAAACGGATATCTTAAATACCCAAAACCAAACACAAACCCAAACACTAACACCCCTAGCCCATCTCACCCTCAAGCCCAAAACAAATATAGCCCACCCCCTTTTATAAAGTTTGACCCCGGTCAAACTATAAAACCAAAACCACCCCGTCCCTTTTTATTACCCCAGTCAAACACCCCTCCTTTGACCCTCCACCTCACCCTACTTAAACCTGCAACACAATCATCACCCTAGCCTCCTTCACCCCCTGCACACTCCAACCCCCCCCCCTTGCATCTCCAAACAAACACAAACCTCCAAACTCTCCCCCCGGCACCAATAATCAGAGAAAAAGACAAAGTTCAATTTGGGCGCCAAAACTATTAAACGGCTAAGATTCAGGTTATGTGATCCTGTGGCCAAGAAACAGCTGGGAAAAGACAAGTGGTCTCTCAAAACCCTAATTTGAAGAACTATAAAAGAAAAAGAGATGCAATGGAAGCAGTAGTAGTTTTTAGGGTAGTTTTTAGCTTAATCTAATTTATGTCAAATTATGTTTCAATGTTTTTCAGTCCCAAGTTAGTTTAAGTAATATGTAATCTCAGTTGTACTATTGAAGTTTCCAATTAATAAATTCAAGTTTTATTTACTTCTCAGCATTGTGCAATTTTTTTTATTTTAATTCCAAGTTCTTAAAAGTTGGAATGTTGTTTTTGAGTATCATGTTAGACTAATAATCTCACATAGGGTCCTTGTGAAACTTATTTAAGCTGTTAGAAACACCAAACTCAGTTAGTTATAAAAAGGCAAAAATATAAAAAAAATAGTGAAAAAATCAAAAATAAAAAGAAAAGAGAAGAAGAAGATGCAGAAGTGATGCTAAGAATGGAAAAAGGGGATTAGAGACTCATGGGAGTCATATAAGTTGTTCTTGGTTTATTTTGTTAAGGCTTGGATGCACATTGTGAGCTTATTCCTTCTCTTTTTCATTCCTTATTAATTCATAGTAAATATGTTTATGCTTGTTCTAGTGAGCTTATTTAGTGTTTAATAATAGTAGTTTAGACTAAAAATCAGTAGGTAGTTGGTTTATGTGATAGTTGTTAGTGAATACCAATTTAACTGCCTAAATGATGAATTAGTGATTCTTGGGTATTTGGTGTTTAGACTTGAGTTTTTGTGATTTAAACAACTTATCACCTCATTTCATAACTTTTTGTATCAGTTTTATGGACTGAAATGGTCACATGCTTTGAAAACCTCATAACTAGGTGCATAAAGGGGTGTTTGGAATAAGTAGGCACCCTGTGTTCCAGGGTGTGTTTGCTGTTAATTTCTGTTTATACATGTCACACTAGGTTGAAATCAGTTAGTCAAGTCATAAAAACCATCACCTTTTTTATAAAAAGTCAAAAACCCATTCCTTATGCCCTCACAGTTAACTGTGAGGGATTTGGCACCCAAAATCTTGCTTCTTGGCTTATTAGTGATCATCATTACCAATTTGAGTTTCAATTTAGGTCATTAAATCATAATTAATCAGTTGAGCAAGGTTAAAGTTCATTCAAGTCAAAGTGGTATGAAAAGATAGAATGTCAAAGTTGGTTGTGTGCAGAAAACTCAGATCTTGGAGAAATTAATTTGATTTTTGTGTTAAGGCTTAGAACCTGAAACTTGTTTCTAATTAGAACCCCCCCCCCCCAGCTCTATTTTAAGAATCCTTGGTCACTGGAATTTTGTGATTTTTATTAAGGGCCCCACAGAGCTTCAAAGTGAGGTGCAGGGGAAGATCCTCCCCTGTCTCAGTTGTACCCATTTTTCCAATGGCCATCCAATGTTCATTTCTTAGCCAAATCTCATGCTCTTGGGTGATTTAGAAAGTCTGTTAGGAGGGCTTATTAGGTCTGTCTACTGTTTTCACTCATATGCTTATTTCATAGCTTAATTTTTATCTCTTAAATTGCCCTTTGGCACTTGTTTTGTAACAATTCGCATTTTCAGATTAATTACTATTCCCGGAAAATTTTACTATTCACTTTTTTACTAGTCACTTTTTACTATTCATCTCAGAAATTTTTATTTCATATTCTCGTAAGTTAAACTATTTTAACGATAATCCGAGAGTTTGACGCTCGTCGGATCATTTCTGCAAAAATCACAAAGCCGTGTCCGAGATTTACTTTTAGGTTTAAACGTCCTTCCAGCATCCCGATATATCCATAAAACATTATAAACAATAGAAATATGATTTTCTTTCATTTTATGACAATTCCAAAAGTTTTGGAATTTTACGTTTTTCAGTTCAGCGTTTTACGCGAATTACGCGTTTTAGACCCGTGTTTCCAGTTTTTAGCAGGGTTTTCGCACCCGATAGATCCTACCACTCATTTTATATTTTATTATGGACTATATTGACATGTTTAACAATACTTTCAAGTTTCATATTTTTACGATACCCGGTTTTACGTTTTGAGGCTTAATCATTTACGGTTAGCTTTTTACGGAGTCAAAATGCACAAACTAAGCAAGATAACACCAAGAGTCATCATCTAGTCACCTTATCCTCCCTTGAACCGCCATTGTGGGGGGGGAGTCACCATGGGTGGTCAAATCTTGACCCTTGATCTTTAGGATGGTTACAAGTGTCTAAAACTAACCATGGTTAAATTCTAACCCAATATATGGTTAACTATTTTTCCTACCCTATAAATACCAAGCTAAAACACATATAAATCTTGCACCACACCTTCTTATAACCTTCAAGTCCTAAAACCTAAGGCACTTTTCTTATATTTTGTAAGAAAGTTAACTAGTTTTTGAAAGAAAACTAGTGTTTGATCTTCAATCTTGGAAATTTTCTAAGAAAAGTTGTTATAACTTTAAAGTCTCCAAAAAGACGTCGTTATAATCTTCAAATAGCTTTGGACTTCAAGAAGGCGTCGTTATAATCTTCAAATAACCTCGGTTTATCATAGATTGCAAAGGGTGAAGCTTAAGTCTATCAAAGTCCGTACCTTACTAGTTACTTACCTTTCTTTTTGAAAGCCTCAAGTTGTAAGCAAACCCTAACATACTTTCTTGCTTAATTATCATTTACATGCTCTTTGTGTTCCTTTCATGCTATATATGTTCTTGTTATTGTGTTCATGATGTTTAAAAATGGATAAAACAAGTATTGGTATACATATGTTAACTTATGACAAGTAAACAAGCAAACTAGTGATTTTTATGGAGAACCACGACCAAAATAGTATAACTTTGATATTTGACACTTACTTACTGTTAAATAGGACTTAACAAGGAAAACATAGCAATTTGAATCACCCAAAACGAGTACCCGAGTCAAAAGTTATGACCATTTGAAGCTAGCGAAACCAAAACGGCAAAACTGCCCAAATAGCATTCTGATCAAATTTTGATTTTTAAAGTCACCCTTCTGGTCCGATTCATCAAAAATTTAAAACACGAAAGTTGTCCAGAATGATGTTTTCGTTCAGGAACAAAGAAGCTCGAGCCCTGAAAACGCTTTCCGAGTGATAAATTTCTTCAAAATCTTAACAGCCCATTTTAGACCAAAGTCACTATAATTATAGTTATCATTTACTAAGACCAAGAGGTCTAATGACCTAAAGCCAAGACCACAACCATGGCTAAAGCCAAGGCTGAGTCTCAAGACCATGGAAAAATGACCAAGGTCACGGCGAAGCCATGACTAAATGACCATATAAGCTTACTTAGGCGTAAACATGAAACAAGGAATTAGGCGATAACTTGAACAAGCAATTTGGATCTACTTCACTTCAAAAGGAACCATGAGATATTACAAAGAGAAAATGGTCATATAAGACTTATGAAACTACCCCTAATAACAATCTTCATGTACTAATAAACTTTCCTAAGTTTATTCAAATATTGGACATGTAACTTTTCGGATTAAAACTTATACATTTGTTATCAAATACTACAATAGTAGGGAGCCTCATGTGAGGAGTTCATTAAGTAAGCCGTCGAGATGAGTTGTGGATTTACGAGTTAAAGTGTCCTGGCTCCTCGAACGTTTACTCTATGACTTCTGAATTATGTCGGCCCGAACGGTAGTAAGAGATATACAACCTATACATGTTCCATAAACCATTTATATTCAAAGACTTACACTATATACTAAGTACTACATCATGAACATTATGCAAGACATATATAGGCAATTCTTCGTATTCTTAGACGTTACTCCAAACCTAAGTCGCAACGTTCTATTATAGGCTGCTCTTAGTGACTTTCACGATTCGACTACCACTTTGATTTCACATCACTTAAGCTTAAGGTGAGTCATAGCCCCTACTCTTTTCATACTTGTCTTAACTCTTTGGGGGAGACACATGCTCGACTACTTGTTTACTTGTACAAATACTCAAAACGTTTATACGTGACTGTGTTATACTTGATTGCATACATACATGACCGCGTTATACTTAATTGCGTTATTCTATTTATTGGCTAGTAGTTATCTTTGGGAAGTGGCTCCCAGTTGTCTTTGGGAATTGGCTCCCAGTTGTCTTTGGGAATTGACTCCCAGTTGTCTTTGGGAATTGGCTCCCAAAGTGAGGTCTTCGGAGATGAAGTTGAGACTCACTTCTAATTGCTTAAATTGTCTTGATGAACTTATACATGTCTTATTCATACTATATATGTTAGCAGTGGGTTGTGAACACACAGGTTGCAAGTCTCTTATGGCGGGAATTGCAACTGAGTGGATTCACGATGCCTTTGCTGTGCGAACATTCTCTTAAGGCTTTTCAATTATTTTAAGACAAACTCTATGAACTCACCAACCATTGTGTTGACACTTTAGCATGTTTGTCTCAGGTCTGTAAGATGATAAGCTGTTGCATGGAGCATAGAGTCGCTTGGCATGTTTTGAAGACTTATGCTTTTATCTTTACCATTCGATATGTCTTAAAACTCTTATGTATTGTATTATGGAACTCAAGTTTCTAACTCAGAATTTATTAATCGAATGGTAACTTTTCAAAACGTCTCATTTAGAGTTCGTTTTCTATACCTTGTACTTTGTATTATGAAGTAGCACCCCTATGACACAGTCTTCCGCTGCGGTATTTTGGGGGTGTTACAGATTGGTACCAGAGCCTTGGTTATAGAGAACTAGGTTGCATTTAGTGCCTAGACTATAACTGATATAAACACTAAGACTCTTCTCTTTATTTTGCCTTACACACACTTCATGCGCCTATGCTTATTGCTAATTGTTTGTTTAGAAGAAACCCCAGACAATAGTCAAGTCATCAAAAATTTAGAGCTAAGTAATAATTTTAAATAACTTAATCTTGTGACAGTTCTTGTTTGATAAGACATAAGATTAAGTTAAATAAAGATTATTAGTTTCCTGTAGAGATTTGATGATTTGCCTTATACTTACTTTATATGATTCTAATACCTAGAAGTGGTTCATATGTCCTAGTACGACACTCAAACCTTTCTACAAGCGCGACTAGTCCATTTCGTCATATCACCTTCTCTAGATACCCAGACTATGTTACCCTTTCACAACTTAAGAGCAGATGATAGAAAGTCTACCCAATTATGTAGTACCAATTGTTGTGTTATGTGTGCCTGGTAAATATGTATACGTGTGAAAGGAAGCAATTATAATTATGGTGGCCAACATAATTATAAATGCGTCATGACTCACGTAGACATATGTGACCATGCTTACATTAATCAACGATTGACTCAAATTGACAAGATTTAAGACTAAGTAGTCCAGGAATATCACCTCATATCTGACGTCGACAAAATGTCCCTCCTTGTAGATATCATGGCACCAAAGAGAGTAACTCGTAGCACTAGCCGAGGTGGTGCAACACCAAGAGGTGGAAGAACTGGTGGTCGTGGAGGTAGAAGAGCTGCTCACGACACTAGTAACCCTAGTAATGATAGTGGAAGAACTGGTGGACGTAGAGGTAGAGGAGATGCTCACGACACTAGTAACCCTAGTAACACTGGTGGAAATCCAGATGTCTCCACCATTATTGCCCAACAACTACAAAACCTACTTCCCACTATAGTCACACAAGTTGGCAATCACATGAACAATTCAGGAAACCACGGAAGCATAAATGACGCTACAAATAATGGAGGAAGGAATGATAACAACAACAACAACAACAACAACAACAACAACAACCATAGGACTGGATGTACGTATAAGGAATTTACGTCATGCAAGCTAATTGAATTTAATGGTAAAGGAGGTGCATTGGCATATACACGATGGGTCGAGAAGATGGAGTCAGTGATTGATATCAGTAACTGTGCAATCCACCAGAAAGTGAAATATTCTGCATGCTTGCTATCAGAAAAGGCATTGACATGGTGGAACATGCAAATTCAAGCAAGGACTAGAGAAGCAGCTGTAGGCATGACATGGGACGACTTTAAGGGACTACTGAAGGAAGAGTACTGCCCGGTTAATGAAATGCAAAAACTAGAGGACGAGTTTTGGCATCACTCTATGGTAGGGGCTGGTCATGCAACCTACACAGATCGGTTTCATGAACTAGCAAAACTAGTTCCTCATCTGGTTACCCCTGAATCCAAAAGGATTGAGAGGTACATCTATGGCCTTGTTCCTGAGATTCGTGGGACAGTGAAAACAACCGAACCTCCCACAATTCAAAGTGCAATATTGAGAGCAGGGACCCTAACAGATGAGATGGTTAGGAATGGAACTTTGAAGACTAGTGATAAAAGGAAGGGAGCAGGTGAATCGAGCGAGCAAAAGGGTACAATGGTTGATAATAAGAGAGCAAGAGGATTTGCAGCAACAGTTTATGATCAGAAAAAGTATGAGGGTCCACATCCTAAGTGTACTAAATGCACTTATCATCATCAGAGGTCTGAACCATGCCCTGTGTGTTATAATTGCAAGAAGTCTGGCCACTTTGCAAGTCAGTGTAAATCAATTACAAGGCAGGCGAATGCGGACAATATAGGAAACAACCAAAAGACATGCCATGAGTGCAACAGCCCAAACCACTTCCGAAATACTTGTCCTAAGTTGAATAGGGCACAGGGACAAGTACTGGATAACCCGACTCTAGCAGTAATGCTTGAAGCAAATAACCCAAAGCGTGAATACAATGTTAGTCCACCTCGGGGTCGAGCATACTATTTGGGTGCTAAGGAAGCCCGCAATGCGTAACGGGTACGTATTTTATCCTACCATATTATTCTATCCTAGTTCAAAAACTTAGCTTTATTATGCCGCTATTAAGATAAGAGACCTAGACACACTAAAATTCGGGACGAAGTTTCCTGAAGGGGTAGAGACTGTAACAATTCGCATTTTCAGATTAATTACTATTCCCGGAAAATTTTACTATTCATTTTTTTACTATTCACTTTTTACTATTCATCTCAGAAATTTTTATTTCATATTCTCGTAAGTTAAACTATTTTAACGATAATCCGAGAGTTTGACGCTCGTCGGATCATTTCTGCAAAAATCACAAAGCCGTGTCCGAGATTTACTTTTAGGTTTAAACGTCCTTCCAGCATCCCGATATATCCATAAAACATTATAAACAATAGAAATATGATTTTCTTTCATTTTATGACAATTCCAAAAGTTTTGGAATTTTACGTTTTTCAGTTCAGCGTTTTACGCGAATTACGCGTTTTAGACCCGTGTTTCCAGTTTTTAGCAGGGTTTTCGCACCCGATAGATCCTACCACTCATTTTATATTTTATTATGGACTATATTGACATGTTTAACAATACTTTCAAGTTTCATATTTTTACGATACCCGGTTTTACGTTTTGAGGCTTAATCATTTACGGTTGGCTTTTTACGAAGTCAAAATGCACAAACTAAGCAAGATAACACCAAGAGTCATCATCTAGTCACCTTATCCTCCCTTGAACCGCCATTGAGGGGGGGGGGGAGTCACCATGGGTGGTCAAATCTTGACCCTTGATCTTTAGGATGGTTACAAGTGTCTAAAACTAACCATGGTTAAATTCTAACCCAATATATGGTTAACTATTTTTCCTACCCTATAAATACCAAGCTAAAACACATATAAATCTTGCACCACACCTTCTTATAACCTTCAAGTCCTAAAACCTAAGGCACTTTTCTTATATTTTGTAAGAAAGTTAACTAGTTTTTGAAAGAAAACTAGTGTTTGATCTTCAATCTTGGAAATTTTCTAAGAAAAGTTGTTATAACTTTAAAGTCTCCAAAAAGACGTCGTTATAATCTTCAAATAGCTTTGGACTTCAAGAAGGCGTCGTTATAATCTTCAAATAACCTCGGTTTATCATAGATTGCAAAGGGTGAAGCTTAAGTCTATCAAAGTCCGTACCTTACTAGTTACTTACCTTTCTTTTTGAAAGCCTCAAGTTGTAAGCAAACCCTAACATACTTTCTTGCTTAATTATCATTTACATGCTCTTTGTGTTCCTTTCATGCTATATATGTTCTTGTTATTGTGTTCATGATGTTTAAAAATGGATAAAACAAGTATTGGTATACATATGTTAACTTATGACAAGTAAACAAGCAAACTAGTGATTTTTATGGAGAACCACGACCAAAATAGTATAACTTTGATATTTGACACTTAATTACTGTTAAAGAGGACTTAACAAGGAAAACATAGCAACTTGAATCACCCAAAACGAGTACCCGAGTCAAAAGTTATGACCATTTGAAGCTAGCGAAACCAAAACGGCAAAACTTCCCAAATAGCATTCTGATCAAATTTTGATTTTTAAAGTCACCCTTCTGGTCCGATTCATCAAAAATTTAAAACACGAAAGTTGTCCGGAACGACGTTTTCGTTCAGGAACAAAGAAGCTCGAGCCCTGAAAACGCTTTCCGAGTGATAAATTTCTTCAAAATCTTAACAGCCCATTTTAGACCAAAGTCACTATATTATAGTTATCATTTACTAAGACCAAGAGGTCTAATGACCTAAAGCCAAGACCACAACCATGGCTAAAGCCAAGGTTGAGTCTCAAGACCATGGAAAAATGACCAAGGTCACGGCGAAGCCATGACTAAATGACCATATAAGCTTACTTAGGCGTAAACATGAAACAAGGAATTAGGCGATAACTTGAACAAGCAATTTGGATCTACTTCACTTCAAAAGGAACCATGAGATATTACAAAGAGAAAATGGTCATATAAGACTTATGAAACTACCCCTAATAACAATCTTCATGTACTAATAAACTTTCCTAAGTTTATTCAAATATTGGACATGTAACTTTTCGGATTAAAACTTATACATTTGTTATCAAATATTACAAGAGTAGGGAGCCTCATGTGAGGAGTTCATTAAGTAAGCCGTCGAGATGAGTTGTGGATTTACGAGTTAAAGTGTCCTGGCTCCTCGAACGTTTACTCTATGACTTCTGAATTATGTCGGCCCGAACGGTAGTAAGAGATATACAACCTATACATGTTCCATAAACCATTTATATTCAAAGACTTACACTATATACTAAGTACTACATCATGAACATTATGCAAGACATATATAGGCAATTCTTCGTATTCTTAGACGTTACTCCAAACCTAAGTCGCAACGTTCTATTATAGGCTGCTCTTAGTGACTTTCACGATTCGACTACCACTTTGATTTCACATCACTTAAGCTTAAGGTGAGTCATAGCCCCTACTCTTTTCATACTTGTCTTAACTCTTTGGGGGAGACACATGCTCGACTACTTGTTTACTTGTACAAATACTCAAAACGTTTATACGTGACTGTGTTATACTTGATTGCATACATACATGATTGCGTTATACTTAATTGCGTTATTCTATTTATTGGCTAGTAGTTATCTTTGGGAAGTGGCTCCCAGTTGTCTTTGGGAATTGGCTCCCAGTTGTCTTTGGGAATTGGCTCCCAAAGTGAGGTCTTCGGAGATGAAGTAGAGACTCACTTCTAATTGCTTAAATTGTCTTGATGAACTTATACATGTCTTATTCATACTATATATGTTAGCAGTGGGTTGTGAACACACAGGTTGCAAGTCTCTTATGGCGGGAATTGCAACTGAGTGGATTCACGATGCCTTTGCTGTGCGAACATTCTCTTAAGGCTTTTCAATTATTTTAAGACAAACTCTATGAACTCACCAACCATTGTGTTGACACTTTAGCATGTTTGTCTCAGGTCTGTAAGATGATAAGCTGTTGCATGGAGCATAGAGTCGCTTGGCATGTTTTGAAGACTTATGCTTTTATCTTTACCATTCGATATGTCTTAAAACTCTTATGTATTGTATTATGGAACTCAAGTTTGTAACTCAGAATTTATTAATCGAATGGTAACTTTTCAAAACGTCTCATTTAGAGTTCGTTTTCTATACCTTGTACTTTGTATTATGAAGTAGCACCCCTATGACACAGTCTTCCGCTGCGGTATTTTGGGGGTGTTACATGTTTCTGCTGATGCATCAGTAAAACACCAAGCTTGTTGATTTCTTGTTCAAATTGATCTAGTGAGATTGGTAGGTGTTTTATAGTTGTAGTTAGTTGTTTGAGTTTGCATTTGTCAATAGATTGCTTTCAGTTCTGCTTAAATGCTTATTTGTGCAACTGCTTAATTCCATATACCATTTGGTGCATTAGCTTACTGAACCAACTTCCCAAGGACACCATAAGCTCAGCCCTTGAACTTATTCCCTGGTATTGGGTGTTTTGGAAAGCCCCCCAGGGAGTCTTCTTGGATCTCCATTTTACTTGGCCTCCAAGGTACCCCTGTGGGCCCCACCAAGGGCTGCAGTTGCCTTTAAAGCCTGTTTGGGGTCTGTGGTGATTAAGGAATGCTTATGTGCTTATTGTGGCTTATCAGTTGAATATCTTATGCTTCTTAGCTTATTTAAAGTACCTTTGACCCTTTTTCCTAGCTTATTTTGTTCCTTGGTCCAGTAGTGTGGCTCACTAATAGCTTTTGCCTCATATATAAGCCAATAAGCTCACTGCTTGGCTTTTTGCTTAGCACACTGCTTATTTCAAAGTTTCATAGAAAGTCCCTTTACAAAAAGTGCTTGTTTTTAGTTATAAATTAGTTGTGTAAAAGAAAATTAAGAAAAAGCCAAAAATAAATAAAGTGATAGCTTCTATTTAAGCCATTTTGGCTTATTTTCTGCTTATTTATAAACACTTTTCATTTTTAAATTTTTCTCAGGTTCCTTTTTAGTTAAAATAATTTTAAGAATTTTTTCAGATTTTTCCTTGTTCATTTAGTATTTTTTATAATTAAATTTAGTTTAAATTAATTAAATAATTAGTTTTAATTAATAAAAAATAATTAAAAAGTAGAAAAATTAGGTTTTCTGTTTTAAAATTAGTTTTATAATATTTTAGATTTTTCTAAATTTAATTTTCATTTTTCTAGTTTATTTTCATAATTAATTAATAATTAGTGTAATTTAGTTAATTAAAAAGTAATTAATAATTAGTAATTAATTAATAGTAATTAATTAAATAGTGTAAAAATTATTTTTCTTTTTCTAAAAATTTTCTTATATCATTAGGATTGTAAAAATATAATTTTCACGTTCGTAGGACTTTATTTGCTCACGTTTCACTTTTTATTTTGCGCATTCGCGTTATTTTTAACTCAAACGCGCGTTTTTAGGTTTACTCACGTTTCTAGGTTATCTGATCATCAGTAATAGTCATAATAGTGTTTCTAAGTTATTTTCAATCATAATCTCGTAGTATAATCATTCAAATCAAATTCCTTACCTTTTCTGTCCAAATTCACCCGATCACAAACCCATTTTTATACCATCCACACCTCGTCGGGACATAACGACCCGGGGAAACCCTATACTTCCACGGAGATTGATTCTAGGCTGTTTGACTTGGTTGACCATCACCTGGTCAATTAGGTTGACCGTTTTTAGCAACAATCACTATCATAGAAATGTAATTAATATCAGAATAGTTATCTTAAAGTGTGTTTATTTCAGAATATCTTTTTTGAAATGCAGAATACATATTTGTAATTCTGAGAAACAAAAAAGATTAAATTAACAGTTCAGAATGAGAATTACTCATTTTTTGATAATATTAATCTTAATATCATAGCAGCAATCATACTGATGTATTATTATCAGAATACGTATTGTTAAATCATATAATAACAAAAAATTATAACAATATGAAATAATTAAGAACACCTTCTTTAATTTCTGCAAATCTTACTTTCCTTCAAATCATTATCGATAAATCTGATTTTTTTTTTTTTTGATTTTTTGTGTTTTTTTAAGCCAGATCTATACTGATATTATCCCATTAGTGTAAACGTTTTGGAGTATTTACGAAAATGCCACCGCGTTTTTTTTATCTTAGATGAGATGGACGGATGATCGTGTGGTCCACATTCATCCGTACCATCCGCACTAAAAAGGAAAAACGCACCCGATCCCTTCCCTATATATATATATATATATATATATATATATATATATATATATATATATATATATATATATATATATATATTGTGAGAGAGAGCGAGAGAGAGAGAGTTGAGTTGAGTTGAGTTCAAATAAGATCAAAGTTAAAGTTATAAAAATAAGATCTATTCAAAAACCAATAAGAATAGGACAAGCGGCAATTAAATGGAATTTAATTAACAACAAAACTGAAAATTAAAAATATATCCAAAGGGTACTATAAGTATTTTACATTTATTTTACCCATAACCCTAAATAAAAAATTATAACCAGCCTCCCATTATCTCATTCCCTTCTCATTTATCTCTCTCCACATATCATGATCTCCTCCATCTGATCTATCCACCCTCCCATAAAAAAAAAATCCCACATAGAAAAACCCACATCTAACCCGTCATTCACATACCACCACTGATTCATAATATATATTAAAAAAAAATAGATTGCCTTGTACAAAATTTCCACCGATCCATAACAAAAATAAAATAAAATAACAAAATAAGAAAGAAAAAATCGATCGGTTTATGAATCAGATCTGTTTTTCTCGATCTGTTTATAAATTGTTTTGGTACTCAAATCGGCAGCGGTTCTTGCTACACATGCACCGACGGTTCTTTGACATGCCACCGCAGAATTTGCCACGTCGTCGGAAACCATGGATGTGTTTAGATCCGCTGATGATGCTGTTGTGATGCTATTGTCCCCGGAGTTTGCTACGCCTACGCTTGCCGTTGCTGTCGCCGGTACACCGGATACATCGTGGTATGTGATGCATAAAACCACGATGTACCAAGATCCGGTACACCGGATCCGTTGCCGTTGTTTCAATGCTGTAAATTATGCCATCGTCAGATCCATTACGACTCCTCAAATTTGTTGTGGTTTATCAGTTGTTTATGTATGGATAGAATATTAGAATTAGTGTAATTAGGTATGTGTGTATTGTGCATTAATAAGTTGTAACTTGTGTATCGTGAGTTGCTTAAAAGACACGTGTGTTAACTAATGCATTAATAAGTTGTAACTTGTGTATCGTGAGTTGCTTAAAAGAATATTGAATTTCTAGTCATTGTTTTTATTAGATGACGTGTTAATGCATTAAAAAGTTCAATGGATTAGTTTTTTTTTTTTTTTTTTTTTTTTTTTTTTTTTTTTTTTTATCAATGTGCCAACTGATCGTAACTCTATCAATGTATTAATGGATTCGTTAAAAAAGTCAATGTATCTTATTATAAAATTCAATGTATCAATGTACCAACATATTTGTAGTATTTCACTTTATCGTTAAAATGTCATTAGTGATGGTCTAAATAAATGTTTGACCAAAATACCCTTAAAATGTTAATTATTTACTGAAATGCCACTACATCAAATTAGCCAATAAATAACACCAATTAATCAATCTAACGGTCAAGATTAGTTCTTACTTTTACAACTTTAAGTTTGATCTCTCATTAATCTTCCCCTATATATATATATATATATATATATATATATATATATATATATATATATATATATTGCGTTAGTTTAAATCATGAATTATTCTTGCAACCTTTTCAACTTCATCTCAATCTATAACCGACTTTTAATTCTATACTAATTACTAAATCTCAATTTTGTATATACTTCACATTAAATGCACCGGTTTTGTTTTTCGATAAAAGTTTGAACTTTTGCTTATGTTTAAAACTCAACTTTTTTAATTGATATTATAATTTACAAACGGCTTTAAGTCAAAATTATGTATTTTTTTCTTTTTTATTCATTACTCAATGTAATATATTTTTAATATGTCGTATTTTGCTATTATGGCAAACTCATTTAATGGGCGTAAATATTGGTTTCTCACTAATGATTCTACATATAGAAAAAGAAAACAATTTGCGATGCGCGGACCTTCTTCTTTTCAATAATAATTCAATTGCACACGGTAAATTCATTCTAATATTTCTCAAAGAGCATTCGAAATCAACTACTTACATAAACTAATGACGCTAAAAAGTATCATTTAACCATTTAAATGTTGTTTTACATACATGCTCGTGCATATTTTCTTGAATCAATTCGCACATGTGAGCTACATCAATAGAAAATGCACATAAATTCTTTGTATATGAAAATGCATGAACATAATACATATATCTGTATATATGCTTATCTATAACAATCATCTAAATATGTAAGAAACAAAGAAAATAGTTGGTATCTTAATCTTTGGTTCCATTTATCTGAGCATGCATGATCTTGTGTATTTTTCATGGTACTTGCGTATGATAACTAAATTAAGAAAAACAAAAGACCAAGTTAATTTTAAAGATCTAAAAGATGTGTGAATCATCTCCAAAATGTTGCAAAAGAGAATTTACATACCGCTACCAACAATCAAAGATCTAAAAGATGTGTGAATAATCTTCAAATGTATATACTAAATGTGATTTTGGCCGGTTTATATAGACATGAATTAGGTTAAATCATTAGTTCTTCTTGCACCTTTCGCAACCCTTGCACTTTATCTAACCGACTTTTAATTCTATACTAAATGCCATGTGATCAATTCGGGCAACCCTTGCACTTCATCTCTTTTTATGATTGTATAGTTATTATGAGGCTGCATTGAATTTCGAGCATTAGTTATCTTGTACTCTATGCAATCTTTATGACTCCACATTCAATTAGAGGGCTTAATCTTATAGTAACCCGCAGGTCTCTTCATATGCTAGTAATTATTATTAGAAAAAAATAAAGAAGAAAAAACTCGAATTGATATCATGAAGAGCATTAGCAATTTATACTCTATGAAATCTTGACGCCTCCACATTCAATTAGAGAGGACAATCTTATAGTATTATAGATATTATGAGACAATATTTTAAACAATGCACAATTGCATAATAGTAGTTTCACGTTTTTTATTTTTAAAAGTTTTTAAATATAACCATTTTCTCTTATAATGGGATCGTCATGTCTGAATTTTAATAAAGTAGAAAAGTTATTAATTGTAAAGTTACATAATTACGCTCAGGGACGGAGCTAGGAGATTCCGCGGGTGCTCGGGTGCTCTATGAATTTTTTTGATGTAGTGTTGATTTTTGAAAAGAGCACATATTTTTTCTAACTGCATCTTAAATGCATCCGGTCCTTCAAAATGTGTTTCCAGTATTAAGGTTCAAACGATTTTACACTCGGTCATATTTGGTCCTGACTCCATCCCTAATTACACTATTTAAAACAAACTCATGTTAATTATAAAATTGTAAAATTTATACATAAACGAGGTTTTTACATCCTCGCTTAGCTACGGGATGTTTGTCTATGAAAGATGATGGAAAAGCCCAAAGAAGAATCTTAATTTGCCATTATATGCAAATATATTAATGCTAACTTTGGCATATGATGTGTATGTATAGACATCACGCACTGTAGGAATGTCAAGTATTCGTATAGTTATATAAGAAAGAGTTACTTACATAAATGGTCACTCTGGTTTGACCGTTTTTTCACTGTCGGTCATTTAAGGTTATTTTATTTTATTTTTTATTTATTTATTTTTTTTTAATCACTGTGGCTTGCATATGTTACGGATCCAGTCCATATCCGAATGAAATGACCAAAAAGCCCTTGTCATTTTCTTTTCAAATCTTTTAACAATTAAGTAACGGCCGTTAGTCCTTTATATTAACGGTCGTTAGTAAATAACCGAAAATTTGGTTTTCTAACCTTTTCATCCGGTCTTTATATGTTCTCGTCCATTTTTAAACGTTTTCATCCATATTTACACATTTCCGTTCGTAACGTTTTTGTCCGTTTTTACACGTTTTCATCCGTATTTACACATTTTCATCCGTATTTACACATGTTCGTCTGCTTTTATACCTATTCATTCGGTCTTTATACGTTTTCGTTCGTTTTTACACGTTTTCATCCGTATTTAAACGTTTTCGTCCGTATTTACACGCTTTCTTCCGTTTTTGCACGTTTTCGTCCGTTTTTACATGTTTCATGCGTTTTTACACGTTTTCATCCGTATTTACACGTTTTCATCTGTTTTTTCACCATTTCATCCATTCTTACACATTTTCATCCGTATTCACACGTTTTCATCTGTATTTACACGTTTTCGTCCGTATTTACACATTTTCGTCTGTTTTTACACGTTTTCATATGTATTTACACGTTTCGTCCGTTTTTACACGTTTTCATCCGTATTTACACTTTTGCATTCGTATTTTCATGTTTTCGTTTGATTTTACATGTTTTCGTCCGTATTTACACCTTTTTGTCAATTTTTACACGTTTTCATCTGCATTTACACGTTTTCATCTGTATTTACATGTTTTTGTTTGTTTTTATTTTTTTCGTCCGTTTTTACACATTTTCGTTCATTTTTACATGCTTTTGTTTCGTCTTTATACATTTTCGTCCGTATTTACACGTTTTCATCCGTATTTACACAGACAAAATAGTGTAAAAAACAAATGAAAAGGTGTAAATATTGACAAAAATATATAAAAACAAACAAAAACATGTAAATACGGTTGAAAACGTGTAACAACGGATGAAAACGTGTAAATAAGGAAGAAAACATGTAAAAACGGACAAAAACGTGTAAATACGGGTGAAACATGTAAAAACGGATGAAAATGTGTAAATATGGACAAAAACGTGTAAAAACGGATGTAAACGTGTAAATACGGATGAAAACGTGTAAAAACGGACGAAAATGTGTAAAAACGGACGAAAACGTGTAAATACAGATGAAAACGTGTAGAACGGATGAAAACGTGTAAGAACAGACGAAAATGTGTAAATATGGACGAAAACGTGTAAATAAGGACGAAAACGTGTAAAAACGGATGAAAATGTGTAAATACGGACGAAAACGTGTAAATAAGGACGAAAACGTGTAAAAACGGATGAAAATGTGTAAATACGGACGAAAAAGTGTAAAAAAGGATGAAAACTTGTAAATACAGACGAAAACGTGTAAATACGGACGAAAACTGTAACACCCCCATTTTTGACAGATCACAGCGGAATATAGATCTGGGGTATTACCTCATGGAAACAAAGACATGATATAGAAAACGACTCGAAAAAAGACGTTTTTGAAAAAGGAGTTAACAATTATTTATTTTATCAGAGTTTTACTGTAAAAGTTATACTTTTACCAAAAAAGAGGTCCCTAAGATATGTTTTTAAGTTATAAGTATGTGAATGATAACTAGTCTTGACGTCCTCATGTCCAGTGCCACTCCGTGCCATGGGTTCTTAAAGGGTAATACCTAGGATAACATGCATAAATGTCAACACTAAGGTTGAGTGAGAGTCATAGGTTTAATTAGAGATAGAGTGAATACAAGCACCACAAGGTTCAGCTTAAACCCAGTAGTAGAAAGAGTTAAGAAAGAGAAAGGATTATTGCACTAAGCTCATGAAACCGCACGTTAACAGTCCGGGTCATGGGGTCTGCAGACCAAATCATGAGGGGACGAGAAGGATAACTTGCCAAAGCTATTCCTTAGAGGTTTCAAGTATAGTACTTATTGGTACCCGGCTGGGGCAAACCAACGAGAGTTGTCAAACTCCAATAGATCTATCAACTATACTCTCGTTCACTTGGGGTACACCCATAAGTGATTATGGTTCATGAATTTTAGTTATGTAATGGTGGCAGATAGTAATACTCGTGCAATAACCAAAGAAAAAGACTTGTATTCGATTTAAAGCATGTATCCCCCTCACAGGGTTTGTAAAGCATTTAAATGTGAGGCTATGAAAACTCACCTGGGTCTAAGGAAAGTGGTATAGGGGTTTAGAAGGTTGACTCATGTATCCTGGGGGTAGTGTAGGTGTGTGTATGTCTAGAGATCTTTCCCCAATCTTTTCTTCTTGACTTGGTTTGATTTCCTGTTTGTTTGTTGGTTTCGTGTTTGAATGATCTAATATGGGATATTTTTCTCCGCTGTAGACTCTTTTGGTGAAACAAGATGATGACGGTTGTGATTTTTCCAGCGACATAGAGAGGTAAGGATGGTGGCTAGGGTTTGAGAGGCACAAATGAAAAGTTAGATACAGGAAACGTTTTTAAGGGTAGCGGTTACTGGATGCTAATTTTATGGAAGGATACAAATAACCATTTTGTCCTTAATTTATTTTTCTTTCAATAAAAAGTTACATATATTTTCAAAAATGCCATTTTGCATAGATATATTGTACATTATGCATTATTAATAGTAATAAAGTAGTTCTCGCAGTTCTCGCAATTTATTTGGTTATGAAATGAACCTCACACTATATATATATATATATATATATATATATATATATATATATATATATATATATATATATATATATATATATATATATATATATATATATATTGATAACGCTCAAAGTTAACATGTTTTTATAAGCGTTATTAGTGTTTTTGTGTATGTTATTTGGTTGTTTTTATATGCTTTTGCCACTAAATCGTATCAAAGTATGTTTTTGTAGCATATGTAGCCAAATGTAAGAAAAATAGAGAAAAAATGAAGAAAATGAAGTATATGCGATTACACGAAGATTCCCAAGTTCAAAAGTCCAATCTATGAAGCATGTCATATGGAGAACCTAAGTTTTGTCATCTCAAAGTTTCAAGTTCAGAGTTAATCAAGTTTGGATAGTGCATAAAGAACTACACAAGGAAAAGTCAAAGTCCAATGCAACCAGAATCTACTATCCGATCGGTTGGAGTATAACCGATCGGATAGCCATAATGACCACATCCATCCGATCGGTATCAACCCGCAACCGATCGGATGGTTATTTCTGCATGTTTATACCAACTTTTGTGCACGAATCTTGGTCTTTTGTCCCATGGTTCTAGGCCCTTCTTAGTGTCTTATTGTCCAAGTTCCAGCATTTAAGTCCCTATTCATTACTAGGAGTATTGGACAAGCCTATAAGGACCCCAAGAGTAGACAATTGAAGACACCATTGAAGAGACCAATTACTCTCATTACTACTCTCAATTATTATCATCATTTAGCTCTCAAAGAAGGAAAATTCGTGCAGAAAGAACCAGGAACTTTGGAGGACCAAGGAAGCAACATTTGGAGGCCGAAAATCTCAAGAAATCATCACCAACACTTTGGTTATCAATACCTTGTCATTTGTTATCAATTCCAAAGCATTGTAAGACTTAAAACTATGGATTCTAATGTTGAATATTCTGAGTTTATTTGCATGTTTGCTATGAGTGGCTTGTAATCTTTTTACACTTGTTGTGATAATGTTTTATACTTAGTGATTGTTATGATTGTGATAACATTTTTTAATTCAATTTCAAGTCAATCCTAAGAACCATTTGTACCTTAAGTTTCATCGTGACATTTGTTTAGCCAAGGTTAACTAATTGATAATAGTTTCAAGGGTCGAAAGATTTGTTATTATTCAACTAGTTATAATCATTTATCTATGAATGATTGTTTCTCACCATGATTATTCTTGACTAAACAAAGAAACTAGGAGTATGATTGTAATGAGAATGCTTTTATAACATCAAATCGGATTGTTTGTAAACCTTTAGTTGGACGAAAGTTTAGATGTTTATAAACAATTGTAACCTTTTTGTCTATGAATGGGTTACCTTTTGTAATGACCATTTCCTAAGAGTATTTGATTTGTAATAAGAGTTTGTTCTTGTGTTTAAGATATTCACGATACCTTATGAACCTTGGATGGATCTTGAATTGATTGGTTTACACCTAAAGCTTGTTTTTATGAACTAAAATCTTGACGAAAGTTTAACTTGTAGAAACAATAGATTAGACCACCATCTAATTATCACAACCAACATGTTATCAAAAGTTATCACAATCATGTGTGTCATTAAGTAGAAAACTAGTCTAAACAAGTGTAGTTTTTAAATTATTGAATTTGCTTATTATCTTATTTGCGTACATTAGAGATTTACTTTTAAACTTATATTTTGATTCACTCACAAATCCCTGCGAACGATCCCGACTTACCATCATATCTTGCTATAACGGACGAGTACACTTGCTCGTATGTGTTGTTTCTAGATTTGGTAATTCACCCTTATAAATTTAAAAGTTGCATAATAAAACGCACATCAAGTTTTTGGCGCCGTTGCTGGGGATTTTGATTGTGTTTCTTTTAAGTTTTAAAAGTCCGTTTCTTTTTGTGTTCGTTTTCTAAAAAAAATATTTTTAGTGTCATCCATCCGATCGGATAGAATTCCAGCCGATCGGTTTCCCAGTTTTTTCCATTTTTTTTTAATTTTACCATAGCATCCATCGGATCGGTTTGGTATCCAACCGATTCGGATAGACTTTTCTGTTTTCGAAAATTTTATTTTCTTGTTCTTTTGTTTAGGTAATTGACTCGCTTCTCTTGGTAGTTGTATGAACACTCGTTCTACTACTGAGAAGCTTAGTTCACCTTTATCCAATCCTGAAAGTTTGTTTCGTAAGAAGAGATCTTCATCTATTTTTAATTGGTTTGATAATCTTTTCGAAGAACATCCGATTTCCGATCTTTTTAAACCAATACTCATGGCTGACGATCAACCCATGTGGGCCGCCAATCGAACCGTAGCACCTACTCCTGGAGCTGCTATTGTTGTCGCCGACCTTGGTGAAAACTTTACCGTTAAAGGTCACCATCTTTCTATGATCAAAGACCGTCAATTTGATGGCCGTTCGTGGGCCGATCCGCATAAACACATTGCCGAATTCATTGAAATTTGTGGCATGTTTCGTCATGGAAATACCAATGTCGATGCTATCAAGCTCAAACTTTTTCCATCAGCACTCGCCGGAGATGCCAAAGTATGGTATAACGAATTAACCCCAGGAACTATCAATACTTAGGAGGAGATGAGGCAAGCTTTTGTAAGCCGATTCTTTCCACCTGCCATGTATGATAGACTAATGGGAGAAATCCGTGCTTTTTCACAAAATCCTAATGAATCTCTTGTTGAAGCTTGGCTTCGCATGAAATATTTGCTTCGAAGTTGTCATAGTCATAATTTGGGACGAGGAACAATAATCCAAATCTTTTATCATGGTCTTGATGAAGCATCACAAGCAATCCTTGATGCCGGAGGAATTTTTCTTTACAAAACACATAACAAGGCATATCAACTTCTCGAAGATCGAGTACTCCTTAAACTCGATTGGTCAAAAGATTCCAAAACCAAAACCCTACGAAAAACCGTTGATTTTGCCAAAAGTTCAGATAATTCGAAACTCATGGACAAAATAGAAGCCTTGTCTTCTAAAATCGACTCGCAATACAAAGATATTAAAGGAGAAATGAAAGAAATGCGAGATGGCTATAATAATTGTGGAGGAAATCACACATCATCCGAGTGTGATGACCAACCTATGAATAGACCCAACGAAGGGGAAGCCAATTATGTCCAAGGAGGATATCGTGGAGGAGGTTTTCGTGGTAATTATTACGGAAGAAGTTTTGGAAATTGGCAAGACCGCCAACAAAGGGATAACAACCGTGATTTTCAACCCCGAACAGACAGCCCAAACCCACCAAATTCAGATAAAAAGGAAGAATCTGATTTCGAAAAAATGATGCGAGATTTCGTAACTGCTCAAAGAACTACAAATGAGTTTGTAAAAACTCAATTTTTCAATCTCAAAACCAAAGTTGAGCAAGGTCAGAAAAATCATCAAGCTTCTATCCATGATCTTGAACAAAAATTTGGTAGACTTTCTGAACAATTTTCTTCTCTAATTCCTGGTACATTACCAAGTAACACCCTATCCAATCCAAAACCGTCTGGATCAAACGATAAGAATTATCGTCCACTACAAAACAGAAATGAGCATATCAATGCTGTATTCACTCGAAGTGGTCTATCATATAATCCACCACCCGTTCCTACAGATAAAACTATTATTCAAGATGAGGAGGAGGAAGAAGCTGAAGAAGAAGCAGCTGAAGAAGAACCAACACAAACACCAACCAAAGAAAATACCGTTCCACCAATAAAACCTTATACACCCAAAATACCATATCCACAAGCCCTAAGAAAAGAGAAAAGAGAGGAGCGAAATAAGAAGTTTATAGAGATGATCAAAGAAGTTAGAATTAACGTACCCCTCGTTGATGTTCTAGCTGGAATGCCCAATTATGGGAAATTTTTGAAAGAACTTCTTAATAATTGAAACAAGTTAGAACAAATTTCCGCTACCGTTCTTAATGAAGAATGCTCTGCTATCATTCAAAACAAAATTCCACCAAAACTTGGAGATCCCGGAAGTTTTCTTATACCATGTACATTAGGAAACAACATCACATGCGATGCTTTAGCCGATTTAGGTGCAAGTATCAATTTGATGCCTTATTCGTTGTATTCTAAACTTTCCATCAATACATTGAAACCTACTAAGATGAGTATAAGATTAGCCAACCATACATACCAATATCCTGTTAGGGTTGCTGAAAATATACTTGGTCAAGTTGGTAAATTTGTTTTTCCTGTGGATTTTGTCATCTTAGAAATGGAGGAAGATAGTCGAGTACCCTTAATCTTAGGAAGACCTTTCTTAAACACTGCTGACGCAATGATTAAAGTCAAAGGCAAAGAACTTAATCTTGGAGTAGGAGAAGACCAAATCACATTCTTAATCGATAAAGCAATGAAATATCCAAATTCCAGTGATGACATGCTATGATATCGATGTAATTGATGAAGTCACTGAAGAAGAATTGGATGCATTACTTGACGATTCGAAACCATTCATGACTACTTCAGAAAAGATCAGTGAAACAGATTCTGATAAAGAATTTGAGGAATTCATGGAAGTAAAATTAGAAGAAGAGGAAGAAGAGAAATTTGAAGATATAACTGAAAAAGATCAAATGAAAATCAAATCATCTCTAGAAGAACCACCCACTGATTTGGAACTCAAACCCCTTCCCAATAATCTCGAATACGCCTACTTAGAAGAAAATTCACTTCTTCCAGTAGTCATATCGTCGTTGCTCGAAACAAATCAAAAAGAAAGACTCGTTTCTGTTCTTAAGAATCATAAACGCGCTTTTGCGTGGAAAACTTCTGATATTCCAGGAATTAGTCCTGATTTTTGCAAACACAAAATCAATTGTGAAGAAGGTACTAAACCCGTTGTAGAAAGACAACGTCGACTCAACCCAAATATGAAAGAAGTTATTAAGAAGGAAATCATCAAACTTCTTGACGCATGAATTATTTATCCTATCGAGGATTGCCCATGGGTGAGTCCAGTTGATTGTGTTCCGAAGAAAGGAGGAATGACTGTAGTGACCAATGAAAGGAATGAATTAGTTCCTACTAGAACTGTCACTGGATGGCGAGTATGTATTGATTACAGAAAACTTAACAAAGCCACCAGAAAAGATCATTTTCCTCTACCGTTCATGGATCAGATGCTCGAAAGATTAGCAGGAAACAAATACTTTTGCTTCCTTGATGGTTTTTCGGGATATTTCCAAATTCCTTTCGATCTAACCGATCAAGAGAAAACCACATTTACATGTCGTTTTGGAACCTACGCTTACCGGCGTATGCCCTTTGGTCTATGTAATGCACCTGCAACTTTTCAAAGGTGTATGATCGCAATATTCCAAGACATGCTTGAAACATCTATGGAAGTTTTCATGGATGACTTTTTTGTTTTTGGTGATTCTTTTGAAACTTGTCTTTCCAATCTCGATAAAATGCTTGAGAGATGTGAAGCTGCACATCTAGTTCTTAATTGGGAGAAATGTCATTTCATGGTAACGGAAGGAATTGTGTTAGGACACAAGATATCAAGTTTAGGAATGGAAGTAGACAAAGCTAAAATAGATGTTATCACCAAATTACCACCACCAACTAACGTTAAAGCCGTTAGAAGTTTTCTAGGACATGCCGGTTTTTACCGTCGATTCATCAAAGATTTTTCAAAAATATCACGTCCTATGACTAAACTTTTAGAAAAGGATTCTGTATTTGATTTCAATGCAGATTGCATTAATGCTTTCGAAACATTGAAAAGTCAATTGACTAGTGCCCCAATTATGGTTGCACCTAATTGGTCACTACCATTTGAACTCATGCGTGATGCAAGCGATTTCACTGTTGGAGCTGTTTTAGGACAACATGAAAGAAAACATTTTCGTCCTATATACTTCGTTAGTAAAACACTCAACAATGCTCAACAAAACTATACGGTTACGGAAAAGGAATTATTAGCCGTAATTTTTGCATTCGACAAATTCAGATCTTATCTCGTGCTTTCAAAAACGATAGTTTTTATAGATCATTCCGCACTCAAATATCTGTTTACCAAACAAGATGCAAAACCGCGTCTTATCAGATGGATTTTACTACTGCAAGAATTCGATATCGAAATAAAAGACAAGAAAGGAGCAGAAAATCTTGCAGCAGATCATTTGTCACGTCTCGAGAATCCGAATTTGGAAGAATTAAAAGAAAATGAAATTAACGATTATTTTCCAGAAGAAACTCTCATGACAATAGATAAAGATGATGATGAGGAAGTACCATGGTTTGCAGATTACGCAAATTATCTTGCAGGACATATTCTTAAAAAAAGGATGAGTCACTACCAACGTAGTAAGTTCTTTTCAGAGCTAAAACACTATTATTGGGAGAAACCTTACCTTTTTAAAATGTGCAAGGATGGAATGATGCCGAAACAAGAAAAATTCTTGATGAATGTCATCATGGCCCAACTGGGGGACATTATGGTCCTTCCACTACAGCTAGAAAAGTTTTTGATGCTGGATTCTATTGGCCTACAATTTTCAAAAAAGCATATACTCTCGTTCAAAACAGCGATGCGTGCCAAAAATCCGATAACCTCTCTCGAAGAGACGAAATGCCTCAAAAGAGCATTCAAGTCTGCGAAATATTTGACATTTGGGGAATTGATTTTATGGGACCATTCCTTAAATCACACAAATACGAATATATCCTCGTTGTAATCGATTATGTTTCCAAATGGGTTGAAGCTGAAGCTCTTCCTACTAACGATGCACGAGTTGCTGTCAACTTTCTCAAAAAGCTTTTTGCTCGCTATGGAATTCCTAAAGCTTTAATAAGTGATAGAGGATCCCATTTCTGTAATAAACAAATGGAGAAAGTAATGAAACGATATGGAGTTCATCATCGTTTTGCTACAGCTTATCATCTACAAACTAGTGGTCAAGTCGAAAATACCAATAGAGCTATAAAAAGAATACTTGAAAAAACGGTTAAGGACAATCCTTTCGTTTGGTCAAGGAAATTAGACGACGCTCTATGGGCATTTCGTACGGCATATAAGACACCAATTGGTACAACACCATACAGACTATTGTATGGGAAAACATGTCATCTACCGTTCGAACTTGAGCACCGTGCTTACTGGGCGCTAAGAAGCTGTAATCCTAATTTAAAAATAGCTGGAGAAAAGAGATTTTTGCAATTGCATGAACTCGATGAGTTAAGACTTCAAGCTTATGAGAACTCCAAGCTATACAAAGTAAGAACTGATGTGTGGGAATTGCACCAGGCTTTACCTCTCGAGGGATCTCGAGAAGCTTACAACCCCCACCAGGCAGTGTACCTGATCGTTGTAGTATAGTATAGTGACAAGTACCGGGGGATTGATCGTTCAACTTAGGAATAGTGTCGCTAGGATTAGAAAGCCTAAGAACTAGGTCTAGAGATGAGGGATGATTCTTTTTGTATTTTTATGTTTTTTAGAAAAGCAAATAAAAATCTCGGTTGTTGAAGGAGTGGGCGGAATTAGTTGCTAATCAACTAACCCAATGACTAAGATGCAATCAAAATAAAATAACAAAAAAGAAAATAAACTAAATTAAACTAGTGGTGTGAGCAATATATGGGAGAATTGTGTTTACTTAGAATTCACTACTCCCTAGATATCTTTTACAGGTTAATTACTTGTTACAGTTGCGTGGATGACGGATTGTATTCCTTAATACCATTCATGGGGTGGTGTACTTACTTCCCCAATCCTATAAGCTCCTATTCACTCCTATGTCGAGCCGGCTAAGAAGCTCCTAACATGGGATCACTAGAATTCGCTCATGCATTAAATACAATCATAAAAACCTAGTACACATCGGTTCATGTTTCTTAAGAAGTTCAAGCAAGTTACACAATGGAGATCTGCCAGTTTTCTTAAGCCTAACATTGAAATCATTCATCCATTACAACTATAAACAAGCAATCAACCTATAATCAACATCTTGGTTTCATTACATCTAAGCAAACACATGAAAGATCTAGCCTAGCATTTTATAATCAAGACAAGCATAAGATATATTCAAACAACACATAGACATATTGAATGAATTGAAAGAAGACTTATCTTAATTGAACATGAAAGGTTTCAAGGGGTGAAAACCCTTGAAAATACTGTTACAAACGACCCAGGGTTTATTAGGTTCGACCCTAGTATTCTCCACACAAGTTCCTCTCTTAATGAATGAAAAATAGAAAAGTATATATAGATTTTGTGAGGTGACGGCGTCAAGAGTAAATTTCTGACGCCGTCATCTCGCCGCCAATAAAGTTCTCGGACTGCCTAGATCTGGGTTTGACGCCGTTACGTGTAATCCTTCTTCAGGCCGTCACCAAAATAACTCTTGACGCCCTTCTTCTGACGCCTTCAGGTTTTCTCTGGGTCGTCATGGATTTTGCTCTTGACGCCGTCATGTTTTCCTTCTTGACGCCATCAGGTACTGTTCCCAGCATGGAAAATTAAGTCTTTGCCGTTTTCTTCACTTTTATGCTCTAAAAACGTCAAAAATGCTTCCTTTTCCAGAATTCACTCCCAAAGTACCTAAAATCACTAAAGGAACGATTTAGGGCAATATTTGATCAAATAAATTCAATTTCGGGCTTAAATGACCCCCTAAAAACGGTTCATTTTTCGCCTCATCATATACCCTTACACTTGAGATTTGCTTATCCTCAAGCAAATGTGCTTTTATTCTAATCAAAATACAAGTTAGGGGTCATTTAACACTAATATAAAAGTAATTACAACAAATAATCGTTCCACTAAAGACCAAAGACAAGCACGGAGGTCATATACTAGCACCTCACAAATAGTGTTTAGATACTCACATCTCTCGGGTGTAATAAAGTAATATCACAATATGGAAATGGAAAACATCTCTCACTACCTGTCATAGCAAAATAGATTACCATAGGCTTGGGAAAGGATCAAACCTCCACCACATGGCGTAAGCACCTAGGATAAACTATCAAAGAGGTCTTTTTAAAGGGTTGTAACGTTAGGTATAGGGATATGAAATACACGGTTTTGTTGGATATAGGCAATCTTTACTGGTGGCGATTTAATAATCTTGGTTAATTACATGTACAATATGGCGTTGCTAAGCCAAGACTAGACTCGACTTAAGCTAATAAATCAGAAATAACAAAAACATAAAATAAACATAGAATGAAACGGGAGGGTAGTCCGTATGTTTTTTTTTCTCTTTTTTCTATTTTTTTTTCTTTTTCTTGATTTTTTTTTAATTAATTTTTTTTTGCATACACTTTTACCCTACCATCCAAAATAATACATCATAGGGAATAAACATTCCCCTTACACTTGAATTTTTACATACTTTACAAATAACTAATCTAATGACTCGAATTAAGATAATCAAAACACTTGGAGTACTTTTAAGATTAACGTACATATAGGGGTAATAATATTATGTTTTTCCCCATTACTCCATAAAATAAGTACTTTACCCATTAGTCCCAATCGTCCCAAAACAATGTGTACAAGGATATGACTCGACTTAGCAACCATGTAATCAATTAGATAATTAACTAAGGGTTTAAACAAATAACAATAATGCACTAAAGATGAGTGCATACACGGAAGGCTAAGGCGATTTAGTTGTACATTTAAGTGGGGTGTAACAAATTCTTCCTTTAAGTAAGATGCTTAAAGTTAGAAATGAAAGGATAGGCTCGGAGGGGTGTACTAGGGGTTTCGTGTACTAAAAATGAGTACAACGCTAAGGTGTGGGAAAAATTAATTGACTTTACTAGCCAAGTAATATGACTTAAATGGTCAAGTAATTATGATACGGGTTTAACACAAGGGTGATCCTAATGCCTCTTATCATGTAGTAAATCCTACTACACGAATGTAGTCTTACTAGCGGTCTCAGGATGCATCACTAACGCAAGTTCTAGAATCTAAATGCTACCGGTACACTCATAAGCACTAATAGTAAATGCTTTTCCTATCAAATCTAAAGGCGAACCTCACATATTTGGGTGGAAAATTTTTCTGAATGATACGGTTTTGTGCTAGTCATACGATCTCCTATGAATGAGACGCTTGCTATGGCTAAAGTTTCACTCCTAAATGATGTAAAAAATTTTAAATTTGGCGCTAAAATTACACTAACAAGTGTTTCTCATAGTTTTATTACACACCTACCATCAAACAAACAAACTCAAGCGAAAGTGTATCTGTAAGGTATCATCATTTTACCCTCCCCTTACACTTAGGATGAACATTGTCCCCAATGTTCAAGTAAAGAATGTAAAAGTAAAACAGGTAAAAGAATGAAATCAAATACTCCCCTGATTCGCTCGGTATGGATAATATGGTAACCAGGTTAGATCTTCCTCCAAGAAAATGAACAATCAAAGCTTCCCTTCCAGAATATAAATCATCTAGAGAAAACAGACAAGGCAACCTCGCGTAAAATCATCGGCAATCTATATATGCTAACAAATCCTAGAAAACAAAATAAGATATAATGCTTGTGGAATGATGTTTGCAGATCTCCTGGAGATTATAAAACTAAAGATTCAACAAAAACTTTAAGACTCCGTTAGAAAAACAAAACTGGTAAAATTTCCAGAATTTTACACGTGACGCCGTCAGGAATTTCTTCCTGAGGCCGTCAAAAGTGACCTGCAGAAATTCTTATGTTAAGTTTCCGGAAAATTTCTGGAAAAACTTTGTCCTACTTCCTGGAAAATCCTGCAAAACATCATTATGACTCGATACAAGCATTTGACTCTAACAAATACGAATATACATGTTCACTTAATATTGGGAGAATCATGATCAAGTTTGTTTCTTAAAAACATATTTGGGGTTTCCCCTTACACTTATCTTTTGCAAAATACCTTTGGATGAAGTTAAGACTAGGCCAAACAACAAAATAAAGTATTTTCACCATTTTAGTTTTGAAACATGATCTACCAACAATAAAAATAAAGTATGCATACGGAAGCAAATAACAATCAAACAAAATAAAAATCACACAAAACATGGGTTGCCTCCCAAGAAGCGCTTTTCTTTATTTACGAGTCTTGTAGCTAGACTCAAGGTCATGGGTTACTAAGTGACATGGGTGAGTTCCTCATTGAGGACATCTTTGTGATCAAACTTAGGTTTCAACTTCCTATAGGTTTTCTTAGTACGGTATGACCTTTCAAACTTTTCTCCATCCGGATCATACAAAATCATCTTCATATGCCATGATCCGTCACCTTCCTTAGGTGGCTTGTTCCACCCCCATTTACAATTATCTCCCTCTCTTTTCCACTTGTTCATCTCTATATTAATAGGCATTACGCTTAAGAACTCAATCATTTTCCTAAAGACTAGGGGGTCCTCAAAAGGGTCTAGCTCTTCATCTCTAGCTATGAGTTGTTCCACCGAATGTGTCTTATCGATGGAATCTTTTTCTAGATAGAATGGGCATTGAGGTCCTATAAAGTTTCTTTCTATCCAAGGTCCATATCTAGATGGTCTCCTATTCATCTCTACCCAATGTGGTGTCAGTTCATCCTCACAATCATAGCTATGTTTCTTGACATCATACACCGACCAAGTATCGCCCTCACCTACCGCTATCTTAGACTCCTTACAATCTATCATGGCGCTAGCGGTTGCTAAAAATCCTCTTCCTACTAACAATGGGCATGTAGTGTCACTAACCATGTCTAGGACGTGAAAATCCGCTAAGATAGTTAACTTCACTACGTGAACAACTACATCCTTAATCATCCTAACCGTGTGGGCAATACTCCCATCCGCTAGACCAATTAATACCTCCATCTCCTCTAACTTTCCTAGCTTGAGAGTGGTGAAAAGGGATAAGGGAATCAAGTTGAGGCTTGACCCTAAATCAGCTAGTGTGTCGAAAGCTTCGAATCTTCCTATCTTACAAGGCAAAACAAATATACCCGGATCATCAAGCTTTTTAGGCAACTTGTTTTGAACAAAGGTGGTCCCATTTTTACCTAGTTTAAATTTCTCATATTTTTCTAGGAGGGCACTATAGTAGGGAGCACGGGCTAAGACATCAATGACGGGACGTTCAAGGTGAAGCTCCTTGAATTCGTCGTCAAGGTCTTGCGTAGGAGGTGTTTCAACTATGCTTTTGACCGGTTTTATATCGGGTGTTTTATTTAATTGGTCCTTTTGAAGAATTTGGTTTTGTTTGAAACACGTGCTCGTTGATTTAACCGAGTAGTATTGCGGACAAGAAGTGGGTGACGAAACTGATGATATGGAACTAACGTTTACTTTCAGGTTCTTGACCGTGTCGCTTGGGAGTGCTCCCATTTCTCGGTCATTGAGAACTATCAACAATGTGTCAATTTTGGTGGTCATCTCGCTTTGCTTTTGTTTGAAATTGGCTTCAAAGTTAGATATGCGAGCTTCTTGAGATGCCATAAACTTGGACATCAATCCTTCAAGATTGTTGGTACTACCATAGTTGTTAGAAGGATTGTTGTTGAAAGTACGGTTGGAGGGTGGACCGTTTGGTTGGTAACGATTAGGCGGATTGGAAGAATTGGTTTGGTTTTGTTTCCACCTAAGGTTTGGGTGATTTTTCCAAGCGGGGTTGTAGGAATCACCATAAGGGTTTGGCTCGGGTTTGAAAGTGTACCACTTATCTCCTGCTTCGTCGTTACGCGAGGAAGCGTAGTTCGCAAAAGCTGTTCCGGGGAGTTCCACACAATCACGAGTGTCATGGGGACCACTACATAATTTGCATGAAGAAGTGATTTTGTTCACTTGGCTTGAAGGCTTAGGAGCTTCGTAAGGTTTCATGAGAAACTTGACTTGGTCCTCAAGTTCCATGATCCTACGGTCGGGAGTGCTAGAATTGTTCGAAGGCAAAGATATTGCCTTGACCATTTTGTTCAAATCACGGGGGTCATTCCAACTTTCGTTGTCATAGAGAGCAAGATCTTCTATGAGTTCCCATGATTCTTCCGCACTTAGATCACGTAGCTTGCCACCGGCCGATTGGTCAATGGTTCACCTTGGGGAGAGATCGATATGGTCATAGAAGATTTGGACTTGGAGCCAAAGATCTATGCCATGATGAGGGACTTTTTGGAGTAAGTCCTTGAAACGAGTCCATACTTCATATAGAGTTTCACCTTGACATTGTTGGAACATCAAGATATCATTTCTAAGCTTGGTAGTTCTCCCCGGTGGGAAAAATTGAGCAAGGAAACGAGTGGTGAGATCATCCCATGAGGTGATGGATCCCACGGGTAAACGCTCAAGCCATTGACTAGCTTGATCACGTAGAGAGAATTGGAATAGGCGTAATCGGGTTGAATCTCTAGTTGTAGCATCAAGGTCTATAGAATCTACAATTTTAAGGAAGTCCTTGAGATGTTGATTTGGATCTTTGGAACGAAGTCCATGGAATGCACATCCGCTTTGCACCAACCGGATGGTGTCGGATCGCAAGGGAGACACATTGGCTCCTTGGGTGAGCTCAATGGTGTTTCGATAGCCTTGGTGGCTAGGTCGGGAGTACTCTCCTAGGGTTCGGGGCCTAAGAGGTTGGTTAGCTAGTAGTGGGTTTTGTGGGTGGTCTTGTTGTGGTGGGTTGATGGGTTCAAAGATGTTACCACCTTCCATGATGTCGGATGGTAAAGATTACGAACAAAGGCACGACGAAATAAGATAGACTAAAGAAAACCTAAAAATAAAAATAAAACCTTACTAGAAAGGAATCTAGCAAATAGACCTAATTAAAAGAAATTCTAACCTAGACAATAACAATTCCCCAGGCTGCGGTGCCAAAAACTTGATGCGTGGGAATTGCACCAGGCTTTACCTCTCGAGGGAACTCGAGAAGCTTACAACCCCCACCAGGCAGTGTACCTGATCGTTGTATTATAGTATAGTGACAAGTACCGGGGGATTGATCGTTCAACTTAGGAATAGTGTCGATAGGATTAGAAAGCCTAAGAACTAGGTCTAGAGATAAGGGATGATTCTTTTTGTATTTTTATGTTTTTTAGAAAAGCAAATAAAAATCCCGGTTGTTGAAGGAGTGGGCGGAATTAGTTGCTAATCAACTAACCCAATGACTAAGATGCAATCAAAATAAAATAACAAAAATGAAAATAAACTAAATTAAACTAGTGGTGTGAGCAATATATGGGAGAATTGTGTTTACTTAGATTTCACTACTCCCTAGATATCATTTACAGGTTAATTACTTGTTACAGTTGCGTGGATGACGGATTGTATTCCTTAATACCATTCATGGGGTGGCGTACTTACTTTCCCAATCCTATAAGCTCCTACTTCACTCCTATGTCGAGCCGGCTAAGAAGCTCCTAACATGGGATCACTAGAATTCGCTCATGCATTAAATACAATCATAAAAACCTAGTACACATCGGTTCATGTTTCTTAAGACGTTCAAGCAAGTTACACAATGGAGATCTGCCAGTTTTCTTAAGCCTAACATTGAAATCATTCATCCATTACAACTATAAACAAGCAATCAACCTATAATCAACATCTAGGTTTCATTACATCTAAGCAAACACATGAAAGATCTAGCCTAGCATGTTATAATCAAGACAAGCATAAGATATATTCAAACAACACATAGACATATTGAATGAATTGAAAGAAGATTTATCTTAATTGAACATGAAAGGTTTCAAGGGGTGAAAACCCTTGAAAATACTGTTACAAACGACCTAGGGTTTATTAGGTTCGACCCTAGTATTCTCCACACAAGTTCCTCTCTTAATGAATGAAAAATAGAAAGTATATATAGATTTTGTGAGGTGATGGCGTTAAGAGTAAATTTCTGACGTCGTCATCTTGCCGCCAATAAAGTTCTCGGACTGCCTAGATCTGGGTTTGACGCCGTCACGTGTAATCCTTCTTCAGGCCGTCACCAAAATAACTCTTGACGCCCTTCTTCTAATGCCTTCAGGTTTTCTCTGGGTCGTCATGGATTTTGCTCTTGACGCCGTCATGTTTTCCTTCTTGACGCCGTCAGGTACTGTTCCCAGCATGGAAAATTAAGTCTTTGCCGTTTTCTTCACTTTTATGCTCCAAAAACGTCCAAAATGCTTCCTTTTCCAGAATTCACTCCCAAAGTACCTAAAATCACAAAAGGAATGATTTAGGGCAATATTTGATCAAATAAATTCAATTCCGGGCTTAAATGACCCCCTTAAAACGGTTCATTTTTTGCCTCATCAAGAACCAAAGCATACCACGATAGAAAGCTAAGAATTCGAAAACCATTCAAAGCTGGAGATAAAGTTATGCTCTCCAATATGAAATACAAGTTTAAAGCTCCGAAACTCAAGCCAAAATGGTTTGGACCATATATAGTGAAACATGTATTTCCATCAGGTTATGTTGAACTTTATGACAAACATGGTGGAAGTTTCATTGTAAATGGGCACCGAATTAAACTCTATTATGATAAAGAGCAATTAAACGTAATTTCTAATGAAGAAATTTCATCCGAATTTGAATATGAAACTATCACATTCATGGCTCCACACAAGGGAATGGTCCCTTGGGCACACAATAATGGTTTTATCTATGATGCTATTCCTAGAGCATGGGAAAATGTTACATTGGAAAACATAGATGAAACAGGGGAGGGAATTGTGATAGGAAATGTGTTGTATATCCCTAAAAGGAAAATTAACACTACAACTACATAATCTATTCGAAGTTTGAGTCCGGCTGAGGACTCGTTAATAAAACAAGCGCTTCTCGGGAGGCAACTCGTGTGTTTATTTTTGATTTATTTTATTTTTCAGTGTCTACACCCCAAAGTTTTACCACTTGGTCAAACTTAAGTGTGGGGGTGTGCCACTAATTTGAATAAAACTGCAATGCTTTTTGTTTGTTTGTTTTTGTTTCTAATAATGCAGGTGTTGATTGCAAGAAACAGAAGATTGGATAGGAAGATAAAACCGGATATCATGGTTTATTTTCTCATTTTCCCTACTTTCATACTTTTAAGTTCGTTTATCACATTGAGGACAATGCTTAACTTAAGTATGGGAGGGGGGGGGGGGGGGGTGAGTAGGTAAAATAAGAAATTAAGTCTAATATCGATTTAATTTTTAAATTTTGTTTGTCCTTATAATCTAGTTGTTTTCACACTTTTAGGGGTAATTTATTAGAATAACTGGATCTATCCACTGGTGAAATCAGTAATTTTGAAAAATTTGAGATGTGTCCCGATTAATATTGCAATCCACTTTTGGATCGATAACATTTGCTAGCACACATTATAACCCTTTCCACTAAATTGTGAGGATTTTAGCCTGTTCATATATAGCATACATCTTATATGCTCGAATCTTTTGTTATGAGTATGCCGGTGATTTTATTTATTCTAGAACTTGTACTTGTAAATCATTACGAGACCGTTGTGAGATTACATTTTTGTTATATAAGTATACATACGTGATAAGAGGCAACCTTAGGATTTTAACCAAATAGCCTTCATTATTGATTTTTAGCTAGTCACATTGATTAGTTAATTTCCAATTTTTAACCCTCATGTTAGCGTTCATTTTTAACGCTAGATACCCTTAGTTACACCCTCTGAGCCATCCTTTTCATTTTGTTAAATCCAGAAAAATACAAAAAGATTTTACACTTTAAACCTTAGCCTAACCCGTGTCGAAGTCTAAATGGTTGGTTGCTAGTTGCTTGGTATGTTGGATTGTTTTTTATGATTATTAGTTAGCCATACTTCACCAATCATGTGTGTGCCATTCCGACAAAGACGGAGACTGCAGCTTCTTATTTGTATTTTTGTGGTGATACTTATGCGAAGTGTGGGGGAGATCTTAAAAAAAATAATAAAAAAAATAAAAAATAAAAAAAAAGTCATCGCAACTATAAGGTGACAATTATAGCAAATGTGCTATATGTGAAGATGAAGTTATGTGATATGTTGTTAGCCAATGTGCTAAGTATGAAGAATATTGTTATGGCGAATCGATGTATCTATATGTGGTATTTGAAGAAGAAAGATTGTAACTATAATCATTTTTGGGTTCGCGGTTTGTTCTGTAACTAGCAACAATGGACTTAGACTTGACTTGATTTTTCTTTTAAAACCAATTTCATAAATATTCCCATGCCTTATCCCTACCCTTACCAAATTACTTTATCTGTCCGGATATAGTAATGGCTTTGTGAGAATATCAAGTGCAAGAATATTGTAGTGACCATCCGGTTTTTGAGTAATCAAGAATTCGCGCCAGTAATCTATTGTGTTTTTGTATGAGATGTTTGAACATAAGCCTGGTACAACCCTGAAGCCTTACATTATAACCCGAATAAAAGACCTCTTTGATATGTAGACTTGGTGCTTACGCCATTTCGGTGTAGTTTTGTTTCTTGTACAAGCCTATGGTAATAATTAGATCATGACAGAGCAATGAGTGTGATTTCTCTTATATATACTACACTACCCATATATGAGTGTTATGAGTGAATTATATCTTATTCTTCTTTCGTGAGGTGTTTTAGAAATGTTAATCAAGCAAGAAAATCATTGGGTATTGTCAAACATCTCGATTTTTCACCACTAAAGCTTAAAAATGATGAATCTTATCTTGTACTTATACTTGGTGGATTTGCATCACATTTTTCTAATCATTCTTGGTTACCATGTGGATATTTAGTTTTCTTCTAGATTTGCTTGAGGACAAGCAAAGTTTAAGTGTGGGGGATTTGATAATGCTCAAAGTTAACATGTTTTTATAAGCGTTATTAGTGTTTTTGTGTATGTTATTTGGTTGTTTTTATATGCTTTTGCCACTAAATCGTATCAAAGTATGTTTTTGTAGCATATGTAGCCAAATGTAGGAAAAATGGAGAAAAAGTGAAGAAAATGAAGTATATGCGATTACACGAAGATTCCCAAGTTCAAAAGTCCAATCTGTAAAGCATGTCATATGGAGAACCTAAGTTTTGTCATCTCAAAGTTCCAAGTTCAGAGTTAATCAAGTTTGGATAGTGCATAAAGAACTACACAAGGAAAAGTCAAAGTCCAATGCAACCAGAATCTACTATCCGATCGGTTGGAGTATAACCGATCGGATAGCCATAATGACCACATCCATCCGATCGGTATCAACCCGCAACCGATCGGATGGTTATTTCTGCATGTTTATACCAACTTTTGTGCACAAATCTTGGTCTTTTGTCCCATAGTTCTAGGCCCTTCTTAGTGTCTTATTGTCCAAGTTCCAGCATTTAAGTCCCTATTCATTACTAGGAGTATTGGACAAGCCTATAAGAACCCCAAGAGTACACAATTGAAGACACCATTGAAGAGACCAATTACTCTCATTACTACTCTCAATTACTATCATCATTTAGCTCTCAAAGAAGGAAAATTTGTGCAGAAAGAACCAGGAACTTTGGAGGACCAAGGAAGCAACATTTGGAGGCCGAAAATCTCATGAAATCATCACCAACACTTTGGTTATCAATACCTTGTCATTTGTTATCAATTCCAAAGCATTGTAAGACTTAAAACTATGGATTCTAATGTTGAATATTCTGAGTTTATTTACATGTTTGCTATGACTGGCTAGTAATCTTTTTACACTTGTTTTGATGATGTTTTATACTTAGTGATAGTTATGATTGTGATAACATGTTTTAATTCAATTTCAAGTCAATCCTAAGAACCATTTGTACCTTAAGTTTCATCGTGACATTTGTTTAGCCAAGGTTAACTAATTGATAATAGTTTCAAGGGTCGAAAGATTTGTTATTATTCAACTAGTTATAATCATTTGTCTATGAATGATTGTTTTTCACCATAATTATTCTTGACTAAACAAAGAAACAAGAAGTATGATTGTAATGAGAATGCTTTTATAACATCAAATCGGATTGTTTGTAAACCTTTAGTTGGACGAAAGTTTAGATGTTTATAAACAATTGTAACCCTTTTTGTCTATGAATGGGTTACCTTTTGTAATGACCATTTACTAAGAGTATTTGATTTGTAATAAGAGTTTGTTCTTGTGTTTAAGATATTCACCATACCTTATGAACCTTGGATGGATCTTGAATTGATTGGTTTACACCTAAAGCTTGTTTTTATGAACTAAAATCTTGACGAAGGTTTAACTTGTAGAAACAATAGATTAGACCACCATCTAATTATCACAACCAACATGTTATCAAAAGTTATCACAATCATGTGTGTCATTAAGTAGAAAACTAGTCTAAACAAGTGTAGTTTTTAAATTATTGAATTTGCTTATTATCTTATTTGCGTACATTAGAGATTTACTTTTAAACATATTTTGATTCACTCACAAATCCCTGCGAACGATCCCGACTTAGCATCATATCTTGCTATAACGGACGAGTACACTTGCTCGTATGTGTTGTTTCTAGATTTGGTAATTCACCCTTATAAATTTAAAACTTGCATAATAAAACGCACATCATATATATATATATATATATATATATATATATATATATATATATATATATATATATATATATATATATATATATATATATATATATATGGCCCATGACTTATAATTATCGTGGGAAGGTATTAGTTAACGGAAAATAATATATAAGGAAATATTTGAGGATGAACAATTACTCAATTGAACTGTTAAAAAGTTATCGAACATGAGAGTGAAAAAAAGTTACAAAGTGGTACGCAAGAACAAAGTATCAAAGCATAGCCCGCCCGATGGCGAGCAAACCTTATGAATATCGTTCAAAAAGCTAAGTTAACGAAAAATAATCTATAAACATACCAAAATTTTAGTTAAATGCATTAAGAACGAAAAGAAATAAATTTGATTATCAAATATAAGAGGAAAAAAACTTTTAAAGTGGTACGCAAAAACAAAGTATAGCCCGCCCGATGGGTGAGCCATGAAGAAGCAAAGAGAAAATTATATACCATGTTTCCTCTCTACATCCGTTAAAGATGTTAGCTCTCACACGTACAGCCCAATCTTCAACCGGAGCTTCCAAATTTGCCACCTAAATTTAATAACTTGACCATACATACATAGAAAGATTGGCATACAAAGATCTAGATTTAAGAACGATAATATATATAAACGTTTTACAAAAAAAAGAAATTTTGAAAGCCAACTAAGAAAAGCATTAGGTTATCCATTAGAAAAAGTTTGCATTCATATCGTTATAAACACACAAAATAATTAACTCTGTAGTATATAATATAAACGGGAGTTTGTACGTTCAGTTCAACCATATATACACAACGAATTATAAAAGAACCCAAAACTTAACTTTTATCAGAAGGAACCTTCTCAAAACTTGTACAGTAAAAGGTAATTTAACTGAAGTTAGCATTCTACCGCAAGTTGGGACTAAATAATTTAGAAAATAATTGAAGTTGCTAACTGAAATTAGATAATGAATATAATTACCTCAAACTTGAATGGGATTGTGGTCCATTTAAATAAAAAGTAATATGTATAGATGAAATGAGCATGAGATTACCCTGGTGTAAAACTCCACCGCAACATAATTCGAAATAAGGCATGCACATTTAACAAAGCGTAATAAGATAAAATCGATGCTAAAGTCCTAGAACTTAGCTAACAAAATAAATCTTTCATAGTTAGGCCGAAAATTCTTGGTTGTCGCAGCAAACCCACCGAAAGTAACATCATAATAAAACCAAAACCTATTATGCTTGGATTATCTTATCAATGACTCAAAAGGAACTGGTGCCTCTTCAACTGCATTCAAAAGACGCCTGCACATCCCTTGTCCCTCATATATGCTGCATGTTGCAATAAAGGGCATCTCTGCAACTCATGTTCCATGAATCCTGAATGAGAATACAAACAGATCAAATCCATTTAGATTGTGGGTAATATCAAGATTCATTTAGGCGGGCATGAGTTATAAGCCCTCCTGGGCATATAAGCCCGCCTCGGGCGGGCATGTCTTATAATTATCATCGGGTTGCTTATCCAAATTGCTTATCTGATTGTTTGTGAGTGAGGTAGCAGTTGAATAAAGAAACGTGAGTGCTTAACTTTACAATTAACATTCTCCTATTAAAGTTTCATTGCATTTATAGAACTTAAAGTCGTCGGCATTGCATTTATAGAGCTTAAAGTCGTCGGGTATATATAGTAAAGAAAAGTAAAGGTTAGAGATTGTAGCACATAATTTGATAAGTCTTTATATTTTAACGTGTTGTTCGGCAAGCGATGTTTGTTGGCGCAAAACTTGATTCTCATAGTTCAAGGTAGATAATTGTACCTCTAATCTGTTTATGTGCATTTAGAAGATAAAGTTAATAATCTCAGGAGATATATAAACCAATCCAATAGTTTTATTAAAGCATATGAAAGGTAAACCAACTGTCAACCAATTTATTCCTCTATGTTTTCTTTCTTACAATTGCGTAAAAAACTCAGACGTGCATCTATAAAACAACCTTCCAATTCAAAATATCACAATCAGTAATGCATTGTAAGATTACTTATTTTTTGCACAGATGGTGTCACATAGTATCATAATAACTTCTTTTAAATTTCATGCATGGACCCAAAGTAAGTGACCCATGTCATATTGACCAAACTAAGGAATTGAGTGTTATTGTGTATCGTCTCTATTTCTATTTTTCTCTTAATAAATATTGATAAAAGAGTATATAATTTAGAAACATATATCATTACCCAGTTGCATTCTGTCTCCAAATAGATGCATAGACTAAAACATAACTCATCTAAAGCTACAAAAGCAACATATTATGACCAACGTATTCTGTTTAACTTCATATAAAGCTACAAAAGCTACAACGTATTCAATTCAATTGAATCAAGTAGCACCAACTACAACATAATCCTAGATATATGTAATATTTGCGTCCACTGAATGCTTTGTGATTTTTTCCTTTAGTGTATTAATTTTGAATAATGTGACATATGTATACGAAGGTGGGGGGGGGGGGGGGGGCATTATATCATCCAAGAGATGCATGCCTTAAATCAACGCACGCATTCGGAACCTCGAAGTTATACAACATGGACCACATAATCATGCATGCTCTCTTAGTAGTACAACCCTTACAGCTTCATTTATTGATTTTGACAATTTGTTGTACCATTTTAAAGAAATAGCCTCCAATTAACATATTTATTGACATTAGTTGCTGACTGAATTGCGGAGATGCTCAAGTATTGATGATAGATTAAGTAGGCTTAACAACTGAAAGAAATGACTCATGTGGCAAGCATGTCAAGAGCATATATCCTTGAATTTCTTGCACCAGGTGACGTTATTTGAGAAAAATGGATGCAATAATCTGATGCGAAAAATCAGTGCATACAAAGAGCAAACAAAGGGCTGAAAAAGCCAAGTCTAAAGTCTAAAGTAAGCTATGACATTAAAAAAAGTGAATTCAGCAAAACCTTAAAGGTGATTGCTTTCATATATTTGCTTCATCGTTGAGCTTAGCTACCTCCTTAGCCATTTTTAATCTTCTGGAATTTCAAAACCAAAACAATAGTTCAGCCGACAATTTATATAACAATGGTTTTGAATAACAATCTAAAATATAAAAATGGGCGGGCATGGTTTTTCTATTTTCTTTGAATGTATTTATATATAAAAAAACATTGGCCTTAATTAGTTCAAATATTGATCTACGTACAAAATAAAAATAAAAGACTTAAAAACAATCAGAAATCAAGAAACTTACCTGAGTTATGTTTTGATGAGGTACTTCTGGGAGTGGCTTGCATTGGCCGTAATAGTTTTCGTTAGTGGAGGATATAATGAGGTATCCCTACATAGACAAAAAAGATTTGTTAAACTGGAAAATGCAGAATCAATAAGTGATGTTAAATGTTAAGAGGATGTGAAAATAATAAGAATCCTAGGGCACTAGTTTTCAATCTGGCCATGACGATGATAAAAAAAAGTGTTATTATATGATTGGATTGGATTCAAGTTATGTTTTATCTCTAAAAAATAATGTATCAAATGGCAAAATATGACGATATAGGTACGTTGAATCTGATCAAATAGGCTGAATGGTCAAAAGGCAAATCTGATTTTACTTCACAACTATATGTACCTAAATCTATCATACTATGACAAACATGCAACAAATTGCTGCAACAAAATTTATATTTAGGTGAAGTAACTTGAATAACTTTGACTTAGTCACATTGTTTCATCTAATTATTTGATTATGTTGATTAAACGTTGCGCGTATCACTTTTCAAACGCACATCAAAATAGCCTGTAAATCGGAGTCATTATATTCTAAAGAATACCTACAATGATCACTGCAGTTGAGAAGTCGAGAATGATTAACCTTATTCTGGGCTCTTGGGTAGAACTGGAACTAAGATCCACACGGATCCCAGTGGGTAAGAAATGCTGGTGGTTAATAGCAAGGCTACCTGCTGAATGAATTCTTTCGTCACAGTCACGACAGAAGAATGATTTGTCCTCTACAATGAAAAATGCTTTCAATAGAACAAATCTGTAAAAATTCCCAACCTTTCGCCATCCCATCTACTCCTGATACTTGGCTCTAATCATATGCATTTCAATCGACTTACAAAGACTAACTGGTTTCTAAACAAACCTTGAAACCTATGTGCCCGCGCATACAAAGTTTTATTACAATGTAGCAAAATATTAGTAGTTCATTTGCCGCATAAATAAATAAAATCTGTGGGTAAAATTGCCGTACCCTGCTTGTAGCTTCCTTAGAGTCTTTGGGAACACCTTAATCAGAGTTGGAGTAAACTGAACGACACACATGTATGTTTGTCATTACCATTGATCAACTGTGTTATAAAAAAGTAAAATAGAGGTTGTCATAACCTGATGAGTTTCTCAAAAATGAACATACCTGAACATGTCAAACCTGCAAATCTTGTTCACTTGTGCAATGCGTGTTATCCATTCCTAATATATCAAGAGTCCTTTCTACTTTCAGTAATCTTGGCAAGAGTACATTTACCCATAGACACAAATACTTACCATTCCATATCCACCAGTAAATGATTCAACATACTTTCCGTGACAGTAAATTTTTTTTGAACAATCTACTTTTGCATCCAACTATAATGGCTAGAGACATTAGTTAGTTTGTTCTACATATAGTCATATAACTGATTAGTGACTACTACTTGTTTATTGCATTTTCAACTCACAATCTCACACATAATCAGTTTCTAGTGTTTGGGTTAACTGAAACTGGTTCTATATACTTAAGGTCACATCTCACATGTTAATCTTGAATACTCAAAAGTTGCCAAACAATAAGACAAACAACTGGTTCAAATATTTTTTATATCACATAATTACTTCCAAAATACAATGGCAAACACCCCTTATTTACTAAATAGCCATAAAAGACAGTTCACTTTAAGGGGTGTTTGGGTAAAAGCTTTTTTTGCCAGATTACTGCACTCTCAAATCAAAACAAATTATTTTGACTTCCTGAATAGCTTATAACCAGAGGCGCTTACCTGAAAGAACTTATTAAGGTCATAAAATAGGAGCTTAGAGAGAGCATAACATGGTGTATAGATTGTAAAGACTCCCCCCATCTACCGATTTATTCCTTCACAATGATACTGCTACACCTTTTTATATCCACAGCCAAGGTCTACACAACAAAGACCTGAAAAAACAAACATACAATATCCCATTGTCAAAATATTACTAAGAAGGTGTTTGGATAGCTTATATAATGTAACACCCCCAATTCATGGTCGCAGCGGAATTCGAACTGGGTGTTACTTGACGGCACAATAGTCACAATAATAGAAAACGAACTCCAATTGAGTCGTTTTAAAAGATTTATCATTCAAAATTATATAAATATCAGAGGTTACAAAATGAGGTCCCAATTGGTTCCATGTTTACAATGTATAATAAATGAGTTTTGAATGATAATAAAATTTATAGCCCTCTTGAGTATCCGTGTCCTTCCGTGCCATCCTTGATCGTCATGAACCTGAAATACATGCTTGAGAGGTCAACACAAAGGTTGAGTGGAGTTCGTAGAGTTTAGTTAAATCGTTTGAACACAATAATCGTAATGTGAGGTAATTAATCACACATTCATAGTTAGAAAACAAAATCGTTATTTATTTCACTAAGCTCATACAACCAAAGCGTTAACATCAAACCAATAAAATTGGCATTATAGAAGCCCTATCAAGGTACTTTTGCCGTTATACCGCTAAATCTCAAATATAGTGCATTTGTGTGAACTCATCGTTGTTCAACACAAATGGGATTCGTCAATCCCAATAGATCTATTCACAATATTCGCGCTCACTAAAGGTAGTGACTAATGGTTCATGATATAGGGACTTCGAACATGGCAATCGTTACTTAGTGATAATAAAACATCGTCGTAAAGCATACAATAGAAAGCATTGTGTTCGAGTAGAAAAATAATAGCATGTATTCCCCCCATGGGTTTGTAAAATAGTTAAACAATAGAAAGTGGGGCTACGAACTCACCTTAAGTTATGTAGTGAGTAGTGAATGTGATGGTCGAATCGCGAAGGTTTCTACGAGCAACCTATAATCGAATGTCGCGACTTAGGATCGGGGTAAAGAATATGAAGTAGTGCCTATATATATATCTTGCATTTAGTCCATGATGAGGTATGATGTATATTTGTAAGTCTTTGAAAGAAAAGATTTATGAACATGTATGTTTTGTATATCGTTTACTACCGTTCGGGCTAACATATTTCAGAAGTCATGTTAGTAAGCGTTCGAGGAGCCAGGACACTTTAACTCGTAAATCCACAACTCATCTCGACGGCTTACATAATGAACTCCTCACATGAAGCTCCCTACTATTGTAGTAGTTGATAAAGTATATAGATATAAGTTTTGATCCGAAAAGTTATATGTCCGATATTTGTATAAACTTAGGAAAGTTTATTTGTACATGAAGATTGTTATTAGGGGTATCTTCATAAGTCTTAAATGACCATTTTCTTTTGGTAAAATCTCATGGTTTCCTTTTAAGTGAAGTAGATCCAAATTGCTTGTTCAAGTTATCGCCTAACCCATTGTTTCATGTTTACGCCTATGTGAGTTGTTATGGTCATTTCGTCATGGCCTAGCCATGACCTTTGGTCCTTGTTCCAAGGTCATGAGACCTAACCTTAGCTCTAGCCATGGTGGTGGTCTTGTTTATAGGTCATAATAACTCTTGTTCCTTTGAAAGTATAACAATAGTAGAGTGACTTAAAATATGTAAATAGCTGTTAAGAAACTGAGAAATATCTCACTCAAAAGGCGTTTTCAAGGCTCGAGCCTCTTTGTACCTGAAGGAAAATGTGATTCCGGACAACTTTCGTGTTTTAACTTTTTCATGAATCGGACCAGAAAGGCCTCTTTTTGCGTGTTTTAGGTTCTGTCACAGAAACTTTTAGGCAGTTTTGCCGGAAATCTTTGGTAACTTCAAATCGCCATAACTTTTGACTCGTTTACTCTTTTTAGGTGGTTCAAATTGCTATGGTTTCCTTGTTAAGTCCTCTACTGTAATATGTAATAATCCAACATAAAATTTTTACCATTTTGATCAGGTTATACCAAGGTATTCACTAGTTTGGTTGTTTTAGTAACTTGTTTCAATAATTCATTACAACAACATCTTTTACTCATCTTTAAACACCATGGACATTCATACAAGATATAATATAGCAAGAATAGCATGTAAATGATATGAACATGAGAAATAAACAAGAAGCATGGTAGGTTTAGTCTTACAACTTTTGGCTTTCTAACTAAAGAAAGGAGTAACAAGTAAGGAAATGGACTTTGATAGACAAGCTTCAACCCTTTTCACTTCAAGCAACCTTTCTACCCTTGGTATTCTTGAAAGATGGATGATAAAGGTTGAGGTGTATTGAGTGGATTTAAACTCAAGAGAAAACACCAAGTATGTTAGGGTTTGGAAGATTTTTGGTAGCTTATAATCAAACTAGGGTTTCTATACTTGAACTTCACTTGAACTTGCAAGATCTTGGAAGAAATTAAAGCTAAGGATGGAGTGTTTTGAGGTGTTGTGATGGCCGGCCATAAGGAGAGGGGAGGGAGTATATATATGACTTTGAGGAGGTTAGTGTTCATGAGATATTTTGCCAAAAATCCACATGTATGCATCCTAGACCAACAAGGCATGAGATCAAGCCACACAAGGGCATGACTCCCCCCCCTTTGGCGGTTCAAAGAGGATAAGGGGGGTGAGGTGTGTGTTGGATGAAAATATCTAGATATTAGATGCTTTCTTGACTCCGGGAAATGCCAACCGTAAATGATTAGGCCTCGAAACGTAAAACCGGGTGTCGTAAAATTATGAAACTTTAAAGTATTGTTAGAAATGTTCATAAGTCCCATAATAAAATATAAAATGGGAGATAAGTTCCATTTGGGTGGTAAAACCTGCTAAAAGCTGGAAACACGGGTCTAAAACGCGTAATACGTAAAATGTACGAATATTGCGTAAAACTGAGAAAAGTAAAATGTTACTTTTCTAATATGCTAAAAATGATTTATAATGTCTAGACTGGGCTCAGTCTGGTGTTGGTTGGTCTTAAATGTCTCTCAGACATCAAACCGGAAGCCTAAAAATCACGAAATGACTTATAAAATCAAAGAATGATTTTTAGTCAATGGAGGAGGGAAAAATATGTTGACTTATTTTAATAAGTTGAAAGCTCGAATCGTCTTAGAAATGCGGTGCAGGTATAGGCTAGGGTTACGGCTGAGTAAAAACGCTTAAAACTGAAAATTCCAGTTTTTCACGGCCGAAGTTTATTTGGGCCATGATTTTTCTCAGTCATGATTTATTCTCAAATAAATCATAAGTGTGTTAAACATTTTTCTGATGTGGGGTCACCTGACAGGGTCAAATTTCGTTGTGTGTAGAATTTCTGATTGCCGTTTTACCCTAAAACGTGTAATTCTGTTTAATTCCTTAATAACTTTCACGAAAATGATCTGACGAATGTCAATCATTTAATTTGTCATGGAAATGATTTATCACTCGAGAATATGAAATAAAAATCAACTTTCGAGAAAATTTCAGAAAGAAATGAATAGTAGAATGAAGAGTAACATGAATAGTAAAAGTGAATAGTAAAATTTTCCGAAAATAGAAATTAACCTGAAATTGCGAATTGTTACATATAAGGGCTTATATGCTTAAGGTATACAGTTTGAAGTGTTTGGATGATATTTTAAACAACTTAATTACTTATCTACTTATCTTGGAGTAAATCATAAAACCTTATTATTTATTCTGGCAAAAAGCATTTATAACTAATTTAAATAAATTGATAATTGCAGATGAAAGTAGAATAAGGTTCATGGGATTACTTATTGAACTATTTACGTTTTGATACATCATATAATCAGTTTCAGGGTGTTTGGGGAAGCTTATCTGAAATGCTTATATAATTATATGAAAGTGAAGTAAACAATTTGAGTTGCCCGTTTGAACTTCTGATATAACAACCTATTTCAACCCATTACCTTACCCGACCGACATTTTGTCACCTTTAATCCTGACACATATGGATAACGTACACACCTGAGTGCCCTTGCTTTCTTTTTTTGTTCTTCGTGAGGATCAACACTTGTAGGTAATGGAAACTTGACAAGTGTGTCCTTTTTCCCTTCCTCATTAGCAGACATCGACTTTGTGATCCCAAATCTGATACACACAAAATGAACAAAGCATGCCCAAAATGACATGGTAAGTGAAGGTAAAAGATAACATGTCCAGTATCGAACATATTACAAAAAATATACAAAAATCAATTGTAGCCATATGATCTCCCGATCAACTCCATACATAACTTGATAAATTGCAGAGTTATAAAGTGGCGCAAGATTCACCACAGTATGTGAATCAAGTCAAAAAGAGTATTTTTCTTTTCCTATGATCCTTAAAATAATCTCTCAGATATGGACCAATTTAGACCTTTAGTTTGAATGTATAAAAATCAAACATGAATCAGACCATTTAGGCTCAACCATTTGACAAAATTTATGATAAAAATTCAACCATAACATAAGCATCCAATCAGGCTCAGTTTTTCTTGATGAAATCAATCTAATGGATAATGGCCAACCTGTACATGTCCTCAGGGGTTTTCACCTAAAAATCAGTGATAAAGAAACCCATTAACTAAATAGACCTACTGAAATCAACAACGTAACTTTAGTTCAATGAAAGTGTATTCACTTTTTTGTGATACCTTTTCTTTGAAACCCAACGCTTTATGCTCCATGGTGAGTGCTTATTCACTCACCTTTTTTGAGCAAAAATAGGACCAAATAATCCAAAAACTAACTCAAAACACCAAAGAAAACATGTTTTTGTGATTGTGAATGTGCAGGTACGGATATCTCGTAAAAAGACGAAAAACAAACAAAAATCCGGCAAAAACGAGCACGAGAGTAGAACGAGTTAGAAAGTCAAAGCTGGTATCCGAAAGTCAAAGTTGAGCTTTAAAAGTCATAAGAGATCCTTCAAGTTTGAGGAATGCACAAGAATGATCCTTGTTATGAAAGATTGAAGAAATGTCAGAAATAGTCCCTGTACTTTGAAAGTTGACACATTCAGTCCCTCTTGGAAATTGTTGAAGAAAAAGTTAGACTCAACCTTCAAGAATCATATTATGGCATCATTAGTCCTTGAAGATTACTTTTTAAAATCTTGGCATATTGGGTCCCTAAAGTTTCATAAACTACACAATTGGTCCTTGTTTCTAAATCTGAAAATGATAAATCAAAACAAGTCCAATGTCAAATTTAATACTAAAAGCCCAAGTCCAAACATCCATTCCCCAAGCCCATTCACGGTCAAAGCCCCACACCGAGGGTCAATGGTCAAAAACATTTACCAGGGTCAAACAAACATTAATAAATCACACCCGCCCTTTTTTAGCCCCAATCTCACTTGAACCCAGAAATGCATAAACCATATGAACCCTAATGCACCATTGGTTAAATTGGCTCATGCCGTTTCAATCAACTATCATAAGCTAATAATTGGGTCTTCTAGAAGCACACCCCACGTGACAGGGGTGTGTCAGAGAGAATGTTTGAAGCAACAAGGACACTTGGCAGGCAACAATTGGGTATGACACATCATTCTTTCAGCTTTGGATTCGCCTTCTAGAAGAATGTCAGCACATGTCAGAGAGAATGCACGTTTTGAGACAGATGGCATTATATTATTGGATGAGCCACGTCTCATAATCTCATCTAAAGGCTGTGGTTAGATTAAAGAAGCACAAAGCAATCCAAGACTTCATGATGCCAAGATCAAAGACCGCGTGTTCAACGTTGGTGATCAAGTGCTTCTTTTTAACTCTCGTTTGAAGATTTTCTCGGTTAAGCTTAAAACCCGTTGGTCTGGACCATTCACCGTAACACAAGTATTCCCTTATGGTACCATTGAGTTAGCTCAACCCGATGGTCCCAACTTTAAGGTGAATGGTCACCGTTTGAAACATTACTTTGGAGGGGACGTACCAACCATGGTAGTCCCGGATCTCCAAACTTTCCTCAAGGACGATTGAATTTGGGGATCGAGTCAAGCTACGTGACTCGGTAATAAAAAACAAAGCGCTTCGTGGGAGGCAACCCATGCTTATCCAATTTCATCTTCTTATTTTTCTTATTTCTAACACATAATGTGAGGAGGGGGTGCCTCTTTTACTCTTGTGTTCCGTGGTTGTTTGTGAATGTTTGTTTAGGATTGATGTTCTGTAGAACCTTGTAAAATTTTCTTGTAATTATATCGTTAATAAAATAAATAATCTTTCGTTATCATTTTTAATTCCTATTTTCTCGGAAAAATTTGAAATTTTTCTTATTATATTATTTTGTCGGTATCACAAAATAATATAATTCACGAAATGACGAAATCAATCCTCGACACGTTATTCGAAACCTAAAATATTTCACTTAATCCTAATTATATTCCCTAAACTTAATTAATTTTCCTAATCACTATTATAATCCAAACGGGCTCTTAATCATTTTTTCAGCCCAACACTACGTTCACTATTCATAAGCCCAAAACCAAAGCCCAACTTCCAAACTCTTTTTATTTCACCTAGTCGACTAGCTCCAAGCCTCCAAAACACCTCGTTTATTCTCGATTCTTATACATGACGTGCCAATATTTTTACACCATCTCGTTTACCACCTAGCCAACTATTAGTGTGTCAAATCCCAAGTTCATTGGACGACGTTTGATACGTTTTTAAGGGGCAAAGTGTTTGACGAAAATCCAAGTCAATCGATCCATATATAATTCAAAACTTAACCGTTTTGATTCCCGTTTGTTCCTACATGTTCCTAATAACATTTCTAAGATATTTTCATGTTTAAATGTCATCTATGATCAGCTATAATCAAGTAGTACGAGATTATACAAATCGTGTATGAAATGAAATGGTTGTCGACATCTTGGTGATTCACCAAAGACATACACCTTAATTCATGCACTCTCAAACTTATATAATAAGTAAATAAATCATCCTAGAACCTAGAGTTACTGACATTGCATAGTACTTATGGTTTCCTTGAAAATTTCACACTTACGTGTGATAAAATGAGACCATATATACAATACATGCATGCACCCGTTTCTCACAATTATCATACACCTTCAACTATTTCTTTCTTCCTAAAAACTATTCTTTAGAAGCCAGAAGTCGATTGCAATCTAGTTTGGACGCAAGAAAAGGATTATTGGGTTTGAGTGATACATATAATCTTTGGGTTATAGTCGAACGTGATTTATCCTTGTGTTCCATACATCCACTCTCGACTCTCTACCACCTAAAGGGTGTTGTAAGTTGTTTCAAGCTCAATTCCATTCATTTCACACGTTACATATAGTTCATGCACCATATATATATTTGTACGATCGTATATACACTTTACATATTGTTTTCACGCACCTATTGTCATATAGAACACTAAACGTGGCTAGCCTCTATCTTGGAAGGCCTAGGAGTCACGTAGCACACATAGTTCACGTTAGTTTCAACATTACATGCATCACACGAATATATTTTGAACCATGCTCCATCGTATGAAAACTCATTCAAACACTTAGAAATATTTCCAACTTTTTCATATATATAGAAACATTCCAAACATGCTACAAAACGCTCGTATAATTAGAAATATCATGTAACAAACATATTATATTTTTACACGACTCAATAGACCACCTAGAAAACTACCACTTTCATTTATACAACTTGTAAAAATACTAACGTTTCGACACATAAATTGATTCATTTTAAATCGGCATTCACAAGATTTTTAAATCCAAATTTAGTTAAGAAAATTTATATTTTTCGTTTGGGCTCATTTCAAGCCCAATAAGAAGTAACGATCCATAAGCCCACTGGGCCTATATGAAACGTTTTTAGAATCATAAAAATAGCCCAAGGCCAGGCCCAAAATATTTTCCATGCCATCGCCTCTAAAAATCTTAACGGGCCCTGAATTTGATTCGTTAAAGGCCCATTTATTGAAAATAAGCACTTTTAATCAAATAAGCAGTTGAAATAAGCTTATTATTGACTTAATAAGCCACGGAAATTTTTAGAAAATTTTTACAAATCATTTTTTTAACTTTGGACTAAAAATGTAACGCGACGACACCTAGAAGGACTAAAAGTGTAAATATTGAAAAGTAAGGACTAAAACTGTAAAAATAGAAACTTAAGGGTAAAAATTGATGAAAGTTAATATTCTAAGCCTAGTATTGATTATTGGACAATTAGAGGACTATAGTTGTAACTTATTTATAAAAAGGACTAACGGTGTAACGCAAACGTTGTTAGAGTAAAAATGGTAAAATTGGAAAAAGGACAAGGACTAAACATAATCTATTTAACATTCTTATTTATTTTCTATTTTCGTAAATTTATTTCGGATTGCATTTAAACTTTCATTTTAGTTATATATATATATATATATATATATATATATATATATATATATATATATATATATATATATATATATATATATATATATATATATATATATATATATATATATTATTTAACGTAACGTTAATAATATATATAACGATACTTCAAAAGTTAATATTTTTACTTACGATTAATAAAAAGTAAAACTTCGATGGATAATTTAAATAACATATTTTGTCATATCATGCATATCATAAGAGTTTCACTGCAAATCATTTATTCGTCATAACGAATAATTATAATTCGTTATTCGTTCATATTTACCAAATAGTATTTGGTCAAATTCTCAGATAAATCTATTTATCAGGTTGTATTTCGAAGCCGTTATCATAAATTTGTCCGACTTTATTTTCTTCATTTCAGTATCAATCAAGTTGAGTCATAGCCTCACATTTACTTATTTTCAAACTCCGTGAGGGGGATACATGTTATAAACGGATCACAAGTAATTTTCTGTATGCTTCCTGACTTGATATATGCCTAAGTTACCTATTGCCAAAAGACCCTTGATCATGAGCCATTAATCACTGTTATGTGAACGCGAATATAATGAATAGATCTATTTAAGGTTTGACAGCCTGTCCCATTAATACTTGACGGAATGCCATTATGCATGTGGTTAGTCGTATTAGTCGTGATACTTATATTTGAGTAAAAATAGGAATTGGCAAATCACCTATTACACGAGGGCAATATTGGCAATATTATCATTAATTTGATAACACCTCTGTTTTTACAGTATTTGTTAACGTTTTGCGTGTCATGAGACTTAGAGCAATATATACTGCAATATCAATTTTTAACTGATTGTATTTCCAATACAATCTTACTTGTGTATCAAAATGATTACTAAATTCAAACTTTATGATATCACTCAACATTTTTGTTGACTTTTAAACATGTATCTCAGGTATTTAGCAGGGAAAGCAAGCATGGAACGGGCGGAAAAACATCAAAACTTATCTACTTTATTTCAATAATGGTGTAAAATAAAAGATGTTTGATTCAGTTTAAAACATCAAGACTTTTATTATAATACTCTGATAGTGACCTCTTGTATTTGAATTTTTATTAATGAACTTATGTTTTAAAACGTCTCTTTCGAGTCGTTTTCTATCATTATGACTTCGATCCTCACCGTAACATCCTAATTACTATTCCGCTGCCATATTTCAAATTAGGGGGTGTTACATGTTCTTCATGATGTTCTTTCTCCACTCGAGTTTCATTCATCGATGCTTTTGGAAATCCTATATCCGTGAATCTTATCGACTAACGTTTTCTTTAGCATAATTAATAAACGGCCCTAGAATTTTGTTAGGATTGCCTTTACCCATAAAACATTGAGGACAATGTTCAATTCTAGTCCGGGGGAGGGTGAATCTTCGATTCGATTAGACCTTGCATTTTTCACCATGTCGTATACTCTTGCAACTCCGTTTTTCCACCCAAAAATGAAAAAAAAAATTGAAATTTTTGAAAAAAAAAAAATCAATGAAAAAGTCATGGAAAAGCACAAAAAAATGTGAAAAGTTGAAAAAGTTGTGCAAAAATATAATAAAGTTTGAATAAGTGTTTTGACACCTTGTTGGGAATTACAAGATTTGAAGATTACAAAACCACGAGAAAGAATGAAGAAAGAAGAAACAAGAGGGACCTAAATATAAAATAGTTAGCTAGCGTGATTAGTAAGCTAGGTTTTTATGTAAACCCTAGCCTCTCTATTATATAAAGGGAGGCAGGGCGTTGGTTATTAGTATCCAATCATAGATAACTCTTCCAATGAGAGTCTAGACACACGATTCATAGCGTGTGTATATTAGTAGTGTAGTAGTTTATTTTATATTCAATAAAGAAAACCTTATTAGTAATGTTGATTATGTTCTTGTTCTTGTTCCGCTGTGCAATCAATATTATTTATCCTAGATGGGCTTAAACGATTCTCAACAAGTGGTACCAGAGCCTCAAGAGAGTCTCTGTCATACTAAGAAACACAAATCTTACACCTTAAAAAATCCAAACAAATCAACAACCATGCCTGGATCTGATGATGATACTGATACAACCCAAAACATTAACACCACTTCTCTTCAACAACTCACCCTCTCTAACAGTAATGCTAAGTTTCCATACTTGAAGAATGCTGAAGAATATCATATGTGGTCCATGAAGATGCAGAACTGGATCACAAACATTGACTGGAATCTGTGGGAGATTGTTAAAAAAGGAAATAGCCTAAAGAAGCATGTTACAGATGCTGATGGAGTTGTTACAATTGTAGGTCCAAGAACCGCTGAAGAGATTCTGGCTGTGCAAAGGGAGAGCAAGGTAAGAACAATTCTGCTCCAAGCTATACCTGATGACCATATGGATGACTTCCACTTTATGGAGGATGCCAAGGACATTTGGATGGCTATAAAAGCTAGATTTGGTGGGAATGATGAATCAAGAAGGTTGCAGAAGTCTATGCTAAAGCAGAAATTCCAAGAATTTCAGATATCTGAAGAAGAGGGAATTCATAAAGGCTATGACAGGTTTAATCGAATATTAAGTCAACTTAATCAATTGAAGGCTAGACCTGATAATAAGGACTGTAATGCTAAATTTCTGAGATCTCTGCCACCATCTTGGTTACAAGTTTGTATTGCTCTCAAGACCAAAGGTGGGTTGGACATGATGTCCTTTGATGACCTCTACAATAGGCTTAAATCCCTTGAGCCTGATGTTAGAAGTCCCATTCGTCCATCCACTCATTCTGCATTTGTTGGTGCCTTTACAAAACCTGTGCATCAAGCCTCAAGTTCATATTCATCAGGAGCATCTTCTCAAACTCATACTCAATCTACTCCTAAACCAAAATCCAGCAGTGTGTTGGAGGATCTTATTCATTCATTTGTGGCTGAATATGAACATCAGCAGTTTCTTGCTTATGAGGATTTTGAACAGGTGGATCCATTGGAGATGGAGGAGATGCACTTGAAATGGGAGCTTGCAATGATTTCCATGAACATTAAGAGGTTTGAAGCCAATTCTGGAAGGAAGTTTGGTTTTAATGGAAAAGAGGCAGCAAGGTTTGATAGAAGGAAGGTTAAATGTTACACTTGTGGACAAGTGGGACATTTTTCAAGAGAATGCAAGGAGAGAAAGCCTGGAGATGAAGTTAGATATGGTTCTTATCCAGTGGAAGCAGGGACAACTAAGGCTGCACCTTCAAAGGCTATGGTGACTCTGGATCACCAAATTGATTGGGCTGAACATGAACCTGCTGGAGAGGAAGCTTCTACTTCCTCACAAGTGAATCTGCTGGCATACTCATCTTCAGAGGACAAGAAGGAGCAAGTCTCCTTGATGGGAATCTCTCAGGTACACAACTGTGTGTTTGGATGTAGTGTAAGATACAATGAGCTTAAAAAGGAATTTGATGAATTGAAACCAAAGTACAATGAGTGTTATATAGAGGTAGAGTCTTATAAATTGGTTTTAAAAACTCTAGAGAAACAAAAAGTATGGTTTGAAAAGAATCAAGTTAAATATGATGAAAAAATAAGAGTTTTAGAAAGTGATTTAGAAATTGCTAAGATAGACTTAAAACGTACTGAAAAAGAGAAGTCTGATCTAGAAAAAGAAAAACAAGAATTACAAGTTAATTTAGACAAAGAGATAGCTAGAGGTAAACAATGGCAAATGTCAGGTGATAATCTAGCTTGTGAACTCTATGGTAGTCAGGCTGTGAACTCTAAAATTGGTTTAGGATTTTGAAAATATGTTGGTTTAGAAGCTAGGAATGACCAAGGTAAAACCACATCAGCAGGGTTAGCTAACTTTGTCAAAGAAGGTAACTTACATGCTGTCCCTGGACCTATAAGAGGGGAACATATGCCTATTGACCTATCCAAACCTAGTGACTTTGATGGATCACACCATCTCTATGGCAAAAAGTCAACTGACTTGCCAGACCCTAGTGTTAAATCTACTGACTTTGTCTCTTGTTGTGACAGTGACAAGTCTTCTGATGAAGGGTCTACCTCATTTGCTAGCTGTGATTCAAGTGAGAAGTTTGACCTGCCCAAGACCACTCCCAAGACCATACCAAAGACATCACCCAAGGCTCCCCCCAAGCCTTCTAGAGTTGCTGCTGATAACAAGACAGTTTCTACTGAAGACTTGTTTTTAAATTCTTTGCAAAATAATTCTTTTGGTTATGTTACAAACAATTCTGTTTATCATGGTGGTTTGAATACTTTTTCATGTTATGGAACTTCTTTTGGTTTAAATAAATCTTCTAAAAAGAAGAAGTGTTTTGTGTGTGGAAGTAAATATCACTTGATTAAGGATTGTACATTTCATGAGCAAAGAATGGGTGAATGTGTTAGTCAAAGGAAACCTAGGCAACTGTGGAAGAATGTTAGTGAAATACCATCTTTTGTTCCACATCAGCAGAAACCCAATTCTGCTGAATCACATTCTTCATGGAGAAGAACCAGTACTAGACCATATGTTCGACCCACTAGTTCTTTCTTTTCTTATGGTTATTGGCCTAATTACTTTGACTCAATGTATTATGGTGGTGGGTATGGGTATACTGCTGTGAAGCCCTCAGCAGGTTGTTCTTGGACAAAGAAGGGACCCAATATGCAATATAGGCCCAAGAACAATGGTGGATCTAAAACATCTACATGGCCTATTACTAATGATCCACAAGGCAGGCTCAAGTCAGCAATGACTTGAGTCTCCAATGTGTCCTAATTTTGTATATTTTTGTTGTTGTTGTAGGAACATCCTTTGAAAAGTACAGAAGTAGGTATTGTTGATAGTGGTTGTTCTAGAAGTATGTCAGGGAACAAGGACAAGATGCATGACTTTGAGCCCATAGAAGGAGGAGGCACTGTAACTTTTGGTGGTGGAGATGGCAAAATTACAGGGAAAGGAACAATTAAGACACCCTTGTTAGACTTTGAAAATGTTTATTATGTGAAGGAACTGGAGCATTTTAATCTATTCTCAGTATCACAAATTTGTGACACTAAGAATAAAGTTTTCTTCTCTGAAGATGAGTGTCTTGTACTTTCCAAGGACTTCAAACTTCCAGAAGACACAACTGTATTGCTGAGAGTTCCACGAACCTTCAACTTATACACATTCAATCTGAATGATGTCAAGCCAGAAGGTGATCTAACATGTTTGGTTGCCAAAGCTTCCCTGGATGAATCTAATAAATGGCATAGAAGAATGGCACATGTGAATTACAAGACTATCAACAAGTTGTCCAAACTTGGTCTTGTTAAGGGCCTTCCTTCTAAACTCTTCACCAATGAACACAATTGTATTGCTTGCAACAAGGGAAAGCAACACAGAGCCTCTTACAAAGTAGTCAAAGCTGTGAGCACCATTTCTGAACCTCTTCAGTTGCTGCACATGGATCTCTTTGGTCCAACTCCCATTAGAAGTATTGATCACAAGTACTTCTGTCTGGTGATCACAGATGATTATAGCCGGTTTTGCTGGGTATTCTTTCTAAAAACTAAATATGAAACAACTCCAATTTTGAAAGAATTCATTATCTTAGTTGAGAACCAGCTGAATAAAAAGGTTAAAGGAATTAGGTGTGACAATGGTACAGAATTCAAAAATGTTGTCTTCATAGAATTCTGTAAGTCTAAGGGGATTAGAAGGGACTATAGTACTCCAAGAACCCCACAACAAAATGGGGTTGCTGAAAGGAAAAATAGAACCCTCATTGAGGCAGCAAGATCCATGCTTGCAGACTCCAAACTACCCACAATGTTTTGGACTGAAGCAGTAAGTACTGCTTGTCATGTCTTGAACAGGGTATCCATCACTAGACTTCATGTCAAGACACCTTATGAACTTCTCACTGGGAAAGTTCCAGACATACATTACCTTAAGCCTTTTGGATGCAAAGTGACTATTTTGAATACTGCTGATATACTGGGTAAATTTGATGGGAAAGCTGATGAGGGATACATTGTAGGCTATTCAGCTCATAGCAAGGCCTATAGGGTTTATAATCTGAATGCCAAAAGGATAGAAGAGACCCTTAATCTAAGATTTCTTGAAGATCAGCCTAATATTCAGGGACAAGGCCATTCTTGGTATTTTGACCTAGACTATTTGACTGACTATTTGGGTTATACTAGGCATGCTTCTAATCCGAATGCAGGTACCAATGATACAAACACTAATCCTGCAGGTTCCATGGATGATGACTCAGAATGTGAGTCTGAGCCAGAAGAAAATACTTTTGTTGTACCATCTTTTCCACCTAACCATTTTGTAAGTAATCACTCTGCTGCTGAACAAGATGATGAGTCACATTATGCAGAGGATCTTGCAAGACTGAAGAAGCAAGAACATGCTGCTACTAAGGAAGCTCAGAAACTCCATGAAAAGGTTACACAAGAGACTGAAGCTATCCTACATCAGTCAGCACAAGCAGTCAGTGGAAACTAGGATACTGCTGAAGGCACACCTATTCCCACTGATATGATCACAGATGCTGATTCTACTGATGCTCACTCTCCCATCTCTACTGAAGTCTCTGCAGATTTTGATAAGCCCTTTACAAGATTTCCAAGTTCTTCTGATCTTGGGAATTATCAGCCAAAGCCTGGCTTATTCCACTCAGATTCTTATGATACTGAGTTTGGGCCTACAGTCAACAACCTTGATGCCACAATTGATGTTCCACCTACAGCTACAAAACGGATTCATAATGCTCATCCCCTATCAAAGATTATTGGAGATCCTAAAGACCCTGTTAGAACAAGAAGTACTGTAAAGAATACAAAATATGGTGAAGTTGCTTTCATCTCTTATGTCTACAATCAAAAGAGGAACAATCACACAGACTTCAAACATTGTCTGTTTGCATGCTTTCTTTCTCAGATAGAACCAACTAGTGTTCCTCAAGCACTGGCTGATTCAAGTTGGCTTGAGGCAATGCAAGAAGAGATGCTGCAATTTAAGAATCAACAGGTTTGGATTTTGGTTCCTCTTCCTGATGGTAAATATGCCATTGGGACAAAATGGATTCTGAAAAATAAAAGAGATGCCAGGGGTATTGTGGTGAAGAACAAAGCAAGACTAGTGGCTCAAGGGTTTAGACAAGAGGAAGGTATTGACTATGAGGAGGTCTTTGCACCAGTGGCCAGAGTTGAAGCAATTCGTATATTTTTGGCCTATGCCTCTTATATGGGCTTTATGGTTTATCAGATGGATGTTAAAGGTGCTTTCTTATATGGTGAGATTGAAGAGGAGGTTTATGTGACTCAACCCAAGGGATTTGAAGACCCTGATCATCCTGAGTATGTGTACAAAGTTGTCAAAGCTGTCTATGGACTTCATCAAGCTCCCAGAGCTTGGTATGCTAGACTCTCCACATTTCTACTGAAGAATGGCTACAGAAGAGGTGCCATTGACAAGACTTTATTCCTCAAGTAAGATTCTAGGGATATTATTCTTGTGCAGGTGTATGTGGATGATATTATCTTTGGTTCCACCAAAGAAGCCTGGTGTAGAGAATTTGAGGATTTGATGAAGGGAGAATTTCAAATGAGTGCCATGGGAGAACTCACTTTCTTTTTGGGTTTACAGGTTCAGCAGAAACCTGATGGTATTTTCATACATCAGGAGAAATATGTAAAAGATATGTTGTCCAAGTTTGCTATGGAGAATGTTCGGACTGCCACTACTCCATATGAGGCTCCCAAACCAAAGAACAATCTTGATCCTGATCTACCTGTGAATGTTCATTTATACAGGTCAATGATTGGTTCATTGATGTATTTGACTGCCTCAAGACCTGATATTACATTTGCTGTGAGTGCATGTTCAAGACACCAAGTCACTCCACTTACATCTCATATGAATGCTGTTAAAAAGATTTTCAAGTACCTAAAAGGCCAACCCAAATTAGGTCTTTGGTATCCCAAAGAGTCTCCATTTCAGCTAGCAGCTTATAGTGATAGTGACTATGCTGGTGCAAATTTGGATAGAAGATCTACAACTGGAGGTTGTCAATTCCTTGGTAGAAGACTGATTTCTTGGCAATGCAAGAAACAGACCATTGTTGCTACCTCTACTACTGAAGCAGAGTATGTTGCTGCTGCCAATTGTTGTGGACAGGTTCTATGGATTCAGAATCAATTGCTGGATTATGGGTATAACTTTATGAATACTACCATTTTCATTGACAATCAAAGTACCATTTGTATTGTTAAAAATCCAGTTTTTCATAATAGAACCAAACATATTGAAATCAGGCACCACTTTATAAGGGATGCTTATGAAAAACACTTGGTTAAAGTGGTCAAAATTCACACAGATGAAAATGTGGCAGATTTACTAACTAAAGCATTTGATGGACCAAGGTTTCAATATTTGGTGGTCCATATTGGAATGCTTAACCCTTAACTGCAAAGTTTAAGGGGAGGCATAAGCCTCAGGGGAGGCATATGCCTCAGGGGAGGATTGTGTAAACTTTGTAGATTTGTATAAGTTGTATAATTTCTGAGTTTTAACACTAACCCATTAACAGTTTTGCAAGTTGTTTGGTGTATGTGCTTGTTTTATGTCTGTTTTGCAGATGTTCTGAGAATGTAAGTTTCATGTTAAAGTCACCAAGAGCAGAAGTCAAAGGAATATGGTCAAAAAATGCTGAAACATGGTTTCTACTGATAAGTTGCTTATGCTGAAGGTCTTACAAAGTTGATAAATTAAGAAGATCTTTTCATTCATTCATAGAAACAAGTTACAGCTAACATTCAATGTTTCAACTGAATTACAATGATCATTCCTAAACATTTGGCTAATTAAGTACTACTAGCTTCTATCAATTATTACAAAATACTTGAGGCTATGACAAGTACAATGATGAAGCTGAAGATGAAAATGGAAAAAGAAGAGAAGGAAGACTGTGAAGATGCTCATGAATCAAAGTCAAGAAAATACTCAAGAACTTTGTTCCATGGCAACATTCCTCAATCATCTACTTCAGCTTCTCCTTTCCCTTACGTATGATCTCAGCCTTCTTGCTCTGTCCAATATGTTCTTGATGTGGAAGACCAGGTCCTGGAGCAGGAAGATCCAACACCAAATTTTGTGATGTTGGGAGAGATGGATCCCTATTACTTGATCTTGGTTGGGATCTCTCTGGTGTGGAAGGAGGAAGAAAGGTTGGATCTTCATTTTCTTCCTCTGAGGAGGCTTCATCAGAGGTATAGATGAAGGGAGAGACAATATCTCTCTCAGCAGGAATGGGTACTTGGCTTGATTCACTCTTCATATGAGCATTCCATTGCCTTTCTTGTGCATCCCATCGTTTCTCCAATGCTCTTTCAAAGTCAGAACCATCAAGCTCCCATGGATATGGTGGTAAATCTTCTTCTGCTGATGGAGAAGAGGAATTTGGATCTAAGATTTCTGGGTGTGATGACATGGTTTTGGTCAAGAATTGGGGTTAATTGGAAAATTAGGGCTTGTAAGATGATTTGGGGTAAATTGGTGACTGAGATGTAATTTGGGAGTGATTAAATAAGCAAAGTTTAGGAGTTACGATAATTAATGCGAGTTGGGTGGCAAAGTAAAACCAAGATATTGACCGAAGATATTTTTACTTTTGGTTGATTCTGCTGATGTTGACCATTCTTCAGCAGATTTGACTTTAATTTCTGCTGAAGGGTAAATTTTCAAATTGGAAGTTTTTAAACTGCTTGTCAGACTTGGTCAATAAGTTGTTCCGATAATTTTGACCACGATTGGGGAACTTCCAAATTTAACCCACTTTGCATATCTCTTCCTAAACAAAATTATTCGCTTATCACTCCATTTAAACACATTGTTCTCTGTGTAATTAATAACCGTCTCACGCACGATTACTCCAATGGCACAACTCGAATTGAAAGGCGACCATAACAAGTATGCTATTCTGAAAAAGGCAAAGGGACATGAAGAATTCGATTTAATGGTGGAGTTTCTACAAAGGTCGAAGATTCATTATGCTCTGACTTGTAGTCCCAATTTGGTGTGTGAATCCTTGGTAAAGCAATTTTGGGCATCTGCTGCTAAGAGATCTGCTACAGAGATTGTTGCAGAAGTTGATGGTGTAGAGTATATGGTGACAGAAGGGTTGATTAGGACAAAGCTTCAGTTGGATGATGAAAATGGTGTGTATCATTCCAACACTGCAGAGATTCTTGCTGGGCTAAGAGAAGCTGGATATCAAAGTACTGATACATCCAAGTGACACAAGAATCAATTTTGTCCTAAGTGGAGGTATTTGGTGCATCTGCTGCTTCAATATATCAGTGACAAGTGTGGTTGATGGAACCAGTTCTCTCTGCAATTGGGTTGTGGTATTGTTTGTCTTTCTAAGGGTCAAACTTATAATTTTTCTAAGTTTATTTTTGATAATATGCTAGAAAATATAGATAAGCAACAACATAAGTTCTTAATGTACCTTAGATTCTTACTAATAATTTTAGACATAACCACTGAAGATAGAACCCATATACCTATTAAAAGTCTAGGTTCTAAGTTGTTTGCCTCAATGAAAACTAATTATACTGGGGAACATCATCCTATGTTGGAAGCTATGTTGCCACAAGGTAATGCCAATGTAGTTGAAGGTGATGATGCTGGTAATATGCCTGCTCCTAATACTGCTGATGACGGTAATCCATCATCTTCTGGTGTTGCTGCTGATGGTAATCCTTCAGTGGTAATGGAAGAAGTGCCAGCTACAACTGTTGAACCAGTACCTGATTCTACTGACTTACCATCACCTACCACTGTACATATGTCACCTAGTCCTACCATGTCACCAGCTCAGGATGCTCCAGTTGAGCAATTTCATGAGTTTGAAGATAATTTTCAACCTATTGAACCTGAGTTAACAAAACTACCTTCACCCAGCCCTATGAGTGAGCCAATTAATGAAGGTTTTCCTAATGTTGTAAATGAGTCTGTTTCTCCTACTGGGTTCAATGAAGCTCCTCTTACCAATGAGCAATCAGCTGGTAGAGCAGAGGACCCTATTACTCTCACTTTTGTATATGATTCTCTTACCAGGTATATGAAAATGACTGAGGATCTTCAAAAGGAACTTGCTGATACCAAGACTACTCTTGGTAATGAAATTAAATGTTTGAAAAGCAAGGTTCAAGATTTTGAGGCACAGCTAAGTCAGCAGAAGCAAAGTAAGGATGGATTGGATTCTGCTGAAGTTGCAAAGGAGGCAAATTTGGATTCACTTGAAATTCTAGCTGAAGTTGCTAGACAGTCTAAGGTTGTACCTTCTAAAGCTGCTAAAGTATCTAAATCTAAATCAATAATTCAAGTCAGCAGAAGAAGAAGTACAAGACAGTATATGGCTAGGAAAGCTGCTGAATCATCCAAAGTGTCTAGTGGAGATGATGATGTGCTCATGATTGAAGCTGCTGATATACTTCAGAAGAAACAATCATTAAGTGGTGTTGCTGCTGAAGAATCTGCTGATCAAGTTAAAACATCAGGAGAAGTATTCTTTGTAGCAGGGAAAGAGTATATGAATTCCCCTGTTCATCATTCATCAGAGAATCAACAAGTTTCTCCTGATAGAGAGGTTCAAGAATTACATGATGAACCTATGGCAGATGTGAATGTTCCTCATGATGATCTTGTTGAAGGAACAGATGATGATTTGGATGAGCTTGTTACAGCTGAAGAAAGAGCTGGACAAGAAGAACTATTCCAAGAATGGGAAGATTATAAGAAGAATACTGATATGACTGAGGAACAGCAAGAAAAGTTTGATGCCACATATGAGTCAGTCAATCAAAGATATGTTTCTACTTTGTCTATTGCCAGACAAAGAGAATTGGATGCAGCTATTCAAGAATTTGATGAGTCAGATTGGCACCAGATTGGACAACAAATGCTTAATAATCCTGATGTAGCTGCAGAAATTATTGGTAAAAAGGTAGAGAAGCAAGACTGGCCTTCTGAAATTGTAAAATTAATGAAGTTGAGAAAGAAGGTAGCAGATGAGTTGAAAGCTAAAGCTAAAAGAGAAAAACCTATGACTCAAGCACAGCAGAGAGATTATATGAGAACATATGTGAAAAATCAAAGCAGTTCTTTGTTTAACAGTGCATGGTCTAAGCAAAAGGTGTGGGGACTTCCATTTAACAAACTGGTTGAGATTTATAACAGAATCAAGGCTAGGAATGATAAAGATTGAATGGGTGCTTCCAAGAATATTCCTCTCCTCAATGCTGATGTTGTTTCATCTGATAATATTCTCATTGTTGCTGAAAAAGTATCTTTACCTGATATTTCTGCTGATGTACCTCATGTTGCTGCTTCATCTTGTGTGGATAAAGGTAAAGCAAAAGTGATGACATCAGAGCCTCCAACTAGAAAAAGAACTAGGAGACAATTGGAGCAGGAAAGATTGGGTAAAGAGACTACTAGGAGGTTGGTTGAGGAACAAGAAGCTGAACAAAAGGCTGAGCTTGCAAGATTTCATGAACTGAAGACAAGAGAAGTTGAAATTCAAGCTGCTAGAAACAAACAAATAAGGAAGGCTATGGATGAACAATATGCCTCTGCTACACTTGAATCTTCTCAAGATTCTACTGATGAACAATTGGATACTCCGTCAGTGGAAACTGATACTGCAGAAGGTGATTCTGCTGCAGCAGCAGTTCATGATGCTATTTATGTTCCTGGAAGAAGAGGCAAGAGAATGGCTAAAGTCAGATCTTCACATTCAAAACAAAGTCTAATCAATGTGAATGCTTCTGATGCTTCATTTATAAGAGAAGGATCCTCTGATGATTGGCCTGAAGGAACTAGAGATGTTTTGGTTCATTGGGAGTTAAGTAAAGATGGTCAAGTGAATACCATTTACAGATTGAATAAAACTTTCATATCCTTTACATTTCTTCAACAGATTCTTCATCTTGTGAATCATCAAGATTTAGTCACTCTATATGAGTTGGTTATTAAGTACTATGCAACTCATACTCCTGAAGGGTCTGGATTGTACTTGTTGGGTGATCTTCAAGTGTTGTTTGATTCTTCTACTCCCACTGGTGCAAGCTATGATATCTGGAAGAACAATCAGAGATGGAAAGTTCAGAGTTGGAAGTTCTATCCTATGTCTTATGTTCATGTGTTGGAAACTACCACTGGTCTTAGGCTTATTATGGATCTTACCAACAGATATCCTTTGAAGGTATCTCTGATGGAGAAAATGTTACAACAGAAGTTGGAGATTCCTCCTGATCCAGCTGGAAATACAAGATTGTTTGCTGAATCTTTGGTGAAGGTTTTCAAACAAAGGATTAAGACTTCCAGAGCAGCATCTGAATAGGGATATCATATTGTATATTTGTTTTATTTTATTCTATATTAGTAAATAAAAAAAAACAAAAAAAAAACAAAAAAAAAAAAAAAAAAAAAACAAAAACTAACTTGTTGTTGTATAGTTTTGTATGCAGGTTAGGTTATCAACTTACCTGATGTTGACTATTCCATCATAAAGTTGGCTAGTCCAAAGGGTACAACTTTGGTAAAGACATATCAAATCTGTTGATAACTGTAATGGTTCAATGATACATGAGGAAAGTGGGGCTGATATGACATATTTATTTGCATTTAATTCTGTCGTGATACGCATATACTGATTTCAATTCAGTTTTGTTATCTCGTACATAATTATTTATGGGATAGAATCAAGTTTGTCGTGGGCTGTACGATATGGTTTCATATAAGGTTTAAAGTACTGCTATGGATTATTTAATTATTTCTGCTGGTTGATCGTTATTGGTTTCTGTTGCTGCTGGCATGCTATTTTCATTCCTGCTGATTCATTCTACTGATGCTCGGATTCAGCTGATGCACCTATCTTGTTCCTACTGATGTGAAGTCTTGTTTCCGCTGATAATAATTTTTCTTTCTGTTGATCGGTTTCTAGTGATCGGTTCCTCCTGATTGGTTCCTACTGATGGGTTCATGCTGATACATACGGTTCTTGCTGACTTCTTTATGGTTCCTGCTGGCTTGTTGTATATTTTTTCTTTTGGTCAGTTTTGGTTCCAACTAGTCAAGTGAGATTACTAATGGTTAGGGAGGACGGAGTTATCAACCATCATTATTTCGTTGAGGAGATTACTTGTTGAAGACATTTGATTATAATTTATTTGATGTTGTATTTGAGTTTCACAGGTGTGTGTTCTTATCATATCTCAAGGTGGGTGTTACACTTTGGAGATAACTTGTTCGTGCGTTAATGATGTGACAAAGACTTGATGAATCTAGTGAAGGGGTACGATCCATCTTATTGTGCTTAATGCGTACATTTGCTATCACTTTAAGGAGTTACGTTATTGTGCTCAGTGTCTCATTTAGTTGAGGATTTGTCAAGAGGTCGCGGTCTGCTTATACTTTTTATGGCAGTATGAGTTTGGAGTTACGTGGATAGTGCAAGATATAAGATGCAAGTTTGGGAGATTTAACTTCTTCATCAAATCAGTTATAGTTGATTTTCTTCATCAGTGATCACTCCCTGGAGCCTATTGGATTAAAGAGATGGCAAGTATAAGTTTAAGGGGAAGCTTATTGTTAATATACTTGATCATTCTCTTACACTTTGTGCTGATGTGATTATTTTGATTCTGCTGATCGATACTGCTGTTCGTTACTGCTGATGCTAGTTACTGCTGATACTTATTGCTGCTGCTCGTTACTGCTTATTAGTTTAGTAAAAAAAAAATATATTATTTTTGATATTTAATTCTAGGTCCGAAGACGCCCTTGGATCTTGGACGACGAGTTGGTTCCTTCTATTCATTTGGTTTGGTGTTTACAGGTTGTTGAGTACATAACATAATAATGTTGTGCGATTGCCGGGACCACACACATTCTTATATTATGGTCTAGGACCAATGGACGGTTATGGCGTGCGATGGCTGGGACCACACGAATAACTGAGGTGTAGTTAACATGCTTGTTCGCACTACATCAGATAAGGATATTTGAAGCCGATTAAAGTTCGAGATATGCATCACTTAAAGGGAAGCGTTTACGAGTTGCACAAGACCCTATTAGAAGATTACAAAAAGGGGAAGAATAGTTATGATGTGCAGCTTATTATTGGTGATGACATTGTTTCTTCATGCAGATTGTTTTGTAATATCAAATAGGGGAAGATTGTTGGGAATTACAAGATTTGAAGATTACAAAACCACGAGCAAGAATGAAGAAAGAAGAAACAAGAGGGACCTAAATATAAAATAGTTAGCTAGCTTGATTAGTAAGCTAGGTTTTTATGTAAACCCTAGCCTCTCTATTATATAAAGGGAGGCAGGGCGTTGGTTATTAGTATCCAATCATAGATAACTCTTCCAATGAGAGTCTAGACACACGATTCATAGCGTGTGTATATTAGTAGTGTAGTAGTTTATTTTATATTCAATAAAGAAAACCTTATTAGTAATGTTGATTATGTTCTTGTTCTTGTTCCGCTGTGCAATCAATATTACTTATCCTAGATGGGCTTAAACGATTCTCTACACACCTTGTTGACTTTCCTGCTGGCGAGAGTAGGAATAAATATTTTGACTTGATCGGGCATGTTGAGCCCTAGCTTGTTCCCTTAACCAATGATAATCACATAAGCTTGTGCTAGTCTTGTACATCAGGAGCTATACAATGCGAATTCTTTCTTAAGAATCTGCAAGTTCTCGTACTTGACTTTATACATGCGTAGCTTAAAAGCTTTCGCTAGTCTTTTACATCAGGAGCTAAAAAAACGCGAATTCTTCTTCTAGAATTTGCAAGTTTCCGTATCTGACTTTATATATGCGTGGCTGATTATCGGCTAAGTATTCGCGGGTTTCATTATTTGGAATCTTAAATTGCGAAGAGCGAGAAATGATAGAGTTTATTTAGAAGTTAGATGCTAAACATGGAGTAGTGGTTCTCTTTAGAGCTCATGAGAGGTACTTGTGGCTTTTTGCTCCCACAAAATTATATCACCAATATATAATAGATGTTCTGGGTTAATTAGTGGTATTTAGGTTTGGATAATATTTAGTTTCTTATTTTCTTAAAAGAATCTTTACTTTAGAAGTTGGGTACATATAAAGGAACATCAAAAATAAGAGCAAAAATGAAAAAATTAAAAGTCAAAAGTTGATTATATATGTGGTTTTGGAGCTACCCGATAAGCTTCCATTGATGTTGAAAAAAGTAAAGAAAGAAAAGTATGAAAAATATGAGAAAAGTATGAGAAAAGTGAAAAATGAAAAAAGTGAAAGTTGAAAGTTATGATGAATAAGAGTTTGAATGTAAATAAGTTGTTGGCACATGAGGAGCATGTGGATGATTCTGAATTGGACACATGAGGTGCACGTGTAGTACTCCGCAACTTATATGTTTGAGATTGTATGTACCAAATTCCTTGATGTGGACCGAATTTCTATTGCAGTGGTTCTTAAGAGAAAATGAAAAACTACTTAGTGTTTAAACTTGGTATCTCTATCGGATTAAAAAGTAATGAAACGAGAAAATATGAAGCAATTCATTTCTCAACAAAAGTAAAATATTGAGATACAAAAATTTAGGACATGGGAGTAAGAGGTTTCCACAAGTAACTTTTATGAGTAGTGTTAGCATCTAATTTGTAGATAAGCTGTGATCTCGTTTGTACGCTTAGTTTGGGAGCTTGTGAAAAATCAAGGATGACACTTTTTATCCGTACGGTCACTTTTCTGTGAGAAGTGTTTCTACTCGTTGACCCTAAAAATTATTGCAAAATAATGAAAGTTCGACAAACCGTCACAAGTATGAAGTGTGAAAAGTCCAAAAATAGAAATGAAAGTAGAATGAAGGAAAATTTTTGGAAAATGGAGCGTTTGCGGGAATAAATGAATTTATAACTTCTTTTGAACCTCCTTGCTACTTTACAAAGTCAGTAGGAAGATTTATGAAATTATTTATCCCAAAAGTGTGAATTGATCACATTGCGTGAGGACACGACAATACCTTAGTCCGGGGGATTTTGGTGAGTGCTTATTCACTCACCTTTTCTGAGCAAAAATAGGACCAAATAATCCAAAAACTAACTCAAAATGCCAAAGAAAACATGTTTTTGTGATTGTAAATGTGCAGGTACGGATATCTCGTAAAAAGACGAAAAACAAACAAAAATCCGGCAAAAACGAGCACGAGAGTAGAACGAGTTAGAAAGTCAAAGCTGGTATCCGAAAGTCAAAGTTGAGCTTTAAAAGTCATAAGAGATCCTTCAAGTTTGAGGAATGCACAAGAATGATCCTTGTTATGAGAGATTGAAGAAATGTTAGAAATAGTCCATGTACTTTGAAAGTTGACACATTCAGTCCCTCCTGGAAATTGTTAAAGAAAAAGTAAGAGTCAACCTTCAGGAATCATATTATGGCATCATTAGTCCTTGAAGATTACTTTTTAAAATCTTGGCAGATTGGGTCCCTAAAGTTTCATAAACTACACAATTGGTCCTTGTTTCTAAATCTGAAAATGATAAATCAAAACAAGTCCAATGTCAAATTTAATACTTTTTCAGCTTATTTTGATTTCAAATTTTTTATCTTAGCTTCTTTTATTATTTTATAATTTTTGTTAATTTTTCAAATTTTTCTGAGTTGATTTGATATTTCTCTTAATTTTTCTTTGATTTTAATTATTTTTATATACCTTTTAATAAATAAAAATCAATAAAAATTCAGAAAAAGCCATAAAAAATATTTTAGGAAATTCTTTTATTATATTTTAGATTTTTCAGAAATTATTTCATATTTTTCTCCTTTATTTTTCTATTTTTCTTTATTTTTAATTCATTTAAAAATACAAAAACATAAATAAATTCATAGAAAATAAACAAAAAGTCAAAAAAATATTTTTCTTTTTCAGGAAATTCTTTTTATTAGTTTAAGATTTTTAGAAAATTGTTTCACATTTGTAGGATCATTTTTCGTTAAAAGTTACGTTTTAATTCGTACGTTACGTTTTAAATTTCGCGATTGATTTTCCGTTTTTAGATTTTGATCATTAGTGCTTACCTAGCTTGTACATCTCGCATAATTCGTGTTTGTTTGTCATAATTTGAATTACTTGATCACAATTTTCACTATTCACTTTTCATAACACGGTTTGCACGAATCGAATTTCTTTGATTCCATTCACACATTCGTACGGATACGACTCGGGTGATCCGTATTTCTTACGGATCTCCTCGACACTATACTACTATTATATATGATTGATTTTGACTCAATCACTCCACCCTTTGAAGCTCTTCCCTTATAGAATCCTGATTTTTAAAACAGTGTTAATACAAAGTTAAATCGTGTAATTTAAAGTGACTTTAGTTTAGTCTTCAGTCAAAGATATAAACTGCTTCCATGCATTTTCTGTCTGAAGAATCAAGCATATTACGCAAGTTATCCTTCTCCGTAACGAGGTCTTCTAAAGTCTTCTGAAACAATTTTTTACAAATTTCAGCCTCTTCAAATAATCCATAATCCAAACCTGTTTTACTTGAAATACAAAAGATGAAACATGGGTTGTGAATGATGTAGTTGCGGTGCACTTTTTAGCTTAATTAATGACTGTATTTAACCATTAATAGGAGACTCACAAGTCTTCTCCCTTCAAAGTACTGGATATACTCCTTCTAGTTGTCCCCAGTGGCTAAGCCCGCGTTTACGATTAGACCTAATCCTACAGCAAATATTACCTGTTCGATAGTGTTATAGTGTCTCACCATTGTCAAACAGTCATGTCGTTGTACACCCAAAATGGAGCAAAGGTAGATAGCAGCGCAAAGTCCAGGGTGTTTGGGGAAGCTTATCTGAAATGCTTATATAATTATATGAAAGTGAAGTAAACAATTTGAGTTGCCCGTTTGAACTTCTGATATAACAACCTATTTCAACCCATTACCTTATCCGGCCGACATTTTGCCACCTTTAATCCTGATACATATGGATAACGTACACACCTGAGTGCCCTTACTTTCTTTTCTGTTCTTCATGAAGATCAACACTTGTAGGTAATGGAAACCTGACAAGTGTGTCCTTTTTCCCTTCCTCATTAGCAGACATCGACTTTGTGATCCCAAATCTGATACACACAAAATGAACAAAGCATGCTCAAAATGACATGGTAAGTGAAGGTAAAAGATAACATGTCCAGTATCGAACATATTACAAATAAATATACAAAAGTCAATTGTGGCCATATGATCTCCCGATCAACTCCATACATAACTTGATAAATTGCAGAGTTATAAAGTGGCGCAAGATTCACCACAGTATGTGAATCAAGTCAAAAAGAGTATTTTTCTTTTCCTATGATCCTTAAAATAATCTCTCAGATATGGACCAATTTAGACCTTTAGTTTGAATGTATAAAAATCAAACATGAATCAGACCATTTCGGCTCAACCATTTGACAAAATTTATGATAAAAATTCAACCATAACTCAAGCATCAAATTAGGCCCAGTTTTTCTTGATGAAATCAACCTAATGGATAATGGCCAACCTGTACATGTCCTCATGGGTTTTCACCTAAAAATCAGTGACAAAGAAACCCATTAACTAAATAGACCTACTGAAATCAACAACGTAACTTTAGTTCAATGAAAGTGTATTCACTTTTTTGTGATACCTTTTCTTTGAAACCCAACGCTTCATGCTCCACCCTTTAAAGCTCTTCCCTTATAGAATCCTGATTTTTAAAACAGTGTTAATACAAAGTTAAACCGTGTAATTTAAAGTGACTTTAGTTTAGTCTTCAGTCAAAGATATAACCTGCTTCCATGCATTTTCTGTCTGATGAATCAAGCATATTATGCAAGTTATCCTTCTCCGTAGCAAGGTCTTCTAAACTCTTCTGAAACAATTTTTTACAAATTTCAGCCTCTTCAAATAATCCATAATCCAAACCTGTTTTACTTGATATACAAAAGATGAAACATGGGTTGTGAATGATGTAGTTGCGGTGCACTTTTTAGCTTAATTAATGACTGGATTTAACCATTAATAGGAGACTTACAAGTCTACTCCCTCCAAAGTACTGGATATACTCCTTCCAGTTGTCCCCGGTGACTAAGCCCGCGTTCACGATTAGACCTAATCCTACAGCAAATATTACCTGTTCGATAGTGTTATAGTGTCTCACCATTGTCGAACAGTCATGTCGTTGTACACCTAAAAAGGAGCAAAGGTAGATAGCAGCGCAAAGTCCAGGCTAGTTTGAAAAATTGACAATTTATGATGATCACAAATTTTACTCATAATAATATAAATTACTGACCTTAACAATTTCTTGATTGTTCATTAATAAACCATCCAAATAATGCTAGAGCTTATGACCCACAAGTAGTTTAGCTTTTCATCCTTCCGACCATGTTTTTCCTACCCATTCTCTGTTGTATCTAATGGAGGAGCCTCAGGTGCTCTTGTTTCAACTCGTGGCATGTTACTTGTTCCCTTGATTCCATTATAGTAACAAACTTTCTACAATAAATCAAAATAAATTATAAGTTATAACATTGTTAATCTTGCATACTCATTATTATACACAATTAACACCAAATTATACTCTATCTCCATTGAATTTCAGATGTCATGTCATCATTTAAAAGTCCTAACTTCGGGCTATAGATCTCTGCTTGCTATTACTTTATTAATCTGATATTGGCCAACAATGCTATAGGCAATGTTGCAAAAATCGTGAATCGGTCCCGAGGCGGTCGAGGGCCGTGTAGCGATTTTTGGCCAATTAATCGTCGATTCTAAGGTCCAAGGCCGATTAATCGGCCGATTACCTTGTAATTCGCTCCAAGGTCCAAGGCCGTTCAGCTTGTAATCGCCGATTAATCGGCCTTGTAGGCCGATTTTTGCAACACTGGTGCCTATAGGTAAGAATATATTAGTTGACACAGACAAAAGAAAGATCTGAATTAAAAGAGGAGAAAATTACCAAATCACTGGCCAATAACTGGCACTGTAGACGACGAAGTATCACCAACAGATGTATAAGAAGGATTCGCAAAAGCAGCTGTCGATATATACTTGACTGATTTGCCTTAGACCACTTAGCAGATGTGCCAAAGGTGGGACCCCACTCGAGAGATTTACGTCAGTTGTTGCCTGGAGCATATATACTTTACGCCCATTAAGTGTCCATTCTCGTGCATGTGACCTAATACTTCTGCACAGCTGCTGTAACAATTCGCATTTTCAGGTTAATTACTATTCCCGGAAAATTCACTATTCACTTTACTATTCACTTTTACTATTCATTTTTACTATTCATTTTTCCCGAAATTTTCCCGAAAGTTGATTTTTATTTGATATTCTCGAGTGATAAATCATTTCCATGGCAAATTAAATGTTTGACATTCGTCAGATCATTTTCGTGAAAGATATTAAGGAATTACACGTTTTAGGGTAAAACGTCATTCAGAAATTCTACGCACAACGAAATTCGACCCCGTCAGGTGACCCCACATCAGAAAAATGTTTGACACACTCATGATTTATTTGAGAATAAATCATGACTGAGAAAAATATGACCAGAATAAACCTCGGCCGTGAAAAACTGGAATTTTCAGTTTTAAGCGTTTTTACTCAGCCGTAACCTTAGCCTATACCTGCACCGCATTTCATAGACGATTTAAGTTTTCAACTTATTAGAAAAAGTCAACATATTTTTCCCTCCTCCATTGACCAAAAATCATTCCTTGATTTTATAAGTCATTCCTTGATTTTTAGGCTTACGGTTTGATGTCTAAAAGACATTTAATACCAACCGACACTGGACTGAGCCCAGTCTAGACATTATAAGTCATTTTAAATCATTTATAACCTATTAGAAAAGTAATATTTTACTTTTCTCAATTTTACGCAATATTCGTACATTTTACGTATTACGCGTTTTAGACCCGTGTTTCCAGTTTTAGCAGGGTTTTACCACTCCAATGGAACCTACCACTCATTTTATATTTCATTATGGAGCATAATGACATGTTTAACCATTCTTCCAAGTTTCGTATTTTTACGATACCCGGTTTTACGTTTCGTGGCTTAACCATTTACGGTTAGCATTTTATGGAGCCAAAACATACTAGATATCTTGGATAATATCTTCCAAAGTCCAACCCTTCCTCCCCAAGCTTGACAAACCGCCACTAGGAGGGGGGATTCACACTTGTGGCTTGATCTTGACCCTTGATTCCTTAGATGATTACATGTGTACAACTTTGGCTCCAAGTAAAACTTGGTGACCAAGTTGTGGTAATTTCCTAGTTGTTTCCTAACCTCCTCAAGGCCATATAAATAGCCTCTCCCCCTCCTTCTTGTACGCCACACATACCACACTCCAACACCATCTCCTTTGCTCAATCTCTTCCAAGTTTCATGCAAGATTCAAGTACCATATCAATACCTAAAACCTAGTTAGGTTTTCATTCATCAAAACACTTCCATAACCTCATAAACTTTGGTGATTCTCTTGAGTTTAAATCCACTCAATTCACCTCAACCTTCATCATCCATCTTTCAAAGATTACAAGGGTAGAAAGATTGCATGAAGTGAAGTGGGTTGAAGCAAGTCTATCAAAGTCCTATCCTTACATGTTAACTTCCTTTCATCTTTCAAAGCCAAAAGTTGTAAGCCAAACCCTAACATGCTTCTTGTTAATTAATCATGTTCATATCATTTACATGTTATTCTTGCTATATTATGTCTTGTATGCATGTCCATGATGTATAAAAATGAGTAAAACATGTTGTTGTAATTGATTGTTAAGATAAGTTACTAAAACAAGTAAACTAGTGACTTTCTTGGTATAACCTGATCAAAATGGTAAAATTATGATATTGGATCATTACATATTACAGTAGAGGACTTAACAAGGAAACCATAGCAATTTGAATCACCCAAAACGAGTACCCGAGTCAAAAGTTACGCCCATTTGAAGTTACCAAAGATTTCCGGCAAAACTGCCTAAACCATACTGATTTGCATTCTGACTTTTTGAAAGTCACCCTTCTGGTCCGATTCATCAAAAACTTAAAACACGAAAGTTGTCCGAAACGACGTTTTCGTTCAGGAACAAAGAAGCTCGAGCCCTGAAAACGCTTTTCGAGTGATAATTTCTTCAAATTCTTAACAGCCCATTTTTAGACCAAAGTCATTACATATAGGTTATGGTTTATGAAGACCAAAGGGGTCTTATGACCTATAATCAAGACCACAACCATGGCTAGACCCAAGGTTGAGTCTCATGACCATTGAACAAGGACCAAAGGTCATGGCAAGGCCATGACGGAATGACCATGTAAGCTTACTTAGGCGTAAACATGAAACAAAGAGTTGACGATAACTTGAACAAACAATTTGAATCTACTTCACTTAAAAGGAACCATGAGATATTACAAAGAGAAAATGGTCATACAAAACTTATGAAGCTACCCCTAATAACAATCTTCATGTACTAATAAACTTTCCTAAGTTTATTTGTTGATACAAAAGTTGGGCGTACCTGGTTATTGGGCTTTTGCTCTTATATCAATTAGCTTCTTAGTACTTTGTTACCTGCGCACTAAGAAAATAAACAACACCGTTAGGCTTATCGAGGGATTGTCTCCCCCGATTAGACTCCGGCGTGAGAGTAAGTAATCGATTTAGGGTTTAGTTGAAGAGTTAGGGATTGTGTCAATCGTACCTTGAATGAGAATCGTGTGATTCTATATATAGGGGATAAGAAACCGTATTTCTTGCTCCTCACTCTTCGCACGCGTGGTGCTTATCCGAGGTAAGGATATCTATTCCTTGAATAGATAATCCTTATCGTGTACCCGGTGGGTTAGATTGGGCCTTTGGGCTTCATGAGCCCAAAGCAATAATACTACGGCCCATACCATTGTCATGGTAGCCCATTCGTGGTGGGCTTAGGTGTAAGTAATGTCTATCATTTGGGCTTGTGGCCCAAATATAGGCTATACGTCATCATGTCCCCCCAGTCTAGTGTGCGCGGCGCATAGCCGTGGGTACTAGACTTAATACCATCAGCGGTAAGCGTGGCGGGGGGTTGAACAAATTTTACCGCCTTTTTGTAGGTGTAATGCACCTAATAATTTTGAAATGGATGCCTCGAAAGTCGGGGGTGGTGTCCACGTAGTCCTTGGGATTCGGGAAAAAGTGCATGTACCTTTTGATCTTCTAGCCACACATTTACTGTGAGTGGGTTCCACGTGGATGTAAATTAGGGTTTTTACCACCCTATATAAGAGTGCCGCCCCCCTTTATTTTAACCACACAGTAAAACACACACTTAATCCACTATTCATCTTCTTCTTTGAGAGCGTTTTTAGCAAAGAAACCTTTTCACTTTTCGTAGGTAATTTGTGTGCGTCCCAGTAATGAAAATGGTTGCTCAATTGGAGGACTTTCGCTCTGCGATGTCCATTGAGGACGTTACGCAGTTTTCTTCCGACTATTTCGTGCCTTTGGATGTACGTCCAGAGGCTCCAGATGTCGATGCGTGCATAGCTGACTTCCCCGAAGGGAAGATAGGTCTATACGCGAAATTTTTTGAGTATGCGAATTACCGCGTACCCATTTCTATTTTTCTGAGCGATTTGCTCAATCACTATCGTCTTCACATCTCTCAGCTGCACTGTATAGGTGCGGCGAAGATGTCGAATTTTGAAGTAAACTGCCGTTTACTTGCGATAGAACCAACCGTGGCCTTGTTCCGCTCCTTTTACCACACAACGTGGTCAAATGGTTGGGTTTCCTTTGCGAAGCGCCAGGGGGCGCTTCAGTGTTATACGGAAAAAGTTGACGCCCTCAAGAATTGGAGGGAGTTCTTCTTTTGGGTAGATGACGTGGTTTTTCCCTCTCCCTTTGAGTTTTATACTCAGGAATCCTTACCAAGGGATGGGCGCCCCGCACCCGGTTCCTACAGTCTTGCTGACGCGCAAACTTTAGATGCCAATCGACTGGCCATTAACCCCTATCCGGAGGAGTTTTTGGTTCATGTGGGGTTGAGCCGCGCTTATTTTGGCGCTGAAGATGAGGTTCCCACTTTCTTGAGTGAGGATGGCCGGGGTGGGTGTTCATCCCTTATACTTCCTTCTTTGTAAGTCCTTTATTCTTGTCTGCGCGCCTTTAATAACTAATCCTTTTTATTTTTCCTTGCTTCATTTGATGTGCGCAGAGATGGATCTGTTCGCAGTGGTCAAGTTAGACAAGCCAAAGCAGGTGACCATAGGGGTGCGTCCTCTGAAGGAAGGAGAGCTGCCTTTGCTGGAGGCGACCGCGGGGCATTTGACTGTTCTGCCCGCGACGGTCCCCGAAGATACACCACCACTTGTGGTGACGCCCGTCCAGAGTATAGCGCCGGAGGTAGTGGTGGCGCCCACTGTAGAGGCGGTACCTGATGTAGAGGAGGTGCGCGAGGAAGCGCAATCAGGGTCATCTGACAGCCTCCGGATCCTGAAGCCTGAGGAGGTGCTGAGAGAGGAGGTTGCACAGAGTTCCAAGCGCAAGGCCGAGGCTGGGGCTAGTGGTACTAGGAAAAGGCGTCGACACGTCGTCAAAGACGCAGAGTCAAACGCGGAAGAGACCTCTACATCTGGCGCTCGGTTGAAGGTTGATGATGCTTCTCCGTTTCTGTAAGTGTGCACTTTTATTATTATTATTTCTTTTGTCAATTACTTGTCGTAATTGTTGTTTACTGTCTTTGTTGCGTAGGGATGACGGCGCGAAGGATGATGAGGTTTCCTCTCCGCAGAACGAAAACAAGGAGGGGAATACCGAGGCTGCTGATGGTGGTGAGGCGCAGCAGCTGATGGATGAGCTGGATGCGACTACCGCCCGCCAAGCTGAGCTTGTTGCTCAGCTAAAGGGAAAGTATGCTGGGGAGAGCCGTGCTCTAGCCCAGAAGGAGGAGGAGTTGGTGACCCTCCGTGCGCAGTTGGCTGATGCGCAAGTGGAGCTGGGGGCCTCAAGGGCCTATGCTGAGAAGATTGCTCAAGATAAGATGAGCATTTTGGCTGACTTGAAGTATGCGAGGTCGAAGCTCGAGCAGATAAAAGCGAAGACTACCTGGTCGGTGTCTTATCTTGAGGAAAAGAAGGCGGAGCATTATGCTAGCCTTCAGGAGTTCAAGGAGCGTATTGAGAAGGCGGTCTCGATGCATGAGGAGAAGCTACGCGCCCTCAGCATAGAGTATGACGAGGAGCTGTACCACCATCTGATGTCTACTATAGCCGAGCGCAGGTATGCTTGCTTCTTTATCTTACACAATTGTTTCTTTGTGAATGCAGATGGTTGATCAGCCATGGGCTGCGCCTGGCAGCCCTGAGCACTTTAGAGTCTGCGGAGGTAGTGGAAGCCTTCGGGAAGGTTGTGCACTGCGCAATGGCGCGCGGCCGGTCGCAGGCCATGGAGGAGCTGCATGAGGCCAAGTTGCTGGAGAAGGACTTGGCGGAAATCCCTGGTTACAGCTCTACGGCCTATGACGAGCTGATGCATGCGATGGCAGGGCTAAAGGTCCTTGAATTGCCGCACATAGGGAAGTTGGAGCGCGACCAGGATGAACCCATAGACGTGCTGATGGCTGGTCTGACTTTGCAGCGTCATCTTGAGGATAATGCAGAGGAGGAATTAGATTATTATCTAAAACCTAATGTCTCGCAGCTTCAAGTCCCTGTGTTCGCGCGGCCTCGCGACATCCTCAATCCCTTTGCTCTGGAGAAGGAAATTCCTTTGAAGGAAGTGCTAGAGCGTCACGAGCAGAGGGTTGCCGTGAAGAAGGGCATCAAAGACAAGGCCGTGATGTGTGGCATTGGCGCTGCACACCTTCCTAGATCAGATGGCGTGGCTGTAAGTGTTCCAACCGTATCTATGCAGGATGCCATAATCTTGAGTAAGATTAAGGAAGCGGGGAGTTCCGCCGCTCCAGAAGAGAGTCATGAGCATCGCCATAGTATATAGGTTGTTTGTATATTTATGTATCTTTCCTTGTAATTTTATTAATATGGAATAAGATACATTTTTGTTTTAAGTTCGTAACTTAAATATACTTGCATTGTTTGCTAAGTTTTTTTATTTACTAAGTCTTTTAAGTGCGTGACTTAAGTATACTTGCATTGTTTGCTAAGTTTTATTATTTTGACCAAGTGTCTTGGCTCGTTATGTTGCTAAGCTTGTACGGTGTACTTGGTGTATGCGCATCCGTCGTGGGGTGCGCATGTGAAACTTACTTTGACGTCTCAAGAGTAAGGCGCTTAGCAAGGATACATGATCCAATGTTGATGGGTTTGCAACCCTCTTATTCAACGAGTAAATTAGTAGGTTAACTCATCCTTTATGCCTTCGTGGGTCTTTAAGTGGTGCATGCACGCCATGTAGGCAGAAATATAAAATAAATAATATTGACATATATGCAATAAAGTAAAATGCGTTATGGAGTTAGCTAGAAACCATAACACTTTATTAATACTTGCAAGTAAATGGAAAAGATAGAAAATACAATTCCTATAAAGAAAAAGACAAACACTTATTGGGCACCTCGTAGGATGCAAGTGTGTTTGTTAAAGGGCCGTAGCCTAAAAGTAACATTTTTTGAGATTACAGATGTTCCAAGTGCGCGCCAGGTCGTGACCTTCCATATCGCGCAACCTGTATGCGCCGTTGCCGAGCGCGTCTGTGACCTCGTAAGGTCCTTCCCATTTGGGTCCGAGCTTGCCTGTGTCTTCTGCGTGGCTCGCGTCATTGGCGCGGTAAACAAAGTCTCCTGGTCTGAATGAAGTGTCTTTGACTTTTGCATCATAATACTTCTTCGTTTTTGCCTTAGCCTTTGCTTCACGTATAGCTGCGCGTTCGCGTCTTTCTTCCAGTATATCTAAGTCTATGCGCCATTCCTCGTCATTTGTTATGACGTTGACCTCTGCCGTGCGTATAGTTGGCATTCCTATCTCGGCTGGTATGACGGCTTCTGTTCCATAGACTAAGGAGAATGGCGTGTCGCCAGTACTGGTTTTGATTGTCGTGCGATGCGCCCACAAGACGTGCGAGAGCTCATCTACCCATCTTCCTTTGTGTCTGTCAAGGCGCGCTTTAATTCCTTCGCCTAAACTGCGATTGGCGCGCTCAACTAGGCCATTGGTTTGTGGGTGTTTGACTGAAGCAAAGTGTTGTGTGATGTTTAAATGTGTGCACCAATCTTTGAATGGGTTATCACAGAATTGTTTTCCGTTGTCTGATACGATCTCGCCTGGTAGGCCGAAGCGACAGACAATATTGTCCCAAACAAAACGTTTGACTTGGTTTCCCGTAATGTTCACCACAGCTTTTGCTTCGATCCACTTTGTAAAGTAGTCTATGGCTACGATGAGGAACTTTATTCCTCCAGCTGCGACGGGGAAAGGTCCTGCGATGTCAATACCCCATTTGTAAAATGGCCATGGTGAGGTGATTGGTGTTAGCTCGTGTTGTGGTCGGCGCGGAATAGGCCTATGTACTTGGCAGTTGCTGCACTTTCTTATCAGATCGCGTGCATCGCGATGCATTGTTGGCCAATAGTATCCTGACCTTAGAGCGCTCGCCACCACGGATCGTGGCCCTGAGTGCATACTACATGACCCAGCGTGAATTTCGCGGAGTACGTAGTCTGCTTGGAGGGGTCCAACACATCTAAGCCATGGCTGTAAGAAAGATCGTCGATAGAGTACGTTGTCGCGTACTTCGAATCGTTGCGCTGTGCGCCGTATTCTTCGAGCGTCTTTATGATCTTGGGGTAGGATTCCTTTGCTAATAAATTCGATGATAGGTGTCATCCACGTAGGATCTTGTTCCTCTATCACCGTTGATATCTCCATATCCAAGATTGATTTGTTTTTTAGGGTTTCTACCAATACCTGTTTTGAAAGGTGCGCGAAGCTTGTGGATGCAATCTTGCTGAGTGCGTCCGCCTTCCTGTTATCTCCTCTAGGTACCTGTTTTATTGTGAACCTATCAAAGTTTTTGATCAAAGATTTTGTCTTTTCCAGGTATTGGATCATGTGATCATCCTTGGCTTCGTATTCCCCTAACACGTGGTTAGCGACTAGACGCGCATCTACATTTGCTTCTAGGTTGCGAACGCCCATTTGGATTGCGATGCGTAGTCCGGCTAGTAGGGCTTCGTATTTTGCCTCATTGTTTGTGGCTGTGAACTCAAAGCGTAGCGCGTAGGTGAATTCCATACCTTCTGGATTTGTGAGAATAAGGCCTGCGCCTGATCCATCTGCGCATGAGGATCCATCTGTGAACAGGGTCCATGGTTCCTGTAGGTCTGTTTTGGCTGCAGAGGTCGGGCTGTCGCTATCTGGCTTCTCCACGATAAAATCGGCTAAGACTTGTCCTTTGATTGCAGTGCGCGGCCTGTACGAGATGTTATACTCACTTAGCAGTACACTCCATTTTTGTAAGCGTCCTGATGCGTCAGGTTTAGAGATAACTTGTTTAATTGGCTGATCAGTGATTACCGCTATTGGATGCGCTTGAAAGTATCTGCGCAGCCTTTTGGATGCGAACACTAGAGCCAAGACCAGCTTTTCCATAGCACTGTAGTTAACCTCTGTTTTCTTTAGGGCTTTGCTTACAAAGTATATGGGTGTCTGGACGGAGTCTCTGTCTGTCAATAGTACTGCGCTAACTGCTCCGTGGGTTGCCGATAAGTACATGATTAGTTCTTCCCCTGGTCGCGGTGCGACGAGTTTGGGAAGAGATGCCAGATGGTGTTTAAGTTGTTGGAAAGCTTCTTCTACTTCGGTAGTCCAGCGAAAGTCTCCCTTTTTTGTGCACTTCGTAAGTGTTTTAAAGAGGGGAAGGGACTTGTCTGCTGACTTAGATAAGAAGCGATTCAGCCCTGCTAACTTTCCATTTAGTGACTGGACTTCTTTGAGTGTGCGCGGGGAGGGGAGATCAATAACAGCCTTTGTCTTCTCTGGGCACGGTTTGATTCCATCGGGTTCTATCAAGTATCCGAGGAACATGCCTTCAGTTGCGCCAAAGGTGCACTTCTTGGGATTCAACTTCATGTTTATCCTCCCCAACGTTCGGAATGTTTCCTCGATGTCGCGCACCAATTCGTCCTCTGTATGGCTTTTGATGACAAGGTCGTCAACATAGACTTCCAAGTTGCAGCCTACTTGTTTTTCGAAGGCTGTATCCACCAGTCGTTGGTATGTCGCGCCAGCGTTTTTCAGGCCAAAAGGCATTTTTGTGTAGCAGTATACCCCTTGACTGGTGTGGAAAGCTGTTTTTTCTTCGTCTTCCACTGCCATCTGGATCTGGTGATACCCTTTATATGCATCTAGGAAGCATTTGAAGGGGTATCCGCACAAGGATTCGACCTTCCAGTCTATCTCTGGCAGTGGGTAGCAGTCTTGCGGACATGCTTTGTTGAGGTCAGTGAAGTCCACGCACATCCTCCAACTGCCATCGCTCTTCTTTACCATAACTGGGTTAGAAAGCCAGTCATGATAGTATACTTCGCGCATGATTCCTGCATCTACTAGCTTGTGTACTTCTTCCAAAATAGCCTTTGCACGATCTGGGGCCTGGCCACGCTTCTTTTGTCGTATTGGAGGGTATCCTTGTCGGATTTGTAACTTATGCTCTGTGATAGAGCGCGGTACTCCCGTCATATGCTTTGGTTCCCATGCAAAGATATCTAGGTTCTTTTGCAAGAGTGCGCATACGGCTGCTTTACCTTTGTCAGATAAAGATCCTCCAACCGAAACTTGTTGTTCCGGATAATCTGGGTGAATAGCGACTTTTAAATTTGGCGTTTTTTCCGTGCGCTGTTCTGGAATAGTTTTCGCTTCAGTTGTTACTGCGATGCATTCTCTTGGTGGTACTGTTGTGTTATAGAGAGTGACCACCCCTCCTTCCACTGGGAATTTAAGCATTCCGTACGGTGTGGATGGTACCGCGCGCATGGATGATATTCCCGGTCTTCCAATTATACCATTGTATGGTGAAGGAGACTTTATTACCATAAAATTTATCCATGTCGCGGTTGAGTGTTGTTCATCTCCTACGACCACCAATAAGCGTAACTGCCCCATGGGCCAAATCTTTTCTCCTGTGAATCCTGTTAATGACATTGTAGCTGGTATCAACTGACTTTGGATTTCAGGTCGCAGCCTTTTGAAACAGTGATCGTATAGGATGTCCGCGGATGCTCCACCATCAATGTACATGCGGTGGATATCATGTCCCCCTGTATGTATCTCAATGGTTAGAGGCTCCACGACTGCGTTGTCCGCGGCTATGGTAGGGAAGGATATCTCTTTTTCTGGAGAGAATTTCTGGCTGACCTTTTGCTTTATCTTGCGTTGCCATGATTGTATCATGTAGATAGTATCAGCCTTTTCTTTTGGGGGTTCTTTCTTGCCCCCGTTTCTCTGCTTATCTTTTCCCTCCTTAATGTTTTTCACGAGGTGGTCCATCCTGCCTTCTCTAACTAATTTTTCAATTAGTTGTTTTAGTTGAACACACTCGTTAGTTGCATGGCCTTTTTGGCCGTGGTACTCGCAGTATCCACTACCTAGGCGCTTTGCTTCTGCCGTGCGCATTGGTGGTGGTTTTGGGAAGTTCGCACCTTCTGTTACAAATATTTCTCTCGGAGTTTTAGTGAGAGGAGTATATTTGTCGTTGTCTCTTCCACTGCGGTAGTTCCTGCTGCGGTTGTTCTGATCATTGGATTGTCTCCGCGGCTGTTCTTGTTGCCTATAGTTTGAATATCCCTTTTTGCTATCCGCAGCAGCTTCTTCTCCTTGTATAAAGGATCTAGTGCGCTTTGTTAACTCGTCAAAGGATTGTGGAACTTTGTCATTAAGCTTATGGATGAGTTCTGGGTTATTGATCCCATTCATGAACCCTGAAATTTTTAGAATTTCAGGACATGTTTTGACTTGTATGCACTCATCCTTGAAACGTTCCATAAAAGCGCTGGTGGATTCCCCTTGGCGCTGTTTCACTCTTGCTAGCTCCACAGGGTTTTTAGCGCACTTCTTTCGCTGGGTGAAGTTGTGGCGGAATGCTTTCCGTAATTCCTCAAATCCACCGATGCTCCTACGTGGGAGTTTGCTAAACCATGTGCGCGCGTTTCCTACTAACGTGGAATTAAACATGTGGCACCACACAGGTTGTGGCCAATTTTCGATTGTTGCGGCTGACTCGAAAATTTTTAGGTGATCGTCAGGATCACCTGTTCCATCATATGTTTTTACGTTAGCGGGCATGCGCCTGCGTTTGTGGTCTGAGTAATCGCTGATGCGCCGTGTAAACGCATCAATTTTTTGACGTCGCCATGGGAGGGACATATCTTCATTCTCCTCCTCACGACGTCTTCCTCTTGACTTCCAGTGTCCTGTTTCTTTATCCTCGTTGTCCGAGGAGTCACTGGAAGAAGGGTAGTCTCTCTTTCGGCGCTTGCGCCTGCTTCTTTCAGAAGAGGAGCCTGAGGGATCTCTGCTTGGGGATCTTCTTCTTCCCAATCTATCTTGGATCCTCCTGCTCCCAGGTTTTGAAGATCCTTGGCTTGGCGAATGTTGAGGCCCTAATCGATCATGTATTCCCCGACTGCCAAGCCTGGAGTGGACATTGGTGCGCCTCTCGCTGTCTCCAGAGTACTGCGAATCAGATATTGTACCTAACCTATCATGGATAGTGGTACGTTCTGCGCGTCTTCCTCGTGGGTGACGCGGTGGTGATGGTTCACGTTCCAGAGCAAAATTGAGTCGTGCTTGTAGGCTCGTGTTTGCTCTTCTTGTTGCTTCTTCTTGCATGAGGGCGGTTAGAGTTTCATAATTTTGGGATACAAAGTTTCCCAAAGTTAGATCGGGTATGTCCTCAGTTGTTGCAAGAATTTCTGCCTTAGTGTTGGGCGCCCTGTTTCGTTCAGGCGCGCCTGGCGGCGCAGTGTTGTTCACTGCGGGTGTAGCCTGATGAGGAGTGGTGAAGAGGGTGCGTTGGAGTTCCTCAACGCTTGGGACCACTGAAGAGATTATAGGTAGTTCCATCGCTTGAAGAGACTGGGTTGTTCCTGCCTCTTGGTGATCAGGTGCGCTGGTTGTCCCAGCAACCTGCCTAGAGGTCGAATCTTGTCGATTCTTCTTCTGATGGTCAAGCTTTTCTGACTGCGGAGTCCGCTGGCTCGAATTCTTATGTTTCGTCATTCTAGTTCTTAGTAGGGTCCCACGGATGGCGCCACTTGTTGATACAAAAGTTGGGCGTACCTGGTTATTGGGCTTTTGCTCTTATATCAATTAGCTTCTTAGTACTTTGTTACCTGCGCACTAAGAAAATAAACAACACCGTTAGGCTTATCGAGGGATTGTCTCCCCCGATTAGACTCCGGCGTGAGAGTAAGTAATCGATTTAGGGTTTAGTTGAAGAGTTAGGGATTGTGTCAATCGTACCTTGAATGAGAATCGTGTAATTCTATATATAGGGGCTAAGAAACCGTATTTCTTGCTCCTCACTCTTTGCACGCGTGGTGCTTATCCGAGGTAAGGATATCTATTCCTTGAATAGATAATCCTTATCGTGTACCCGGTGGGTTAGATTGGGCCTTTGGGCTTCATGAGCCCAAAGCAATAATACTACGGCCCATACCATTGTCATGGTAGCCCATTCGTGGTGGGCTTAGGTGTAAGTAATGTCTATCATTTGGGCTTGTGGCCCAAATATAGGCTATACGTCATCATTATTCAAATATCGGACATGTAACTTTTCGGATCAAAACTTATATCTATATACTTTATCAACTACTACAATAGTAGGGAGCCTCATGTGAGGAGTTCATTATGTAAGCCGTCGAGTTGAGTTGTGGATTTACGAATTAAAGTGTCCTGGCTCCTCAAACGTTTACTAACATGACTTCTGAATTATGTCGGCCCGAACGGTAGTAAACGATATACAAAACATACATGTTTCATGAAATCTTTTCTTTCAAAGACTTACATTATACATCATACCACATCATGGACTATAATGCAAGATATATATATAGGCACTCCGTTATATTCTTTACTCAAATCCTAAGTCGCAACATTCTTTTATAGGTTGCTCGTAGAAACCTTCACGATTCAACCGTTACATTCATTACTTGCTATCTTACTTAAGGTGAGTTCATAGCCCCATTTTCCATTACTTAATTGTTTTACAAACCCTTGGGGGGAATACATGCTATTTTTAACCGAGCACAATGTTTTTAAATTGTATGCTTGCCTGATTGTTTTATTATCACTAAGTACCAGCCATGCTAAACCAAGATCCCTTATTATGGCTGGTACTTAGTGATAATAAAACAATCAGGCAAGCATACAATTTAAAAACATTGTGCTCGGTTAAAAATAGCATGTATTCCCCCCAAGGGTTTGTAAAACAATTAAGTAATGGAAAATGGGGCTATGAACTCACCTTAAGTAAGATAGCAAGTAATGAATGTAACGGTTGAATCGTGAAGGTTTCTACGAGCAACCTTTAATAGAATGTTGCGACTTAGGATTTGAGTAAAGAATATAACGGAGTGCCTATATATATATCTTGCATTATAGTCCATGATGTGGTATGATGTATAATGTAAGTCTTTGAAAGAAAAGATTTCATGAAACATGTATGTTTTGTATATCGTTTACTACCGTTCGGGCCGACATAATTCAGAAGTCATGTTAGTAAACGTTCGAGGAGCCATGACACTTTAATTCGTAAATTCACAACTCAACTCGACAGCTAATGAACTCCTCACATGAGGCTCCCTACTATTGTAGTAGTTGATAAAGTATATAGATATAAGTTTTGATCCGAAAAGTTACATGTCCGATATTTGAATAAACTTAGGAAAGTTTATTAGTACATGAAGATTATCTCATGGTTCTTTTTAAGTGAAGTAGATCCAAATTGTTTGTTCAAGTTATCGTCAACTCTTTGTTTCATGTTTACGCCTAAGTAAGCTTACATGGTCATTCCGTCATGGCCTTGCCATGACCTTTGGTCCTTGTTCAATGGTCATGAGACTCAACCTTGGGTCTAGCCATGGTTGTGGTCTTGATTATAGGTCATAAGACCCCTTTGGTCTTCATAAACCATAACCTATATGTAATGACTTTGGTCTAAAAATGGGCTGTTAAGAATTTGAAGAAATTATCACTCGGAAAGCGTTTTCAGGGCTCGAGCTTCTTTCATCCTGAACGAAAACGTCATTCCGGACAACTTTCGTGTTTTAAGTTTTTGATGAATCGGACCAGAAGGGTGACTTTCAAAAAGTCAGAATGCAAAACAGTATGGTTTAGGCAGTTTTGCCGGAAATCTTTGGTAACTTCAAATGGGCGTAACTTTTGACTCGGGTACTCATTTTGGGTGATTCAAATTGCTATGGTTTCCTTGTTAAGTCCTATACTGTAATATGTAATGATCCAATATCATAATTTTACCATTTTGATCAGGTTATACCAAAAAAGTCACTAGTTTACTTGTTTTAGTAACTTATCTTAACAATCAATTACAACAACATGTTTTACTCATTTTAATACATCATGGACATGCATACAAGACATAATATAGCAAGAATAACATGTAAATGATATGAACATGATTAATTAACAAGAAGCATGTTAGGGTTTAGCTTACAACTTTTGGCTTTCAAAGATGAAAGGAAGTTAACATGTAAGGATAGGACTTTGATAGACTTGCTTCAACCCACTTCACTTCATGCAATCTTTCTACCCTTGTAATCTTTGAAAGATGGATGATGAAGGTTGAGGTGAATTGAGTGGATTCAAACTCAAGAGAATCACCAAAGTTTATGAGGTTATGGAAGTGTTTTGATGAATGAAAACCTAACTAGGTTTTAGGTATTGATATGGTACTTGAATCTTGCATGAAACTTGGAAGAGATTGAGCAAAGGAGATGGTGTTGGAGTGTGGTATGTGTGGCGTACAAGAAGGAGGGGGAGAGGCTATTTATATGGCCTTGAGGAGGTTAGGAAACAACTAGGAAATTACCACAACTTGGTCACCAAGTTTTACTTGGAGCCAAAGTTGTACACATGTAATCATCTAAGGAATCAAGGGTCAAGATCAAGCCACAAGTGTGAATCCCCCCTCCTAGTGGCGGTTTGTCAAGCTTGGGGAGGAAGGGTTGGACTTTGGAAGATATTATCCAAGATATCTAGTATGTTTTGGCTCCGTAAAATGCTAACCGTAAATGGTTAAGCCACAAAACGTAAAACCGGGTATCGTAAAAATACGAAACTCGGAAGAATGGTTAAACATGTCATTATGCTCCATAATAAAATATAAAATGAGTGGTAGGTTCCATTGGAGTGGTAAAACCCTGCTAAAACTGGAAACACGGGTCTAAAACGCGTAATACGTAAAATGTACGAATATTGCGTAAAATTGAGAAAAGTAAAATATTACTTTTCTAATAGGTTATAAATGATTTAAAATGACTTATAATGTCTAGACTGGGCTCAGTCCAGTGTCGGTTGGTATTAAATGTCTTTTAGACATCAAACCGTAAGCCTAAAAATCAAGGAATGACTTATAAAATCAAAGAATGATTTTTGGTCAATGGAGGAGGGAAAAATATGTTGACTTTTTCTAATAATTTGAAAACTTAAATCGTCTAAGAAATGCGGTGCAGGTATAGGCTAAGGTTACGGCTGAGTAAAAACGCTTAAAACTGAAAATTCCAGTTTTTCACGGCCGAGGTTTATTCTGGTCATATTTTTCTCAGTCATGATTTATTCTCAAATAAATCATGAGTGTGTCAAACATTTTTCTGATGTGGGGTCACCTGACGGGGTCGAATTTCGTTGTGCGTAGAATTTCTGAATGACGTTTTACCCTAAAACGTGTAATTCCTTAATAACTTTCACGAAAATGATCTGACGAATGTCAAACATTTAATTTGCCATGGAAATGATTTATCACTCGAGAATATCAAATAAAAATCAACTTTCGGGAAAATTTCGGGAAAAATGAATAGTAAAAATGAATAGTAAAAGTGAATAGTGAATTTTCCGAGAATAGTAATTAACCTGAAAATGCGAATTGTTACAGCTGCTGTAAGTCCAACAGCAGAACCTCCTTTACCTGTTGTGTAAACTGCCCGCTGTCCAGATTTTTCAACATATCTACATAACAAAGTTTTGAAAAACTTTAGTGCTACTGCTGATACTTATATGGTCCAACTGTAGATAAAAAAACATGAATTATATATATATATATATATATATATATATATATATATATATATATATATATATATATATATATATATATATATATATATATATATATATATATATTGCCTTAGAAAACAAGATGAGTTTTTAAATTTTTTAATTTTGCCTTAATTTTTTTAAAAAGATTCGTCCATCTAAATTGCCAATCACGTGATAAGGTGAGGTGTTTTTTTTCTACTAGTATAGAAGATAGAAAGGGAAAGATGATTTAAGAGGCAAATTTTATTTCTACACAAGATATATGCTCGTAAAATCCTTCAGAATATTATATTTTTTTAAAAATCATAGCCCATATGTCAGGCACCGTTATGATTTATGAAAGTGCAAATTTTTGCTACACAAGTTATATACAAGCAATCGTCTATATTATAATCAATGTTGCAAACTTTTAAATAAATTGCCCTAACAATGTTCCCACACTAAATTCTAAAAATTATGGATGACAATTTTTGGCAACTTTGTTTTTAATGTAGTTTCTAAATCAAAAGACGAAACTTTTTTTATTTAATTCTAACATTAATAGTTTTAAAAAAATATCAACATTTCTACTATATAACACACCATCTGAAGTAGACATATTCCTTTTCAAAATAAAGAGAAAAAAGTTTCATGTGAGCCTTAGCTTTGCGATGACTATCAATAACGCTCACGGTCAAACAAATCCAAATGTAGTTGTCTATTTCCGGACTCTATATTCTCCATGACTAGCTTTATGTTGCGTTGTCTAAATGGATATCAAGTAGGACTACAAAAGTATTAGTGAAGTGTGTCCAAGAGTTCGGTCAAGAAGGAGTCTACACCTCAAATGTCGTGTACCAAAAAGTTTTACGTGACGAATAACATGCATAGTTAGTTATTTCATAATTGATGTAATGTGTATTTTCAGTTTCACTAAATGACTAAACGTTTTTGTATGTTCTTTGATATATTTTAAGAATTTTTCTTTGAGTTGAATTATCGCATGTTACAACATTTGTCAATTTCATTTTAATTAATTTACGTTTTGTGTATAAACGTTACACGAAACAATTAGCTATAATATCGCAACTCTGTTTGCCGCTAAAAAATCTTGTTGTTATGCACGGGTACTCGCCTAGCATAAACGAAAGAGGAAGTTAATTTAAACAAGGATCGTGTCAAGCACCCAATCTTTTCAACAAACATTTTTTTCCTTTTGTTACATGTGGACATGTTGTTTTCGATACAACGAGCGGGGATACCCGCGCGTTGCTGCGGGATTTTTGGATGTTCTTTTTTTTTTCATCCAAGATTTTTTACTCATGCGTAGAAAAACAAAAATTAGAAACAAACACCACCTTTGCACTAAACCTTATTCAAAGCATAAATTTTTTTTAGTAATTAGCAAAACACGAATATGCAATATAATGACAGTTTCATGTTACAATTCAAGTAAAAACTCAAAGCTCTACATTAGTTATGTCTGTATCCCCAGCCATTGGCAGTGTGCTATCTAGCTACCTAAGACCATGAACTAAATCCGAAATCAAGTTTAGCCCCGAAACACACCAGAATTGTAGTTGTAGTTTCTTATGTTGAAGTACTAACTTCCAGCATCCACATTCCAGAATTGTATCTATCTTTATATTACTAACACCATTAATTGGTTGTTTTAGAAAGGTGTAGAATTGTTATCTCACCTTGTGTTTCTCATGTGTGCTTGCATTTCCATCACAATTGTGACTAAAATTTGTTTCCTCACCTTCACTTGCATCGAAACCCGAATAAGCCCTGCATATGAGACACTCCACATCCTCACCAATCCAATATCATGTGTCCTTTACTGTGTAATGGTAGTAGAATTTACCTAGGAGCTTATTTATAGTAGAGCATGAGTTGTGACTGCTCCTCAGTCATTGTCCGATAATGCTTCCTATATATATCCAGTCATTACAAAACAAAACAAAAACATAAAAACAAAAAATACCTATTAAAGTGCTTTTTCCTTGTTCAAATGTGTAAGGTGAATATACAAATAAAAATATTTACCAAAGTTTTAGGTGTATCACGATGATACTGATAAGGTATTTGTTCATGTTTATAACTGACATTTCGTGATTTTTAGGAAGTTCCTATGTTATCATAAAATTTTTGTTATTAAAAGATGTTAAAAGTCGTATCAATTCTAGTATCCAAAGGTCTACAATTTGAGCTCTCTTTCTTATTAGGAAGAGAGTAGTTATCAGAATAAAGATAAAGAAGGTAAAAGTTGTTACCTGCATATATATAAAAGAATGAGCGGCTTTCGCCTTCGTAATCCACTTTTTTTAAACCGTCATCCTCATTTTACTTTCAAATGAATTATGCTCTTCAAATGATTTCTCTTCTGCTTACAATTTGACACCTACACATAACCGAATTAATTAAAGGATTAAAAACAAATATTTGTACAACATTAATAATCGTGTGCACTTTGAAACGCTCGTAAAGATATCAACACCTGGAGCAACTTCATAAGGTTCACGTTGTTGTTCATACCCAAAACATGTCTTTTTGAAGGGGAAAAAAAAAAAAAAAAAAAAAAAAAAAAAAAAAAAAAAAGAAAGAAAGAAAAAAAAAGAGGCAGTTGACCTGTGGTACGTAGAATACCTCTGAAAAATGAATTCCTCCTGAAATAGTTCAATCTTTTTCAGATTTGAGCGATGCTACATTATCAGGGACACTATAGGATAAGTCCATTCCTGTAAAGGTTGACACTTGAAAGTTTTTCCTTCATTTCCATCCTATAAAAATTTGACCCATTTCATAAATGGAGAATATATCTCCTTACCATAGGATTGGCCACTGAAGGCCACATGACCCGAACCTTTGAAAGATTTGCCTTGCCTAGATATAGTATGTCGATGACCTACAATAATAAACATTCAACCATTAAAAAACCACCGATAAAATTTGAAAATTGAGCAAACTTTAGTTGTGGATAAAACTTACAAATTGTTTCCTGGACAAAAGCATTTTTTTCATGAACTTTCTTGCATGAATCGTCACCTTAGTGTCAGCCATTTTCGCTACAAAAAGAAACGAAAATAACATAGGTAAAGATGCTTCAATCTAAAAAAAGAATTTAAAAAGGTATTTAGAGGACTAACAGTTTACCTTGCCAAGACCAATGTCCATTATTGCACTTGTCGGTGTCAACATTTTAGGCATACCAGCTCCATCTTTAGAACTTTCTCCTCTGATAACAACTACTATCCCCTGGAAACATGATTTCAAGAATAAGTTATCAAGTATCTGATGATGACTTAAAAACATTGCTATGCTAGTTACATGCATTTGAGTCTCTGGAATACCTCAATTTAAAGCTAATAACTAAATTTGAAACCTCTCGTACATGAAAATTATAGCCTAGTCACTCTAAACCTATATAGTGATACCAATATTCTATATAAAAGGTTTAATCATTTATCATTTAGGGATGTTTGGCATTGGTATTTGAAACTCATTATCTTGTTATCTTGGTTTTAACTAATAACCTTATATAAATAAAGCGCCTGCTTGTAATCAGGGGTGTTTGGGATTACTTATTTTGAAGACCTTGTCTACTCTAAATATAAACGAACAATCAACTTCATCCTAACACTCTAAACAGCTTAAATTGCAGATAAGCACATGAAAGTAATCTGGAAAAGTTCATTCACCTACGGTTTAGGGGGTTTGGTCAAATTAACAAAAATATCACTTGTTGTTATCATTTGTCTCAGCTATCTTCGTTTGAACTAATTTATTTTCATATTTTGGACCAAATAGGTTACCCTCTAAGGACACTAGGACAACAAATCTAATTTAAAAGGCAATGTATAAAGAGAGAGGTACTCTTATTAATAATCTTCAATCTCGAACACCCTCCTATCCATTCAATGTACCATATAAACTGCTTATCGTCTTACATGGGCGAAAATTTATAATTAAGCTGCCTAGAACACATTACAAATAAAATAAAATAAAATCAATTTTACCTCATAGACACACTTGTGAAACGCATTTGCAGTCTGCTCCGAAGATTCTGGATTTCAAACGAATTTGAAATTAAGTCACTGCCTGAACCGAACATTACGCATTCCTATAATAACCTCAAGATGAACCTTGGATAAAAAAATGACAGCGGGCTTATTTTTGACTTCACATCCAAACATCTCCAATCCAATATGTCTGCAAAACCAAAACAACCAAATTAAAATAGGGGAAGGTTTTACAAAATTGAAAGTGATGGCAAGGCACAATTTTAGCAACTAAATTAAAAGTGTTGTATTCGAACACAATAAGCAGATATCTAGTCTTAATTTGCAAGGCCAAACACACCCAAAATGACCCAATATATCTATACAATTACTATATGCAAACACGATAAACTGATCATCTATTCACTTACACGCACTTCCCTAAAACTTATATTGTAAAAAAATAAATTCCAAAATTCAACCTATATCGATTTATTTGATACAAAATATATATATATATATATATATATATATATATATATATATATATATATATATATATATATATATATATATATATAGTAAGATAAGCTTAAAATACACATATTATCAGGCATAACATATAAGAGCCTGATGTAAGTACCTATACCCGAGTTCCCTGAGTATTTGCAAGAAAAAAACCAATATACGGAACTGCTTCAAATTTTCACAACAAAGTAAGTGCTAAAACACAAATGAGTCCTGAACTATACTACTGTCCTCCATTGTTAACACCATTACGCATAATTCCTACTATTTTATATGAAATGTAATTCTAATAATAAACTGTAACGGACCTTTTTTGTGAAATTCATCTTCAAATTCCGTTCCCCAAATAGATTGCCTGCCTGTCTCATCTCTGAAGGGGTCTCCATTCTGTATAGTAAAACCTTTGATACCCGTTGAAATATCAGACTATCATAGTATCTATTTTTACAGTGAGATGTGAAATCTTGACGGGTTTAGGACATTTTTTGGGTACAACTTCGTATGGATATCATCAACTGTTTGCATAATCTGGTCCAACAAATATCATAAAACATAGTTGGATACTAATACAATAAGCAAGAGAATGAAGATAAATGAGTAACAAAAATAGCATACCTGATTTAATTTCTTTATTCTCAAACTAATCCAAACCCCCCTCCGCCTGAAATAACAAATTTAATACACAAAAGTATCACTAAATCCAAATATAAACACAATCTCATAAAAAATTAAGACCAAATAAAACATGAATTAAAAAAAGGACCTTGTGGTCGGAGTATTTTGTCGGATGGATAATACATGAGCTGCGTAACTGAAGGAGATGTGAGAGAGTGATTTGAAGTTTATGTTATTTATGGATTCGGGAAACTTCTGGATTGCCGGTGAGATGTGCGTCGTGATTTGGGGTTTCAGTTTGGTGGGTTTTGGTGGTGGGTAGTTTTGTAAGCTAAAGATTCTTATTTTTTGTTTGTTTGTAGCAGATGATGATGTTAAATGCGAAGTGAGAAAGGTTGTGGTGGAACTTTCTGGTGTTTACGCACTTGGATGAATGGAATACATGAATGAATGGTTATTATATATTTTTTGTATCAACCAAAAGAAGATAAGAAACCATTACAACAACATTACGGGAGTGAACAGTTGCCATAACGGGGTGTTTAGCTTGTGAACAGTGCTTCGAACAGTAGCCTAACGGGACAGATGAACAGTGCAAGTTGTACTTGAGACCAATGAAATTGTGAAACCTATGTACAATGCATACCAACACTTTGTACTAACTTAATTGTAGCCACATGATTGACCTTAATATGCCTGTAATAACTTATACTAATAACATTCCGTTGAACAGCCCACTTTCCTCTTTTAGAATATATATATAATGTCATTCGGTTATATATTTCTAAACCTATACAAGATCTTTAAGTCCAGTAAAATTCAAATTAAACTGGGTATATGATCTGAATATTATGGGCCAGGCCCATACTTATACTTCTTTCTAAAAGCCTACAAGATAAGGGTTTTTTTTTTTTTTTTAAGCAATGTTAAATGTTTGTGGTAAACTTTTTAAAAATTAATACGAATAGCCTCGACAATTCATGTTATTTGGCAAGGTTAGGTGTAGTAATGAAATAAAAAGAACATGTACATTGCCAAAAAATCCGTATAGAACCAATTTTTATCATAGAACCAATCAAACAATTATAGCCACTCTTTTTTTTATATATAAAAAAAAACAAAAAAAACAAAAAACTTTCACCCTTTTTTTTCAAATAAATATCTCGCAAACCATATCTACGAATCATATATGATTTTTCTGAGCGGAAATTAAAAAAAAAATAGTCGAAAAAAAAATTCGTCGAAAGTATATAACAATGTATATCTATAGAAAGATGATTTAATTCTTTTTTTTTTTTTTTTTTTTTTTTTTTTTTTTTTTTTTTTTTTTTAGCTTGAAGATTTACCGTTTGCAATATATGTTGTTTAAAAAAAATGAAAAATAGCTATAATTGTTTTATTGGTTCTATGGCGAATATGAGTTTTATATTGATCTCTTCTCAATGTATATTATAAAGCCTAATTTGGTCTTTCACAATCTATACGATAACCTTTAAATTTTTAAGAAGCTACATCTAAATGTTATCTTTACGTATCAAAACGAGTTTTTAGTGATTTTGTAAAGGAGAAAAATGTGAACCATTATTCACACTTATCGTTAGCACTATCGTATCTAAACATATATGTTTAGTACTACGTATTAAGCATATCGATTGTGAATAGTTATGAAAATATAATCACATGTTTTATATGACATGAATGATTCAGTTGTATCAAAAGTTGTTAATTCTTTGACATAATTAAAAGTTTAAAACACAACTGACCGTTCTTGTTAGCTGTTTGAAGAAGGAATCGTTTTAGAAGAAAAAAAATAATATTGTAGGTGTCTAAAATTTAATTTCCGGTTTTAGTGCATACCCATAATTAATTCATTCGAAATGACAATGTACATCTAAATTAAAGGAATCGTTTACGCCACAGGTGTCGATATTCAACTTTTCACATTCACAAGTGTAAACTATTCATTCTCATGGCAAAAAGTTAGATTCTCAAAATTCATTCTACACCATTCTCATTTACGTTGCTTAAAACAAGCAACTTTTTGTCTATATTTTCGTGAATTCTAAAGGGAAAAGTAACAAATTAAAAAAGAAATGATTTTTTGCATGTCGAAATATTGGAGACAACATATGGAATGTTTGGTTAAAATTGGCAACCTTTAAGTGTAGGCTTTGGTACAAAAATTGTACAAGATTGCATTTTGAGATACACACATTACTCTCTCCGTCCTTAAAAAAAATCTTACTATTTAAGTTTGTCCTAAAATAAGAGTCCAGTTTTTATATATGAACAGTAATTATTACTAGTTTTCATATTTTTCTTTTTTAATCAAAACTTGCATTAATTACTATTTTTTATTTCTATATTAACTATGAGAGTAAAAATAACTTTTTATCAATCAAAATTAGCATTAATTACACATATCATAATTTCAATATTTTTTGTTTGTGGAGCGTAAGAAGTAACATATTATGTTATACTACTAGTAATAACTTTCGGTATTTTTAGATTTTATTTATTCTCTTCCAAAATTTGTTATTTCCATTTCTATGTATACCAATAAATATATAGTACAATGATTGAAACCAACAAGAATACACAGATACTACGTATACCATTCCTTTGTCGTTCTATATTTCTATATATGCTTAGACAAGAATACGACTTACCAGTTACCACTTAACAAAACCTCTTATCTGTTACAAGTTCTTTCAAATAGACAATAAGTTAAATCTTGTGTCGTGCACAAATTAACAATGTTATTATATGCATGCTAACACGTCTTTATGTTTTCCAGGTTTTACCTTACATGGGAATGAATTTGAAACTTATTATCTGTTACAAGTTCTTTCAAGAAAAGTGAGTTTTCGATAAACTAACAAATAAGCACATAACCGAACTCACATATTTATTCAACTTTTTAATATATTTTGATTGAAAATAACGTACACGATTTCTATATAAAGTATGATAATAAATAAAAAAAAAAATTTATAAAGGAAACATAAAGATTTTTTTTTTTTTTTTTTTTTTTTTTTTTTTTTTAAAAAAAAACAAAAACAAAATATAAATATAAATATGACAATGGGTTACTTTAGCATATTTTTCTATAAATATTATTTAATATTAAATAATTGTATACATTAACCCGAATTTATTGCTTCTACCGTCCTACTTTTTGGAAAAATGTAGTGATTCACTTAGTCAAATTAGATGTCGATCATACAAACTTAAAGAATTCAATAAACTAGAGTTATCTACAACTACAAAATTCATAGCTTGCAGTATGATATGATAAACGAATATGGTTATTATAATCATTTTTCTATTTTCAATTCCAATTAAATCTATCTATACATGTATGCATAATGCATATGACTATGTGTTTGAGTGTGAAACTGAACTTGTGTGATTTGATACCTTGAAAATATAGTAAACTAGAATATAGTTTGATGAGTTATATATGACGTTGAAAAAAGGAGTGAAGGTTTCCTACAATTATGGGGCAAATTAAGATGTTCACATATTGCGTGTGGGCACAAATACATAAAACTTGCTTATACTCAAATACTACCTTTATTGTGACTACATAATTACTCAATTAGCATGTTAACTTCAAACTATTGTGATTCAAGCTTTAGTTTCTTGGATTCTCTGAGGGAAACACACAGTCACACACAATTCAACTATGTAAAAAGATTCATTTTTCTTATCATTTTATTTAATGGGATTTATTGAGCACTTTTAAAAATGAAAAATTGCATTTAATATGTGATTAGTACGCTGATTTTTTTTTTTTTTTTCAATCAAAAATGCATTTATAAGAGAGTTGATTGACACACTACATTTTTTTTCGCACTCCAGTTTACAACCTAGAAAAATAGCATACAATAAAAGCTCTTTATAGCGAAAAATGAAATGTGCAAATAAAAAACAAGAGTATACAAATCATATCCCCTAATAAAAATTAACTTAGCTTATAATCTACTATAATTAAAATTGAGTTATAATAACTACAACCTTATCAATTGTGATTAAGTTTACCTTAATTAAAAAAGGAATTGCATATATATCACTCAAAAGGTGAATAATTTCATATATATTATTTTTACAAGTTTTTAATGCACATAGTATAATAGTCTTTATGCATGCAAATGATATATATGCAATTTTGCATCTTTATATATATATATATATATATATATATATATATATATATATATATATATATATATATATATAATAATCTTTATCCATGCAAATGATATATATGTAATTTTGCATCTTTATATATATATATATATATATATATATATATATATATAAATATATATATAAAACCCTTAAAAAATCAACAAATAATTAATGCACTTACCTTCTGTAATTGTAGTCATTAAATATATATAAAAAATAAAGATAATGTGTTCATTAAATACTATTTTTACACAAATGATAAAACTAAGCACAACCTTTATAAGTTTGTGGTTAGCAAAATTTTTAGTTTAATACAATCAAACTTTTCATTTATTAATACTCCTTCCGTCCCGAAATTATAATCTTTTTTTTACTTTTTCGTTCTTTATTTTTCAACTTTAACCTTAAATATTTTTGTTTATATTACATAATACTTGATGCAAAATATATGAATGAATTGAGTTTTAAATGTATTTTTTATTGGTATAATTTTCATCAACTATTGTATAACACAAACAAAAATATTTAAAGTTAAAGTTGAGAAAGAAAAACCGAAAAAGTTAAAAGGGGACTATAATTTTAAGACGGATGTAGTATATCTTAAAAGTTGCTAGTGCCCTTATTTTTAATAATAAACTTTGGATTAGTAAAAAGATAATGTGACAAGATAAAAAGTTGAAGTTTGACTTTTAATCATGCGTAAAAGGGATTGAGAGTAGAAGCTTAAGCATGCAACAATATAATGGACCACCACGAAGAGCCAAGGTCCGGTCTAGTAAGTGGTACATATCGGCTACAGAATAATTAACAAATTTTCAAGTTAATAGCTATACATTTTGAGATAAAATCTTGTCATCAACTGACTGGTTAAAAGTTTGAATCTCGTGCGAAACACATATGGGAGATTGGGATGAGATTAACATATATCACACATCTTTTAAATATTTGATAAACAAATTTTTGACATCTACTTTTTCATTAAAAAAAATAATGTGTTGAGAAATTTTTTATCTTTCACGCACATTTCAGTATACTTTCGACGAACTGTTTTTTCGAATTTTTTATAGGCTGAAATTTATGCCTTAAAAAATCACATGTAATTTGTTCTTTTGAAAATCATGTATGATTTCATAAAATATGTGAATTTTAAAATAACAATTCAACTTTGATTTTGCCAATTACATGTAATATTTTAAAGCGTAAATTTCAACGCTCACGAAAATAACTCAAAAGTAAATTTGTCGAAATTATATAAGAATGCCCATCACCAAAGATGATTTAAAACATATCAAATTGTATGACCATTAGACTACTTTCACCGTGGTTACGTTAAATGTATTATTATAATCTAGACTCGACGAAATCACACCAAAATTGGTCGAGATCCAGAGAATAAGGGGTGGCAATGTTGCCTAAAACTAAATTGTAATTAGCCAATAGAATAAATCCAACACATTCCATGTCTAATAATGTCTTAGTACTTATTTTTAGTGGCAATGTAATGCCTAACCATGCCTAAACTTTTTAATTTTTTATTTTTAAAATTCATAATTATATTTACAATTTAATTAAAAACATCAAAAAAATTAAAAATAGGAAATGACTAGTCATCGAGGTATGGTAAGTCTTGCGCCGCTACGTGCTCCGTAAGATCATATTGAAGTCGGTTATGAATATCTTCGTCGAGTAACTCTTCTAGCACACTATCGTCATAAACTGGCGTGACCGGCTGATCCATTATATGAACCGGTGATATTGCCACACCATCGTCTTTTAAAATCATATTGCCCAATAGAATACACGTATAAACAATTTGTCGAATATTTGCGACGGTCATAGGTCGTAGAGGACGACTGAGAATAAACCATTTTCCCTTCAAACGACCAAAAGCTCGCTCGACATCCTTTCTTGCAGACTCTTGTAGTTTGTTGAACTTCTTTTCCTTCGGGTCAGTGGGATACGGACATGCTTTAACAAGAGTTGAATACTTAGGATAGATTCCATCGGCAAGATAATATCCACGTTTGTAGAGACGTCCACGTAAATAAAACGAACTGTTTGGCGCCGTACCATTTCGCTCGATAACATATAATGGAGACTGATTCAAAACATTGATATCGTTGTTTGAGCCGGGCGGACCAAAAAACGAATGCCAAATTCACAAATCATATGAAGCCCTCGCTTCAAGCATAATAGTCAGGTATTGGTGATCACCTCTCTTGTATTAGTCTTTCAAATATTTAGGACAATTTTGCCAAGTGAGATGTGTACACTCAATGCTATCAAGCATTCCAGGAATGTGATGTTTTTCTTCATGTACCTCGAATAACCGTGCAATGTCATGGGTTGTCGGCCTACGTAAGAACTCTCGACCGTATAACTCTATAATCGCATCGCAAAATTTATCAAGACATTCACCTAGAAAAAACAAAATTTTATTTTATAAAAAAATAACGAAAAAAAATAACTAAATATTATTTTATAAAAAAAACAAAAATATTAAAAAAAAAACATAATAATAACGAAATATTATTGTACAAAAAAACATTTAAAAAAAATGAATAACGAATAAAAAAAATAAATAACAAATAAAAAAAATTTAATAACGAATAAAAAAATTAATAATAACCTGAAGTTCTTCGTGCCATGTTTAAATAGTCATCGAATCTATCCGGAGGTTCACCCGTTGCGAGTTGCCGTATTGCCGATGTGCATTTTTGCAACGGCGTGAAACTAATCTTTCCAAACGCGTCTTGACCCTCTTGAAACCATTAGAATTTCACTTCAATATCACCAACAATTTTTAAAAACAATCTTTTACTCATACGAAAACGATCATGAAAAACATCTTCGTTAAACTTTGGTTGTTCAACGAAATAGTCATTCATTAAATTTTCTAAAGCTTTATCACGAAAACGTTTTACATAACCACGGATGAAGGTAGAGCTTGCCGTGTCTTCAAGAGCTTCTTACGCGGCTAAAAAGGTTTCGATTGTACTACCGGATAACCATTCTTCGGTTGAGTCGGGGGGAATAATTATCTCGTTTGAGGATGAACAAGATGATGACATGATTATTAGAATGTAAATTGTATGTGTAATTTGATATTAGTTTAGATGTGAAAACAAAAAGGAAAATGGTGAGTATTTAAAGGTTTTTTTTTTTTTTTTTTTTTTTTTTTTTTTTTTTTTTTTTTTTTTTTTTTTAAGTCCCAAACGGTAATATGATTAAATGGTCCAACGGTACAATTTTTTGAATGTAGCTTTCATACCGATCGGTGATGTTCACCGCATGGCTTGCCGAATATTGCATGCCGACATGGAGGCAATGGGCTTGCCGAGCCTTGCCGAGCCATAGACTATCACGTTGCCACCCCCTAACGGAGCAATATCTTATTTTGGTTTCTACATATATTAAGTTGGGAAAGGTAGCTTAGATAGTGTATTTTTGTTCAGGTAAAAGAAAGCATATTATAGGTAGAGCTGGCATATCGTGTTGACATGACACGATAAGACACGAACACGATAAGACCTAAACACAAACACGACACGATAACAAATCGTGTCACTTTTTTCGAACACGAACACGACACAATAAGTTAACAGGTTACACGACACGAACACGAATACACATGATTTGGACCTGTAACTAGAGCTAGCACCCTCAAGAACATCACATCGAGGTCAAAATAATCAAGGTCAAATAAACTAATCCTAACACCCTCAAATAAACTAATCCTAACACCCTCAAGAACATCACATCGAGGTCAAAATAATCAAGAAAAGTTATATAAGCCGGATAACAAATTGTGCTCTCGGTTGAGTCTCGACACCCACAAAAACACAGAAACCCGGATACCAAATCTTGTTTAAAACCTCGTTTTACATGTAAACCCACATTTATATCACGTTTTTAATCAAAACCCAACAAAAAGAAAGAAATATAAGGAGGTCAAAATGAGGCGCGTTTGGTTTATAACGAGGTCAAAAGAAAGAAATATTGGCGCGTGTAGTAGTGGATCGAGAAGAGGAGGTGATGGGGAATCGAATGGTGGTGGTCGTGTGGTGTGGTGACCGACGGTGAGGTGATGGCGGCCGGAAAAAGGGTCCGATGCTAGGGTTTTTGGTTGAGAGAAATGATGAAGATGTGTGGTTGTGTTAATGTGTTTGTGTTGTGTTTGTGACCGGTCCACACAAGTACCATATATCCATCTTTAATAACATTGTAACAGTAACAGGTCTCTTATCGTGTCTTAACAGGTCAGACCTGTTAAGACACGAAACCTGTTAATTTCATTCGTGTCTTAACAGGTCCGGACCTGTTAAGACACGAAACCTGTTAAGACCTGACATGAAACCTGTTAAGAACAAGTCGTGTCGTGTCGTGTTAACAGGTTTCGTGTCAAAATTGACAGCTCTAATTATAGGTCATACATAGATTTCCTAAATAGAGTATGCTAGATTGATAGAGAAAGATAGAGATATCATGGTACAACAATTAAAGTTGATGGAATGGTTTAGCGTGGTCCAGTTTGCTCGTTGCGGATAATCAATCTTTTCGAACGATAAAGGTGTTTGGAAGAAGGCTATACAATTGGCTCCATAAAAGTTATTTTCATTTGATTTTGAACGGCACGTACACATGACGATCATAATGATGTAGGGATGAGCACGGTACCGGTACCGTACTGATCCTGTACCGAATTAGTGGTATCGATTTTTTTCGAGCATAAATAGTGGTACCGGTACCGTACCGAACGGGATTCGGATACCGGTACCGGTATCGGTTTCGGTACCGGTACCGGGAAATCGAGTTTTTCCCGTTTTTATTCGGGAATTTCCCCGATTTGGTACCGGTCCCGTACCGAATTAGTGGTCCCGATTTTTTTTCACCTTATTTCGTAATCCCGGTACCATACCGTATATCGGGAACGGTACCGTTTCGGTACGGTTCCGGGATTCAGGTCGAAATGCTATGATGTCTTATTGGTAAATAATCTCAACGATTTGTTATGGGTCCGACTTTGCCATCCGCAAGCAGGGGTGGGCCGAGGGGTTCCATGAATTTTTTGGTTTGATGAAAAATAATGTGTATTTACAATGTTATTTGATGTTTGAAATGAGTGTTCAAGGTTCTAATTATATGATAAACATGATAGTGATGTTCATGTATTTTTTAAAAGTTCTTTCTTAAGCATAGATCTTAAGATCTATGCTCAATCTAAAAAATTTACGTTCAAAATGTTCTTCCCTGAACATAGATCTCATACCAGAAATTGGATTTCAAAAAGTTCTTACCTCACTTAGACCAGAAATTTGAGTTTAAAGTTTTGTCTTAAGCATAAATCTTAAGATCTATGCTCACATCCGAAAATTTGTCATTTTTAAGTTTTAAGGTTATTTTGAAAAAGATTTTATCGAGTTTCGTTTCAGTTGAAGGGGTAGGAATTGCAGCACGCGAGGTGATGCTTAATTTAGATTACGTTTTAAATTTATATAACTCGTCTACCTATGATTTACTAATGCACTAATGGGCAAAGAACCCGGTCGTGTGTACTGTAGTACTCAGTAAAGCCAAGGTTGTCCAAAGAGCTAATGGGCTATCTAAAATTTGAGTTTTATTTGTCATGTTTTGAAAAGTTGTTTAATTAACTAAATTGCAAGAAAATAAATGACATGAGTTAGGATTACTTATCAAGGGAGAAGAATGCACTAAGCTAGTTACTTCTCTATTAATGCAATGATCCTATGTCTAACTCTCGTTTTATATAGTGGTTCAAATATCATTAGGCACGATTTATAGTCGTAACCTAACATATAATTCCTATGATCTCAACCCCGTTGCTCACGGAGGTCGGGTATCTACTTCATAGTCATTAAACCCGCAACTATCTTTAAAACCTATCTAATGTCAACAATTACACTTCTCGACATTTAAACCCGCATTATGTGTGTACCAATAAGTATTTACCCACGTTTCTTAAGTACCTACTAAAGTGTAGGCGGTAATCTGAATAACTCCTACAATCAAGATAGATGCCATCCTATCTCAAGTAACCTACTAAACTAGTGTTCAATTGTTCACACCTACTAACTAGCTAATAGGCTCTACACTAGCCTTAGTACTATCAAAACGTGAGGATCAATCAATAGGCATATAAGATATTCATATAAAAATGATAATTAAATAATAAATAAGGACTAAAACATTAAAAGATTCATAACTAGGCTAGCACAAAAGGGTGCTTAGCCTCTCATGTTGTAAAGTACAGAAATCATAGCGTTAAACCATGGATGGATTAAACATAAGATTCAATATAATTATTGGTGATTAACTAATACAATTGATGAATTGAAGTGAATTCTCCCTTGAAAATTGGTTGTTAGTAGTTGAAAAATGCCTTGGGTTGGTCCCCCAATCGTCCTCTAGAAAGGGATGGAAAAAGATGTCGAACCAGTTGAATTAGGGCTTATATTTATAGTCTCGACTAAATTACGACGTAACCATAAGTGATAGGTTATGCCGCAACCATTTTTATATTTGAGAAATCCATCAGACTTGCCAAGCTAAGGCGTAAGTAAAACGATTTGGTTACGGCGTAATCTCCTCGGTAATTATTTCATGCCTTTTCAAACTTTCTATGACTTGCCCGTCTTAGCCTCTGAAGTAGCGCCTAGTTTTGACTCAAGGTCCTTATGCATTATAAGTATAAAACTTTGTATGAATTGTACGGTTTCAACCCCTCATCGTTCTTGATGTAATTACTTTAAGTCCTTGTAACATAAATAAACTTCATATGAATTACCATCTTCAGTCCCTAATCATTCTTGTCATTTTTATACTAAGTACTTGTGATAATTTAAGCTTCATATAATTTTCCTAGCTTTAATCCTCCATCGTTGTCATCGTAAAACCTTTAGTCCTTGTAATTAATATTGAACATCACACTTTTAGGTCCCTAGAGCTAATGGAACTTAGCGCTGAATGTACTTATTACGTCATAAGTCTTGCGAGCTACTTACTCCGTAAGTATTATAAGCTTAAATACTTCACCAGATGTAGCAAAGTTATTATGTAGTCAAATGGGCAAGTTACGCTGTAACCGTCTCGTTGATATTTTCTTCTTTTGTTGCGAGGAAATCACAATGTCCTTGTTGTGCCGTAACTAGACTTGGACTATTTTATCAGCAACAAAGGTTACGTCGTAGCTCCATCGAACGAGCTACGCCGTAATATCTCTCTGGTCCAAGTTTGTGAAGTTATTTCATTTATCTTTCCATTTCCGCATCTTTGTGTTGTAATGCTCAAATTGTACCTGATAACGAAATATGAAGCATTTTAAGTATATACACACATAAAACATAACAAATATGAGCATTTACTAGGGAAAATTGATACTAACATATCTAGATTATTTGATGTTATCAAATATCCTCTCACTTGAACTCTACTTGCCCCCAAGTAGATCTTTTAAATAATTGTTAAAAAGATAACTCCCAAGTTAACTTGGAAGATATGAATTTAAAAATAACCTATGCTAGAAACACCAAAGCTGAATACCTTACGAAAAGAAGAACAAAAACACTCAAACTCTCACTAGTCTACGTGTTTCATTTTTGGGGTAATCACTCAAACGTTCAGTCATAGCATGTATTATATCATAGGCTTGGCGAGTATACAAAACTCCACCACTAGAGCTAAGGTTAAGACAATTCTTAAAGTCAATATAGGGTGAATACATGTAAGGCTTGGGGTTGGGTTATTTGTTAAGTCATCATTACCAATGGCAAAGCCCCAACAAAAGCGACAAAACCAAAAATGCTTGCCCAAATCCATGAACAAGACACCCATGATTGCTCAGTTCCTTCGCTCAAGTAAGCCAAAGGTTAGGATGAACATTAAGAATAACTAATGGTAGGAACAAGATATGGAATGCACATATAATGGGTTTAAAATAGAAATAAAATACAAATAGTCTCACATTTTTGTCATCACTAGTCACTATCCACCCAAAAGTCCAAATAGAAGAAACGCAAAAAATTGATCATCATCTAATAATGAGTTATTGTGCAATAGTGTCGATAAATCTAATGAATGAGTCATACTAACTAAACCTTCAACAAACAAGTTGGTTTAATAAATGATACCACTGCCACCATCATCCTCTAAATAATAACGGTACTAGATTTTACACTAGCCCGAGTTTCGAATCACAGATGAACTTAACATTTATGAGCTAATGTGCACTTTTTTTTCTTTTTTTTACACATTAACACATTACTTAACTAAATATCATGCTCATTTCTATTTCCTCCCCCCCCCCCCCCCCCCCCCCCCCCCACTTGAGTTGTATAATGCCCTCATTATACAAATATGAACCTAAACTGAAAGGAAAATCGAAATGACACGAGCTTATAAAAGCTACCCGTTGGAATACATCATCATTACTTAGCGATGAAACAAGAGCTGGCATGAAATGTGGGAATACTCACCACTAAAAGCTTGTTTATTTATTTATTTATTTTTCAAGCAGTTTTGTACATTTAAATTTCAATTCATTTCTTCCCCCACTTGAAATAAACCATGTAGTAAAATAAATACGAACTAAAGGGTCTTCCACGATCAAAATGATAGTGTTCCACGAAAGCATATTCCCGAATCCCTCTACTCAAACCATGGACTTAAGTGATTAACAACTTTTTCACTATGTGTAACACCCCCATTTTTAAAATATTTGCAACGGAATAAAGATTGGGTGTTACTTCACAGCTCATAGTTTTTCAGTTGAAAATGATTTTCAATTTAGTAAATCTAAAACATTTATCATTCGAATTTTTATAAATATCAGAGTTTTCAAAATGAGGTCTCAGTGGTTTCAAAATTTGTTAAATAGGTTTTCGAATGATAATAAAAATTTATAGCCTTTGTAAGAATTCTTGCTCCTCCGTCCCATCCTTGCTCGTTATAGACCTGAGATAAACATGCTAAAAATCTACAAAAGTTGAGTGATATTCATAGGTTTAAGTTTGATAGTTGAACACAAGTTATAAGTGATAATTGCACCATCATACAATTATAAGTTAAAAACAGTTGTTATTGCATTAAGCTCATGACACTCATCCGATTAACAGATCTCATCATAAATGATGGATTATAGTAACAGTGGCCCTCGGGATACGTTCTTGCCAGTAACCTATTAGATTTCAAATAAAGTGCGTTTGGTAGTTTTCTCGAACGCCCAAACGGGGATTGTCAATCCCTAATAGATCTATCCACAATTATTTACGTTCACTCTACGAGTGACTAAGGCACATGATATGAGGGACTTTTGGCAATAAGGTACTTAAGCAATAACGATATCAGGTACAGCATACCAAGAAAAAAATACTTGTGTTCAGTTTGTAAAAACTAGCATGTATCCCCTTCGCGAGGTTTATAAAACATTTAAATAAGTAAAGGCGAGGCTATGAACTCACCTTAGTGGTATAGTGGTAAAAATATCGATACTCAGTTTGCAATAAGGGAACGGCTCCACACACAACCGAGATGATATATGGCAAGTTTTAGTATTTGATAGTCTTAATGGTTTAATCGCGAGTAGTTTTTGAATACGTGAGTTGTTAATTTAACGATAGTAAAACTTGTGGTTTGATAAAATATCGTAAGTTTAGTTAAGTTATATATATATATATATATATATATATATATATATATATATATATATATATATATATATATATATATATATATATATATATAATGTAAAGTTTAACAATAATAATAGTTTGAAATAAAATGTAACGTCGTGAATGTGAAATCGTAAAATGGAAAGTAAAGATGAAAATATTAATTATATTATACGGCCCTTGTCTTTTCTAGATTTTTACACTTTTTACTCTAACGGTGTTAGCGTTACGTCGTTAGTCCAAAGTTAAATATATTTACGTTTTACGTTCAAAACTTTATAATTTTTACACTTTTCATCCAAAAGTTTATAAAATTAGTTTTTCATCATCAAGTTTGTAAAATGACAATTTTTACCTAAAGTTTATAAAAGTGGCACTTTTAACCCGAAAATTATAATTTTTGCAAATTTAGTCCAAAATCCATCAAATTCGAAACTTAACATTTTTATTTCTTAATTAAGCTAAAAACAGCTTATTTAATTTCTCAAAACTGCTTATTTTTCAAAAAAGCTTATTTATAGCTTATGGGCTTTTAACGAGCAATCTAAGGCCTGTTAAGCTTTTTAAATCCAATGGGCTTACGAAAGTTTTGGGCTTGGTTTCGGGCTTATTTTAGGATGCTAAAAATGTTCCAAGACTGCTTATTCGTTAGCTTATTTTCAAAGGATTGGGCCTTAAGGCCCAATCGATATGTATTTGTTTTCAAAAATTGGTTCCAAGTTGATTTACTTTGTATCTTTTAGAGGTTCAAGACGCGATTTTATTGCAAAGTTTTTATACGAAAATGATAGTTTGTCAGGGGGTCTTCTAGTTTGTGAAATAAAATAGTATGCTCGTTACATAGAATTTAAAGATATACGTGAGTTTCATGGGTTGAATGGGTCGAACTCTTAAGTAAAAAGACTTAGAAATATTTTTAAAGATTTTACGACTAGTTGTTACACGTTAGAAAGGTATCTAAAAATAGTTTATACGTAGCTTTTAAGGTTCAAATCTTTATACAACTTGGTTATTAAGGTAGTAAATATGTAGACGAGATAATAATACGTGAGTGTTATGTATATAGATTGCGAGTAATCTAGTGCAAGTGATAGTACTTTATACGTAAAAATCAAAATACGTTTTAAGTAAGAATGGAAAAAAAAAAAAAAAAGATTTGTGTGAGACTTACTACACCAAAATGGTGGGGTAAAACGAGACGTAGAGTCGAGGGAAAGTGAATACGAGAGTGTAGTGTGTATGTTGGCTCGACCAAGGTTCACAAACAAGGATTTGTTCCTCTTAAACTTGATTGGAAAGTCTTGTGCTCGTGTCAAAGTAAATCAAACCAGAAACAAGGACTAAGAAACTTAGAGTATTTGGTATTTGATTTGCATGTGGGAGTACGAGTGCATGCATGCATGGTGGCTTATATATGAGATTTGGAGTAACCTAGTGACCAACATTTATGAGATGAGATGTTTGCGTGTGTACCAAAAGTCATGAGAGTAAGAAAAATAGCATGGTTTCCTTGTTTGCTAGCTTGTCGACATCCACCAAGCTCAAAACAAAACGTGAGACTTCAATTATAAAAATGGAATGGTACTTGTGAGTTTGTTTTAAAAATAAGCTAGTACCTTGCCTAAAAGTATAAAATATGCATTGTGTGAGCATGAAATAGGGAGGTACAATCTTTGTATTTGAATTGATATGTCGACAATCATTTTATTATGTAACCGATTTGTAAATCTTGGCTAGGACTAGAGATGATTGATCAAGGTAATATTTAAACATGAGATTTAGTTTAGAAATGGTTTTAGGACTTAATAGAAACAAACGGGGTTCAAAATGGTTTAGTTTTGGCTTATTTATAAATCGGTGGGTTTGTTTTTGGACGACTTACTTTTCCTCATAAAAACATAGGAAGACTTTTCATGGGGAGTTGAAACTGGACATACTTGAAGTCGACTAGGTGAGGAATGAGGTAGTGTAAAAATATAGAGGCATCATGTGTAAAAATAATGTGTACGAGGCGTGTTTTTGGCATGGTCTAGTCAAGTTTTACCAAAATAATTATATGGGGTTTTGGGCTCAAATTCTTGTGGGCTGTGAATAGTAATAGGCCGATTTTATAGTTGGGCTTAGGATAAAATTTAGGGTCCGGTTAGTGTAATTAAGATTTGTAAAAATATTAATTGTGACTAGTGGAAGTTTAGTTAATATTTAGTGAAACGTTTACGTGAGTCCGGGGGTTGTCGAATGTCTTTTGCTAAAATACGTTATGTAAGTTTGTAAATGGTAAAAGTTTAATATTCTCGCGATTTTTGACTATAGGGGTACATGTGTGAGCATTGTTCCAAGCAAAAAGAATCATGAATATCGTAGTGATTTCGAGTAACATAGCATATTTTGATAAACATAAAATAAAAAAAAATTGTTATTGGTAAAAACATTATTAATTAACGAATGATATATTAGTCTTTGATTTACTTTTACTATTTATAGGGAAATTTACGGGAGTTTATAGTACCTACCCCTCATTCTGAATTCCGTCCCAGAATTCAAGTTTAACGAAATTCCTGTATTAGGAAATTTCGATCAGAGGGTTGTCGAGAGATTTTTATTATTAAGATTTAGGAGACGTGGTTTAGTTAGACTTATTTGTGCTAGACAAGATCAAGTAACTGGTGTATTTAAGGGTTGTGATTATTGAAGGTAATGGTTATGAATAGTAAATTAACGGCTAGGAGTACTGTGTCTAAAGGTCGTGAATAGTACTTTCCAACGGTCCGGAATAGTAATCTAACGGCTAGTTTTCTTCCTACATATACCCCTTTCAAATTTCCATTTCTTCCATCCACCATTTGCTTCTCGTTTCCCATCTCCAAAATGCCGCACCTCATCACTATACTAGCGATTGTGTATGTCGTCCTTGCCGCTATCTACTTAGCGTATGTTCCGGACGAAGACTTTGGGTTCTTGGTTGCGATCTTGTTGTTTGTCGTACCCCTCACGGTTCTAGCCATTACCGTGGACAAGATATGGGTTGTTTTGAATTAAGTCTTTGTCGTGTTTCTATGTATTTTTAACGAATAATGAATAAAACTTGTTTTGTTTTTAGGAATTTGTCTTGTTAGTATTTTTAATGATTTGTTTATATTTATTTTTCAGCATAATTAAGGTGATTCATCCTGTGGTGGCTCTTGCTATGGTTATGTTGGTGGGGTTTTTTGTTGTCATAGCGGATCAACCTATTGAAGATTCTATGGTTTATATTGTAATTATTGTGACGTTAGCACTTCCGATGCTAATTATTTGTTTATTTATTAATTTCCATGGATTTGGATAAACTTTTCGTTATTGGAGTTTTCTGTTAGTCTTTAGAGTTTTTCTTATTTGTACTTTTGTTGGCTTCTCGTCCTAATGACGAAGGAATAAGATAGGTATTTATTGTAGTTTGTAATATTTATGAATAGTTCAGTTTATCTCTATTTGTTGCTTTTACATGAAGATTGTTATTTAGAAAATTTGACATTATGTTTGTTCCTTCATAACATGATTCTTCCTAAATTAGACATAGTTGATCAGGCTATGTATAATTGAGGACTAAATGATGTGATGTTTGGCTCAGTTACAGTGGTGTTTATGCTTTTCTTTAAGTTGTTTTAGATGGTGTTCAACGTGTTGTTGTTATAATATAACACGTAATTTCTTTTAAGAATAAAGTAGGAAATTTTTGTTCGTATTATGATGATGAGTCAGAAATTTCTAGAGTAATAACAGTATACTGTTAATTGGTAAATGGAATAGGAATTGAAGTTGACGTAGATTATAATTATTTAAGAAATATTACAAGGTAGATTTTTCGATACGGTAGAAGGATAGTTGTTATACTTTAGGTTACATCCATCGTAACTTAAAGTAGAATACAAGGAAGAGGTACAATCAGGAAATTTTTGAACTAAAGTTTATTTATTCACAACAGGAATTTATTCATCTGCATAAATCTAGTAATCATTCCCTTGATACCACCGTAGTCCTTGTAAAATTTTCATTTCCTTGCGAAAGTCTTGGCTTTCCAATTTATATTGTAGTTTGGACATCGGTTCTTGTAGTGTCCTTTTGCGCCACATCCGTAGCATATTATAGTTGTTGTTTGTCCCTTGTTGTCCGAAGTCCTATAGTTAGTTGCCTTGTGACCTGTTTTCTGACACTTCATGTACTTAATCTTGCAGATTCCTGTGTGATGCTTCTCGCATTTTCGACACAGGGGTTTACCTCCAAGATATATCCTTCTGGCAACAGGTGTGACGAGGCAGTATCTATTAGCTTTTTGTTTGTATCCTAGTCGGTGATGATAGTTGAAACGATCTCCCAGACATTTGTGGTGGCAGTCTTGAGCATTGGTGAAGTTGCAGTGGGTGGAGTTGCTGGTTTCTATTTCAGTGAGTTTTCGTCTTTGTTTATTTCCATTTGGTCTAACTTCTTGCCTAATCTCTTGGTTATGGGTGATGGTAGGGTTAGTCCTTCTTTCTGGAGTCTTAAAGGGGTTTGGCCTATATTCCATGTAGTTTCCTGGTTCTGCTTGTCAGACGTATCCGACTCTCCTTTTGTATAAACTATGGTGGCCACTTTAAGTACTACTGACATGATGTTGCTTACCAATTCCTTGACATCTTCAGTAGTCATGGTGATTTTTGATAATGATGGTGTACATGTATTGTTTACGTTGTCCATCTTCTGAAATCATTAATGAAACTTAACTTAGAATCCTTCTGATGTCAGAATAATTTAAATAATGAATTCCAATTATTTCATTGATGATAGACTGAATTGACTCCTTACTGTAATCTAATTTCAAGATATGTCTGTGTTGTATCATAGATAGATAATCAACTCTTGATATGGGATTACTAAGGAACAAACCGATTCGTCCACTAAAATAAAATTTTTCTCCATTTTTCAAGTTCTCTCTTGAAAATTTATTTTAGACAATCCTTTGGTTTATGGTGAATTATGGTATGTTTAAGAAGTCTTAACAATTGTAAGAAATCTTACGGTAGATTTGAATAGTATAGTAGAAGTTATCATAATATTAATAACTTGACTGGTCGTCTTTGTAAAACGATTAGTACAAGGTCTCTTATTAATATGTCATGGATCTACGTGGAGTTATTTGTTCATCAAGGGAGGTAACAATTGATGAGATTTTTGCATGAAAGTATGAGGATTCATAGTATGCATGCTTGATACGAAAGAAACGATTGATTCATAACAGAGAGATGTAACAGAAGAGGAGGTTATTATATATTTTGATTCGACTACAAATTCTGAAAGGTTCAGATTTATTGAACATTGCATGAAATACTAACCAAGTCTGTCTGGTTTAGTAGTTGCAACAGGAATACTTGTAAACTTAAAATTAGTTACGCCTCTGACGTAAATATCTAATCTCTTTCTCAAGTTCAAGTTGTGCTGCATCCATGTTTGAGAAACGTTCCTGACACATGTTCATTTGATTAGCCAGCATAGTCTCTAATGCGGCAATCCTTTGACTCTGGTTTCTTGCTGTGTCTCTGGCCATCCATAGGGTCCTTTCAATGTCTTCAATTCTACCATGTGTATGACCGTGTTCTCTTCTTGCAGAACGGACTCTGGAATCCAAACTTCCAAGTTCCTGGTTGGTGCTGTCCTTTATCTCATTAATCTTTATTCCTAATTCACATATTGCTCGTCTTTCAGCATCTGCTCTTTTGAACAATGCGTCAAGGTTACGGTCGTACCATTCAAATTTTGTTGGTCGTAAACCTTTCAGTTGTTCAGTGTGAGCCTCTAATATGCTGGCTTGTTGATAAACAAGAGTCCATATTGAATCAGGTGTGCTTATATTGTAGTTGGGGGAACTAGGTGATGATAAATTGTTTGGGATATTTGGTATTGGGGAATTTGAAGTGTAGGGTAACGGAGAAATTGGCTCAACATTCTTCCACGGCCTCTCTTGACGTGAACTTTGTCCAACTTCGAATGTTGCCTGGCCACCAATCATATCTTCATATGATTCAGTAGCTCTCCTAAGTTTTTGACGTAGGGGTGAACAAATAGGTGACGATGGAAGTGATTTCTGAGTGATTCCTATGTTAAGTTGGGGCTGTGATATTTGTACGTAGGGGTCTTCAGTATTCGGAGAATTTTGATTGATAGATGATGTATTAGTATTACGGGGAGTAGTTTTGCCGTTCACGAAAGTTTTTGGAGACATGTTACTGTAGTAACCGAGAATAGTATTTTATAAGTATCTTTTTCGTTAAAGATATAATATTACTGTTGGGATCATACTTTTGTATTTAGTCAAGTCTCGGTCATTACATTTTGTAATAGGTTGCTTTAGTATTTATTTCATTTAGTTTATGTTACAAGGCTTATGTGTTAAAGCCCTATGGGCCTTGAAAGCCCACGAATTTAGAGATAAGGAAGGAAGGGAGTGTTGCCCTAACTCCTTCCTTATAAATAGTAAGCTTATGTACACATTTCATTTGTTGGTTATTTGATTATCTTAAAGAAACTCTTGCACTTTCACCTTTCATATTGTCTCATAATCAACCAATCTCTTTTCTCATCTTATTTCTTTCTAAATCATACTTGTGTTTACAAAATGGTGACCTAACAAGTGGTATCATTCGCCTACTAGAGTTTGAAGTGTGTTTCTTTGATTTAACGTGGGGATTTGGTGCTTCTTTTTCATCTTTTTGCATTTTTCTTTGTTTCTTTCACTCAAATCTTGAAGCTTGGACAAGTTTCAAGGTTGATATAGTGATTTGAAGCTTAGTTTTTGCATAAAGTTGTGATTTTTAAGGTTTTTTTTTAGGTTTTATAGCTTCTTTGATATTGGAAAACTAGTTTTGGGTAGCAAAATCTTCAATAGTTAATGTTTTCTAAGTATTGGTGAAGTTATTTGATCAAAAGTACCTTATTTTTAAGCATTTTTTCTTCAAAAATTTGAGATTTTTCAAGTTTCTGACCAGTTTACGCGTAACTTTGGTGCATAGTACGATTCTAAAGCTGTCAACAGTACTTTCTGTCTTTTTACGCATAACTTTTGGCCTAAAACCTTTTTCTTACGCGTAACTAAGGTCAAAACCCTTTTCTTACGCATAACTCTGGTCAAAACCCTGTTTTTACGCGTTACTTGGAAGTCTACGCCTTAAAACCTATGAGTAAAGTCACTTTCTACGTGTAAGTGTGAATTCCTACGCACAAGACAGATCCTACGCCTTAAATTTACGCATAAGTCTATCTTAAGCGTAAGTTTCAGATTCTACGCTTAATCTTCAACAAAGATCTTCTCCTTGTGTTCCGGTGACTCAGTACTTCCCTAGCTTGGACAAGTTAGTGGATTACTTCGACTTCGAATATCTTTCAAGCTTGGATAAGTTTGGAAGATTTGTTTGGTTGTATAACCTTACGCATAAGTCTAAACTTACGCATAAGCCAAAGCTTACGCGTAAAGAGTAAACTTACGCCTAAACTTATTGTTTACGCATAACTAACTCTTTACGCATAACCTAACAATTTACGCGTAAGATTTAAAGTTACGCGTAAGATTCTACTTACCCCAAGGAATTTTGACTTAATCAAAGGAACGTGCATTTCAATCTTCTACAAAGATCCATTTCTACACAAGTGTTTTAAGATGTCTCAACCACCTAATCACTACTTCCCTCATACTCAGCAACATCAACATCAGCAGTATCAGCAACATCAACATCAGCAGTATCAGCAACAACAATACCTTCTGCACCAAATGTATCAACAACCTTCTCAAAAACAAACATACAATCCACTACATCATTACCTAATGATGCAACAACATCAGATCATTCCTCAACAACAACCATATCAAGTGCCACAACAAAACACTCAGTTTTCCTCCAAACAACCTCACTGGTTTGACAGAATGTGTGAAGTTATTACAACTCAACAATCCCGACATGAGGCAGGATCACTTGAAACACCTCCAATGCTAACACCTGGGAACTGTGTTCAATGGTCAAGTCGATTCTTACGATTCCTTGAATTAAAGAAACCTCATGGGAAATTCTTAAAGCAAGTGATACTTGAAGGACCATTTGAGTGGCCAACAAGATTTGAAGCTGGTGATCCTACTGCTGATCCTCCACGTCCTCCTGGTGATCGACCTCTTCCAGAATCTCAACTCACAGAAGAACAGAAATTACATCGTGAAGCTGATGAGTATGCAATGGCTTATATACTTCAAGGTATACCTAATCCGATCTATCGAAGTGTCGATGCTCAGAAAACAGCCAAAGCTATGTGGGAACACGTTCATCTCCTTATGGAAGGCACTCAATTGAACAAAGATGACATGGAATCCAAACTCTACATGGAATACACTGACATCACAATTGAACCAGGAGAGTCCCTTGAATCATATTATCATCGTTTCATAAATGTGGTGAATGATCTGGAACGTCACAAAATCACAGTACCAAGGATCGCGGTGAACTCCAAATTTGTTGGTAGTCTTGGCCCTGATTGGCATAAATATGTGACATTTGTTCGTCAAACGAAGAATCTTCATGATGCTCCATATGGTTTGTTGTATGATTTTCTGAAACACCATGAACCTGAAGTGGAAAAAGATAGAGCTTTACGAGGAGGATACAGACCAACACCAACACCAAATTCTTTGGCTCTCGTAGCTCAATCTCCATATGCTCCACCACCAATGTCAAATCATGCATACGTTCAAGAGCAAAACTACTTCAGTTATCCACAATCTTCCACCTCGAACCAAATGGTCCCTTATGATTCATCTCCACAAGATTCTTCTACTCAACTTGTTCCGTCAAACAACAATGATGCTGTGTACTACTCCAACTCCAATGATGATGACGATGATGATTTTAATACGTTGAATCAGGGACTTGCTCTTATTGCTCGTGCTTTCAGCAAATTCTCCAACAAAACAAACAACCGTCAACGTTCATCTTCTAACACAAGGAATCAAGCTGTTGTTAATGATGGAAGAGTGGAAATTCAGAATCGTAGCTATGGTCGATCTGGTTCAGGAAGCTCTTCAGGAAATTATGGGAATGGTCAGAGGTTTAGTAACAATGGAGGGTTCAGGAACAACTCAGGATCTTCTCAGCAAAGGTCTGAACCAGTTGCAACTAGAAACTCCAACTCAGGGAATGCAGTATGGTGCTATAACTGCAATGAACAAGGTCATATTGCTACAGCATGTCCCAAACCGAGAACTCGGGGTAGTAAGTTTCACAAGCAGGCATTACTCATGGCTCTTCAAGATGAAAAAGATGGACATTTACCTGAACAGGACAACAAGTTCATGGCAAATGTGAACAATGATGATGACATGGAAGATCTGGAAGCCAATGCTGCTGTGATGCTTATGGCCAACATGCAGGAACTCCAGCTTAATGATTCAGGTCCAGTGTATGACACTGACGGCTTGTCTCAGGTACATGACCAAAAAGCATGCCTAATACATGAAATAGCCTCACCTTCTACTTCTGAATCAGATATGGCGCAAGTTGTTCCATCTAAATCATCTTCATCCTCTCAAAAAGATGAACAAATAAGCACAGTTGTAATATTCGATGATGACACAGTTGTTTCATTTGATGATCCTATTGAGAATGATAAACATGATAATTTAGAACAACATGAACCATCATTTGATTCAGACCCTGACCTCATATTGTTATCTAAACAACTAGATGCTCAACAATTGCAAATCATTAAATGCAACGAGAAAAATAAAGTTTTAAAAGAAAAAAATGCGTCACTTGCACGAGACATTGAATGCTATAAAATTCAACTTTCAAATCAGGAAGACAAAATTAAACATGCAAAAAGTTTTGAAAAAGCTTTTCAAGATTCTTACAATAAAGAACAAGATCTTCAACGCAAAATGCAAGATTTAATTGAGTCAAACGGGAAGTTGATTTCGAAACTCGAAAGTGAAAAATGTGAATTGAAAATGAAAGCTGAACGTCTTCAAACAGTTCTTTCAAAAACAGAAACAGAATTGTCAAATTGCAAAAAGGAGTTTTGTGAACATAAAACACGAAAAAGGAAGTATATAAATGACTTACTTGGTGATATTGTTGATCTTGAAAAACAACTCAAAGAATTTCGTCACATTGTTTACAAACACGGGAACTCTGTCACAACAATTCAGAAATTTGCTTTAAAACCGAGACCCGATAAAGGATTTGCACTTTGCCATTTCAAATCAATGTTTCTTCACACAGCATTTAAAGAAAATCCCAAGATTTACAGTATTGATCATATGTTTGATAATACAATTGTGCGTGCTGTTGTTTTTGATACTGAGGAAGAAGAAGAACTTGAAGACGAGAGTCGATCAAAAATGAGTTATGTTCAATATTGGACACCATATGACTACTCAAAAGCTCCACCTCTTTCTAAATCTTTTGTTACTCAAAAGGACTTACCTGAGAAATCATGGTTTATCGAAGAGTCATATGTTTCATCTCATAATGCGGCCCCTGTCCAAACTGTAGCAAATAAATGGTCCTTTACCATCATCCGGTGAACTTACACCTTTACCGAAAACTTGTCGTGTCTTAAATTATTTCAAAACCTTTATGGAAGACATCGAAATTTTGGAGGAAACAATTGAACGTAATTCTGAAATAAAAATTGAAACTTTTCAATCCGCTTACGAGCGAGAAAAGAGAGATATTTTTCAAAAACAAATGAAGCCAATTGTTCAACACCTCCGTCTATGTGCTACACGTTGGGATCAGGAGCTTCAAAAGGAGGTCAAAAATATGATAAACGTTTTCAATGCAACTGAAAATGACATTTTGGTTCAAAAGCAAAGAAATAGAGTTTTAAAAAATGATGCTGATCGACTCTTGGAACAAGTTCTCAATGCTGATATTTTGTCTGTTATCATGAATGATCTCTATAAATCTGGTACTTCTATGCTTATGGATGATCTTTGTGTTGATAATAACTTGTTGAATGAGGAAATTAAGACACTTAAACAGGAAAATGATAAGTTGAGAATTAAAAATGATGATGTGACAAAACAATTTTCAAAAGAAAATTTTCAACTCAATCAAAGGCTTGAATGGTGTCAAGCTAAAAGTCTTGAAAGGGAATTGAAGTTTCAAAGTCAAAATGTTTCAAACCCTTGTCAGATTTGCAAAAACAACGAGTCTTTAAAAGGTTTGTGTCTCCAATACGAGAAAGAAATTGCGGATTTAAAAATTGAAAACGCCGAATGGCAACAAAACCGTGATGACATCAAATATTGCAATGGTTTACTTGAGTCTGAAATTCAGGACAAAAATCACATCATCATTGATTTGAAAGAGAAAATCAAGCTAATTCAAAAAGGAAAGTTTGTTGACACCACGGTAATAGCACCAGGAATGTATCATGTAGACAAAACTGATAAAGGAAAGGTTGTTCAAAACACTAATGTTGATAATTTCACTTCTACAGGACTAGTCTCCACTACTAGCGTTAGCAGACCCAAGCGAAAAAGTAACAAGAAGAATAGGATCTTGCAACGTAAGAGAGGACACCTAGAAGCTCAAGAAGTAGAAGACCAACTTAGGAACTTGAATAAAACTCATGTTGCATCAGATTTAGATTCTAATCTGGCAATTTGTAATCAAAATCTAAATGTAACGAATGATGAACCTTTGAATGTTTTGAATATTAATGCATCTTGTGTGTTTTGTCGTAAAAGCGTATCATCTGGTGATCATACAAAATGTTTAGCTAATTCTCTTCTCAATCTTCATAAGAAACGTAGGACACGCATTCCTTCTAGGCCCATTATTGCCTCTAAGTCTAACTTAGGAAAGCCGTCTTCTCCGGTTTCTAATGATGTTGAAGTTACCCCCATAGGTGCCGAGAACAAATCTAGGAATCAGCCACCTACTAGTGCATATAACATTAAGAAAGCAAGAACTAGTTGGAATTGGCAACGTTGGTTACAACACAAACCAGACTTTAAATGGATTCCCAAATTGTTGAATACCTGTGCTTCTAACCAACAGGAACCCACACATTCTTTGGGTTCCACCCTTACTTCTGTTCTATCTGTGTCTTCTTCTTGTGATGCAGGTAGTACAGATTGTTCTCTGGATTGTTGATAGCAGATGCACCCGACATATGACAGGCAATCTCAAACTGTTACACAACTTTGTCTCAAAGTTTATTGGTACTGTCAGATTCAGGAATGATCATTACTCTCTAATCATGGGATATGGTGACTATATCAGCGGGAACATCGAAATCAGCCGTGTTTACTATGTGGAAGGCCTTGGACACAACCTTTTCTCTGTTGGTCAATTCTGTGATGGGGATCTAGAAGTTGCATTTCGTGAGAAAACTTGCTTTGTTCGTGACTTACAAGGAAACGATCTTATGTCTGGCTCACGTGGCTCCAATCTTTATACTATATCAATGTCAGATATGATTGCTACATCTCCGATATGTCTTCTCTCCAAAGCAGAATCGACTAAATCTTGGTTATGGCACAAACGTCTTTCGCACTTGAATTTCAAAACAATGACAGACCTTGCTCGTCACAAACTTGTTGATAGATTTCCAAGATTCCGCTTTACCAAAGATCATTTATGCCCAGCCTGTGAACAAGGAAAAAGTACTCGAGCTCATTTTCCTTCAAAACCTGAGCAAAGTACGAATCATGTTTTACAACTGCTTCATATGGATTTGTGTGGACCGATGCGTGTTCAAAGTATCAACGGTAAACGCTACATACTAGTAATTGTGGATGACTTCTCCAGATGGACCTGGGTTTATTTCTTACGAAGTAAAGATCAGGCTCCTTCGATGATCATCACCTTTCTCACTAAAATTCAAGTTCAGTTACGCAATACGGTACGAATAGTCAGAACTGACAATGGAACTGAATTTAAGAATCAGATACTTCGGTCATATTTTGAGAAAGTGGGAATTGAACATCAAACATCTATTCCTAGAAGCCCAGAACAGAATGGAGTTGTTGAAAGACGCAACAGGACATTAGTGGAAGCTGCTAGAACTATGTTGATTAATGCTCAATTACCAGATTACTTATGGGCGGAAGCTGTTTCAACCGCATGTTATACCCAAAACCGTTCCATGATAACAAGACGCCATCGCAAAACTCCTTATCAAATTGTTCACAAAAGAAAACCGAATATCGATTACTTTCATGTATTTGGAGCACTTTGTTATCCGAAAAATGATCGTGATGATTTAGGTAAACTTAAAGCAAAGGCTGACATAGGAGTGTTCGTTGGATACTGTGAAAATTTTAAAGGTTTTCGAATCTGGAATCGTCGAACAAGAGAAATTCAAGAAACCATTCACGCTAATTTTGATGAACTCACACAAATGGCTTCTGAGCAACACAGCTTAGGACCCGAATTCAACCGTCTTAACTCTCCGGAATCTTCGGCTGAACCGTTGCCACTCAACCGCAAAGAATTGGAAACCTTGTTTGCTCCACTATTTGATGATACAATTGTATACCGTTCTACTGAGGTCTCACCTAATTCCGCTGCTCAACCTGAAAATATTCCAGTACCAGACTCACCTCAACAAACTACTACAAGTGTTGAGAGAAACGGTCCTCCAATTGCATCACCATCTACAGTAGAACAAACTGTTTCTAACTCCCACCATTCAGCTGAAGATCCCACACCACAATCAGTTCCCCAACCAGCAGAGCAAGATCCTGATGCGTTCTTTAATCCGTTTGCACCGGCTCCTATTGTTCCTGACATAGCTGAGTCGTCAACACGCAATTTGGATCCTGCTAACATGCGAGATACCTATCAACTACACCCTTCCACACACAAATGGACTCGAGACCATCCACTAGTTCATATTATTGGCCATCCAGATGCACCTGTTATGACAAGACAACGACTTCACACGGATGGAGAAACTTGTATCTATGCACTCACAGTTTGTCACGAAGAACCTAAGAACATTAAAGATGCAATGACTTATGACAACTGGATTGAATCTATGCAAGAGGAATTTCAGCAATTCATAAGATTGGAAGTCTGGGAATTAGTTGAAAGACCCGACGGAGTCTTTGTCATCGGGTTAAAATGGATTTGGAAGAATAAGCTTGATGCTGAAGGAACTGTCATACGTAACAAATCACGCCTGGTAGCTAAAGGATACTCTCAACTGGAAGGACTTGATTTTGCTGAATCCTTTGCTCCAGTGGCTAGACATGAAGCTGTTCGGATTTTTTTGGCCTATGCTGCACACAGGAACATGGTAGTTTACCAAATGGATGTCAAAACAGCATTTCTTAATGGAGAACTCCGTGAAGAAGTTTATGTTAGCCAACCTTAAGGCTTCGTTGATCCTAAGCGTCCTAATCACGTTTACCGACTCAAAAAGGCACTCTACAGACTCAAGCAAGCCCCACGGGCGTGGTATGACAAACTATCCACTTTCTTGCTGGCCAATAAATTTTCTAAAGGATCGGTGGATCCCACACTATTTACAAAAACCTACGGGGAGGACTTACTTGTTGTTCAAATATATGTCGATGACATCATTTTTGCCTCAACAAAAAGAAGTTACTCTAATGATTTTGCAAAATTAATGAAAGATAATTTTGAAATGTCCATGATGGGTGAACTTTCGTTCTTTCTAGGACTACAAGTTCATCAATCACCCCGTGGAATTTTTATAAATCAGTCCAAATATGCTCTTGAAATTTTAAAGAAACATGGGATGATGAGTTGTGATACTTATAATACACCGATGGGCTATACCACAAAACTAGATGCTGACTTACATGGGACTCCCGTTGACCTTACCAAATACCGAAGTATGATTGGGTCCCTCATGTATCTCACAGCTAGTAGACCTGATATAGTATTTGTTGTCTACATGTGCTCTCGTTATCAGTCCAAACCAACTGAAAAACACCTCAGTGAGGTCAAGAGAATCCTTCGATACATAAAGGGAACCATTAACTTGGGAATCTGGTATCCGAAGGATTCTGGCTTTGAACTAATTGCTTTTTCAGATGCTGACCATGCAGGATGTTTAGACACACGCAAAAGTACATCTGGTGGATTACAATTTCTCGGAGACAAACTTGTGTCATGGCAATCAAAGAAGCAAGACTGCACATCACTGTCGTCAACAGAATCTGAATATGTAGCCATGTCCGCCTGTTGTGCTCAAGTCATTTGGATGAGATCACAACTTAAGGATTATGGCTACCTATTCAACAAGATTCCCATCTACTGTGATTCCTAAAGTGCAATTGCTATCTCCTGCAACACCGTACATCATTGCAAATCCAAACACATCGATCTCCGATATCACTTCATCAAAGAGCATGTGGAAAAGGGTACCGTTGAACTTTATTTTGTTGGGACTGAGTATCAATTGGCGGACTTACTTACCAAATCCTTAGCACCATCAAGGTTTGCTAGTCTAGTTCACCAAATTGGTATGCGATGTTTGACTCCAGAGGATCTGGAAAAGTTTTTAAAATACAATTGATCGTCAAACATCAAAACTATCTTTGTAAATATTTTTTTTTTCAAAAACAAAATACAAAAATATAAAACCAATCAAAAACTCAAAAAGATTTTTGGTCATTTTTATCAAAAAAAAAAAAAAAAAAAAAAATGCAAGTATAAACCACCTCTTTCAACACTATTTTATAAATGTCTTCAATCATTTAAAACAAGTGTTGAGGGGGAGGAAACGTAATGTTTTTTTTTCAAATTTCTCAAAAATATTTTGTCTTTTATACTTGCATTTTACCAAAAATAAATACGTTTTTTATCATATGTGCTGACTCAATAAGTGTTTCGGGTTATTCTCCTTGACCTACATAATTAATTTTTCAGTATTTTACTATGATCTGAGGTCAAGGGGGAGTAGCACAAGTTGTTCTTATCATGTCTTGGTGTTAATTAACGAAAGTTATATATGATTATGTGTTTAAGCATTAGGAGTAAATGTTTTATTAGGTTAAGGGACCCTTTGTGTCAATATGCTAAACTTGTTTTAACCTCAGTCAAAACATAGTTTGACCACACATTTACTATCTCTGCAACACATTTACTCACCTCAACTACTCAATCTAACGATCCATAATCATTGGCTTGATCCGTGCATCAATCTTCGAATCTGTAAGTGTTAAACATTGTTGATCATGTTTTTTAAACAAGGGTTTTAATTTTCTTTACAATCCAACGGTTAAAATTATCATAATCGATTATTTTGTCTAAGGATTGTGCGTAAATTGGGAACCCAGATTATTATTGATGTTATGATTGAATTTGTTGATGGGAAATGGTCCTTGGACGATTATAAACATGTATCCTAACTCCAATCGTACCCAGAAACACTTAATCGATTGATTTGATAACTAGGGTTCATACAAGTCAAAAGGGGATTCTTGAGTCTATGTGTTAGGATTGTAATTGGTAATGGGGATAGTGTTCTTGTATGCCTAGGATCATGTTACGATGGTCTAATTGTATCAGAAACATGTTTATTTTATCAAGACTTATAGATCTAGGGTTCGTACACTAGCAGATTTAATCTTGAGTTTTTTGTGGTCGATTATTGTTATAACTTGGACCAAATGATCCTTAGGATGTTAGAAACATTTGCCCCATGCTAATACCTACCCAGATTCATGTGTGATTGTGTTTGTGATTTGATGTTCATACGTGTTTACGCGTAACTCAGCATTAGACATGATTACGCATATAATGGATATTAAGTGTGTTAATGTGGATATTGATCAGTGGTATTGTGTGTTTTACCCTTTCAGGAATCTAACAACTCTTAGTTCGAAAGGTGATTTTTCTGGAAAATGGCGTCTTTACGCGTTAATTGTTCATCCTACGCGTAAGATTGAATCTTACGCATAAGATTCGACACGTGGACAAACTTTGTCTTGGATAAGACATAGTTTACGCATAAACGTAATTCTTACGCATAAGTTCTGACCTTACGCATAAGTCTAGAACTTACGCATAAGTCATTACCTACGCATAAGTTATACTTTACGCCTAAGGGTAATCCTACGCATAATTTCAATTCCTACGCCTAAGATTTATCTTACGCATAAAATTGACCTTACACATAAGATTCACCTTACGCGTAATATTCTAACTTACGCGTAGCTTTTGTTCCTACGCATAATGTCTACTCTTACGCCTAAGTCAGGTTACACGTAAAGTTACCCACTTACGCGTAAACTTGTCAAAATCCAAATTTTTTCTAAGTGTTGGGAAATTTTCCAAAGTGTAACTTCTTGTAATGATAAACTTATGTTGTAACTGAATTGTTTTAAGTTTCTACCAAGAAATATAACTCAAGTTTGTCATATATCAAAAGTTTTCACAACACACAAACCCCCACTGATCAATGTATAACATGCAAATCTATAAGTATACATCATAATTGAATGTCATTGCTAACCCAGTCAACAATTGCCATGTTTGTGTTTGTTTATGATCTATTCAGATGGCAGAAAACAACGACATTCCATACGGACCAGAACCCGAACCTAAGCTTTCATGGGAAGAGACATTCCCAGATGACTACAACAGGAAGATTGGAAAGAACAACCTCCGTATCAACTTCAACAAGATGACTTGCAACGAGTCCTCTTGTATTGTGGCTATAGATGCTCTTCTTTACCACCCGAATAAGCTACTGTTCACCAAGTCTGCCTCGGTTTCCTGCTTCTACATCCACCAATTCTGGCATACACTACAACTAGATCTTGGGGAGGCTTCTTTCACATGCACGCTTCATAACCGTCAAGTCTCTGTGGACATTGATGTGCTCAGGAATGTACTTGGGTTACCAGAACTCGGTCCAAATGAAGAGTATGTTCCAGTCCCCACTGAAGAAGAGTTGATAATGTGGTTAAGGGATATTGGGTATGACGAATCAGAAGAGGTTATTACCAGACATTCTAGGGTCAACATTAGGTATCTTCCACAACCATGGAGAACCTTATACATTCTGATTGCCAAGTCTTTATCTGGCAGAGATTCTGGGCATGAACATCCAAAGCTCCAACACCTCAAACTCTTCTGGGCAGTGGCTAACATGAAGAAAGTCGATTATGCCAGTATCATTTGGGAAGACCTTGTGTGGCACATTCAACACAAGACAACCAACATTCCATTTATCCGCTTCATAAAACTACTCATCGAAAGCTTCCTTCGTGAGTACGATGATATCCTACAGAGACTCGATGACCAAGAAAAGAACACGTTCAGAAATGAACATACTCTAAGAGTCGTCAAGAGAATGGACACCAGCACACGCAAGCAGGGAAAGAAACTTCCCGATTGTCTCTTGACTGACAAGGTGAAGGCGTGCACAAATTACAAGTATTACGAACAAGCTCTTCAGGATGACAAAGTTGGTTTCTTGGATGAAGTTCAACCATTCAGGGGAAAGACAGGTACCAAGACTGGAAGCTCCGGCAGCTCAACAAAGTCCAAACATAAGAAGAAGGATACTCCTAAGAGAAGACTTCCTACCAAGAAGCCCGCCTCTATTCCCGAACCTGTGTGGTTTCCCTCACCACAATCTTCTCCAAAGCCATCTGACTCTGAACAAACAGAATCCGACGAAGGTCCTCAGTATAGGGAAGCATTTGCTAATATTGAGAAAGATGAGAATCTTGAAGACATCGATTGGGATAAAGACATTGATGAGTTTGCTGAGAATGCCGTTTATCCAGCATATCTCACTCAAAGACCATTCACTAAAGAACAGTCACTCTTGGAAGAAGAAAGGATCAGGAGAGAGAAGCTGAAGGAACCCGTGACTACTGTACAAGAGTCTGTAGGCCTTTCAGCAGAAGAAGAAAACGAAAGGGCTCTCAATCTGGGTCTCCTCCATAGCCGAATTGATGCATTCAATGCTGATTTACCTCCACCTCCAGTGTTCTCTCAGACCATCGAAGCTGGCGGATCAAGCAGCAATCCTGAGCCTACCACAGGGATCACCACAGACTTAGTTGCTTATGACAATCCCTCAGTATCTCCCACAGACATTGAAATGACTACAGCAATGGGAGAGGAAGAAGAGGAAGATCCCATGGACACTGATACTCCAAGACTTATGACTATGGAAGAAATGGAGCTCAGAGAAAGGGCTCAGGAAGAAGAATTGAAGAAGAAACAGGAAGCAGAAGAGGCTAGGCTTGAAGAGATTGCCCAAGCTAAACTAGAAGAAACTATCCGAATGGAAGAGAGTAGAAAAGCAGAAGAGGCAGCCAAGCTGGCTGAAGAAAAGTTAAAGAAGGAAGAAGAAGCCAGGCTTGCTGAAGAACTAAGGCTTAAAACCGAAGCCGATAAACTGGCTGAAGAACAAAGGGTGATAGAAGAAGCAGCAGCCAAAGAAAAGAAAGTTGAACAACCCGAACCTAAGAAAGGAGATGACAAAGACTCTACCACCATCATTGAATCATCACAGTCATCTCCTCCTGCATCTGAATCAACACATGACAAGTCAATCAAGAAACCTAGCACCAAAGCCTCTGCTGCAGCAAAGTTACTCAAGTCAGCTTTTAAGAGAGTACATGAGAAGAAGAGAAGCAGACTGGAAGATCAGGTTGCAACACTTGCAATCCAAGTTGCTGAATTGTCAAAGCTGAACTCGAACTTCCAAGAGCTACAAGACAAAGTTGATACTTTCTTAGCTAAAGACGTACAAGAGAACTTGGAAGCTACATTAGCAGCTCAAGTACAAGAATACATGGCACAACACTTAGTTGCTGAGTTGAAAGATCTGCTGGCACCCATGAGAGATGAACTCACCAAGTTCGCGGAACAAGCTGTCAAGAAAGTCATTCAATCCACTACTTTTACTCTTCGAGCCGACAAGTGTACTGTTCCACTACCAGGGCTATCTCTGGATGAATTGGAAGCTCAATCTTAGAAAAGCTGGCAAACAAGTTCACCTTGACTCCTGAAGAAGCCAAAGTCCTGGAAGCATTAAAAGACAAGATGAACAAAGATACTTGCAGCACAGAGGCCGATAAACTGAAACGTCAAAGAGACGATGAAGACAGGGATCCGAATTCTCAGGCAAAGAAACAAAAACAAGCCGAAGGACCCTCATCTCAGTCCAAAACACCGGTAATCCCTCCAACAACAACAACTTCCTCACAACAACCGAAGGCATCAGGTTCTGCTCCCAAAGCACACGACCACTTTGAATACACCGGTGGTGACGACATTCCTCAGCCCGATGAAGTTCCAGAACCGTCTCCTAAGAAGAAGAAGAAAGATAAGAAAGGAAAGCATCATCAACCCAAACCGGACACCTCATCTAAAGGCACCGAACCAAAGAAACCTAAAACAGTCCTTAGCTGGCTAGATCAAGACAATAGTGCTGAATACTCCTGGTTTGAGAAGATGATCAATTCGCAACCACCACTGGAAGACAATCATGAACCTCAAGATGGTCGAACGGTGGAATATGCTCAAATGATTCAGCAAAAGTTTAAGATGAAAAAGATGAATAAGAAAGAGCTGCGAAGAATCAAGAATGATGCTTTCAATCTTCTAAAAGATAGGTCTGCTAACTCAATCGAGCTTGAATACCATCTGGAAAATATTGCTCGAGCTATGTCAAGCAATATTGACTGGATCAATCCTGAATCATATGTCGATCCGGTCACAAAGAAAACCGCACCTTACATTACTGACTGGTCCAAACCACTACCGATGATTGGGAAGCCTAAGGAACCAAAGATCCCATACAAGTTCTTCTACAACACAGACTTGGAATTTCTGAAACTTGGCAGCAAGATTGAGAAGAAGTACGTTACCTCACTCGCCTTTCTCCCTGCATCGATATCCCAACAATGCCATCGAAGAAGAAGCTTCAGCATTATTCGTTGACAAAATTGTTGAATATGACCGGAATGCTCTTTACGGCATACATCATTGGCCAAACAACCGGGCACAGTACTATCGAAGCAGCAGACTTAATCAGACGATGGGTGATGTAGCAAGTGATCTGAAGATAGTCTCCATTCAATTCATCTCGACTGTCACTTTCTTTGGGTACCCCTTCCTCAGCAAAATCACACTGAAAAGACTTGATGAAAAGGAGTACGATATTTCCGAGTCTGACTTTCCACGACTACGTCTCAACGACATCGAAGACATGTACCTGCTCAAAGTTCAAGGAAAACTCTGTGGCTTGCCTAAAGAGATGCAGCTTGCCTTTATCCAAGCTCTTCTAATCTTCATCAGGCAGATTGTCATAAGAGAAAGAGTCGAAGATCTTCAATTAGGAGTAGAAAGTTATCAGAAGAAGCTCAATCTCACCAAACCAAACTTGTTTGACATCCCCGACCTTCAACATCTACCTCAATACTCCTTGATCAGACGTCCATTTGGGTTCACCTACCGCAGTATTAACGGTCGCAACTGCTATATGGGTTATGAAGAAATTCATAAGTTCTGTGATGAAACCCTGAAGTTCGTCAGAGACGGGATCAAAGGCAGAATCAATGACATAGAACTGGGGAAATCCAAAAGGTGGAACACCAATGAAGCCAGGGATGCTCGCAGATTCATCTTAAGGATTGAGAACAGATTGAAGCGCAGGGATCAGTTTCGAAGGTTGGAAAGTTATGTGGGAGGCAGACAGAAGTTTCCGGTGTTGACATTTCAGAGACCTGATTGGTAGTAAAATTGTAAGAATTTGATTTGATTTGTCAATTATTTACTTCATAATGGTTTGTGTACGCATTACAGTACACAACCCGAACTTGTAAAGAAAGGACTCTGAGGTACGCATCAGTGCCTCAATCCTAAATATAAGGAGCGAAGGCTTCTTACTTTTGAGTAAAATTAATCAAACATTTATGATTTTTCATAATTCTGCTCAAAAGGACAAGTATTTCACCTCAATAAGACCTAATCACTTGTTGAGGGGTAGCACTTGTCAAAACAAAATACTTTGTTCAAAATCAAAAGTTCTTGGTGAATCTCCCCATAAGACTCAAAAAGCATATTTTAATCAAAAGTTTAACAAAAACAACATCTCATATGCTATTTTTGAGGGGGAGAAAATGAAAAAGTGATTAAAATATACGAAGTAAAAGCTGAAAGTTGTATCTTGTGTGAGCTAGAATCAGATTCACCCAGGAATTGACGAGACAATTAAAGTTAGTTAAATCGAAAAGACTTATCCTCAACGGGTAATAACATCAAGTTAGTTACTAGAGCTAGTTGTCACCTAAAAGCTGACAATGTACCTCTTTAACTAACCACGTAAGCGTGTCTCGAAAAGGATTAGTCTTAGTAGAAATGTACCGTCTCGAGAAACTTTCTGTGGACTTGACCAGGCCGGGTAATAACTTCAAGCTAGTTTAACTAGTGATGTAAGCGTGTCTCGAATCGGTCTTGTTCACTGAAAGTGGATCAATTCAAAAGTACTTGCTCCTCCCGCATGTGCAAATTTATTAAACACTTATGAGCACATGTGCAGGGGGAGCCCTTCAAAAGTGTACACAAAACTCTCAAAGTGTTAACCAAAATATTTGATTATCACAAACACTTTGAGAGATTTTCAATCAAAGGTTTCTTGGCTACTGTCGGAGTTATAAGGTGATTAAGATAGGAATATCCGTCCTATGATCCGCCAGAGCCGGAGGGATCTACCCAAGGACATCTCCCATAATTAGAATTAGAAGTCCTTAGGTATGATACGAAAATAAAAAGGAGAAAAGAATGAATGGGAAAGAAGGAGTTGAAGAATTAAAAAGAAAAGTAAAGAAAAGGGTGAAAAGAAATAGCCCTCCATATGATTCAACCTTAGGGCAGACACCGGGTTCAATACGTATGCTACTGGTTGTTGCAAAAGACAACACCGGTATTGAAGATTAAGTCGTCATGGACCTAGTGACGCAATGCACTAAACCTTCTCAACCACTCAAGTTCTCTTAAAAGAGCTTGTTTCATTCTCACGGGGAACCTGTGTAATCTATCGACCTATCTCTTAGAGACGGTAGATATTGAAGAAGGAGACCCCTCCCTAGTCTCCACATAGGAAACCTAAGTGTGCACTTATAGAGTCTAGAGCCTCGAGATACATCAAATATCTCTTAGGAACACTTAGTATTTCTACAACTGGTGTTCTACATCAATGGACACCAGCTGTAAATTATCGAGTCCTTCGCGGATCTTAGCAATCTGCCGAGAACGTTTATGAGAGGATTACTTATGTATTTCTTAATGATTGAACGGAAATCCTGCCAGGGTCAACATCAAACAGCCCTGACAGCAGGTCACTTCGGTAACCTCACAAGGGTTACGCTTAGTGTTTGCGGTGGTGTCATTACGGTCTACAGTCGTGAAGTGATCCCCAACGACTCACCCAGTCATTGAGCTACTCAGTAGGTCTCGTAAGCTCCTTCGGGAGTATCTGATATGGGAACGGCCTGGATAAGGATTAGAAGGAGTCTTCACAATATGCTGTTGATGAGCTCTAATTCCTTATCTGTAAGTACCGGTTGTTTTATTGCTAACTGTTTACTCGCAGGTACCTCACTTCCATGATGGTAGATTCCAACATGCTCATACATACATCTTGAAGCAAAAGATAGCTCCCCCAAAGATCTTAACAACACAAAGTTCCAAGAAAGATTCTACGACAATAAGAAGAATCTACAAAGTATAAAGACAAAGATCTCAATGTATCAAAAGGAACTTCTTGCACGTGAAAGTCTAAGTCCAAAGATGTATGAGTATGTTGGAATGGCGGACAACCACCACAGACGCAGGAGTGACGAATGGCAGATTACTTCATAACACAATCACTACATCATCACCAAAGAACAAAGACAAAGAGCAAAGTATATTCATTATCATTCAACCATTTTGAAGACGTCTAGAGTTTTACATGTCACAAGTCAACGACAAAGATGAAGACGTCAAGCAACCATGATGACCGACCCTTAGGGGGAGATTGTTGGGATCATACTTTTGTATTTAGTCAAGTCTCGGTCATTACATTTTGTAATAGGTTGCTTTAGTATTTATTTCATTTAGTTTATTTTACAAGGCTTATGTGTTAAAGCCCTATGGGCCTTGAAAGCCCACGAATTTAGAGATAAGGAAGGAAGGGAGTGTTGCCCTAACTCCTTCCTTATAAATAGTAAGCTTATGTACACATTTCATTTGTTGGTTATTTGATTATCTTAAAGAAACTCTTGCACTTTCACCTTTCATATTGTCTCATAATCAACCAATCTCTTTTCTCATCTTATTTCTTTCTAAATCATACTTGTGTTTACAAAATGGTGACCTAACAATTACGGATGAAATAAAAAATTTGTAAGCGCAATTTCTAAACATGCAAAATAATCTTAACAAGTAATGTACTGAGCAAGGTAGTCTGTAGACACGGAAGGCACGAAGAGTGTAAGGCTATAAAATGTTTTGGTTTGTAAAAACGGTTATAGTTCGGATCTGTATTAGACCCGTTTCGCTATAACTAAAGCTCTGATGCCAATCTGTAACACCCCCATTTTAAAAATATTTGCAGCGGAATAAAGATTGGGTGTTACTTCAAAGCTCATAGTTTTTCAGTAGAAAATGATTTTCAATTTAGTAAATCTAAAACATTTATCATTCGAAATTTTTATAAATATCAGAGTTTTCAAAATGAGGTCCCAGTAGTTTCAAAATCTTTTAAATAGGTTTTCGAATGATAATAAAAATTTATAGCCTTTGTAAGAATTCGTGCTCCTCCGTCCCATCCTTGCTCGTTATAGACCTGAGATAAACATGCTAAAAATCAACAAAAATTGAGTGATATTCATAGGTTTAAGTTTGATAGTTGAACACAAGTTATAAGTGATAATTGTACCGTCATACAATTATAAGTTAAAAACAGTTGTTATTGCATTAAGCTCATGACACTCATCCGATTAACAGATCTCATCATAAATGATGGATTATAGTAACAGTGGCCCTCGGGATAGGTTCTTGCCAGTAACCTATTAGATTTCAAATAAAGTGCGTTTGGTAGTTTTCTCGAACGCCCAAACGGGGATTGTCAATCCCTAATAGATCTATCCACAATTATTTACGCTTACCCTACGAGTGACTAAGGCTCATGATATGAGGGACTTTTGGCAATAAGGTACTTAAGCAATAACGATATCAGGTACAACATACCAAGAAAAAAAATACTTGTGTTTAGTTTGTAAAAACTAGCATGTATCCCCCTCGCGAGGTTTATAAAACATTTAAATAAGTAAAGGCGAGGCTATGAACTCACCTTAGTGGTATAGTGGTAAAAATATCGATACTCAGTTTGCAATAAGGGAACGGCTCCACACACAACCTAGATGATATATGGCAAGTTTTAGTGTTTGATAGTCTTAATGGTTTAATCGCGAGTAGTTTTTGAATACGTGAGTTGTTAATTTAACGATACAAAAACTTGTGGTTTGATAAAATATCGTAAGTTTAGTTAAGTTATAGTTATATATATATATATATATATATATATATATATATATATATATATATATATATATATATATATATATATATATATATATATATATATAACGTAAAGTTTAACAATAATAATAGTTTGAAATAAAATGTAACGTCGTGAATGTGAAATCGTAAAATGGAAAGTAAAGATGAAAATAATAATTATATTATACGGCCCTTGTCTTTTCTAGATTTTTACACTTTTTACTCTAACGGAGTTAGCGTTACGTCGTTAGTCCAAAGTTAAATATATTTACATTTTACGTCCAAAACTTTATAATTTTTACACTTTTCATCCAAAAGTTTATAAAATTAGTTTTTCATCCTCAAGTTTGTAAAATGACAATTTTTACCTAAAGTTTATAAAAGTGGCACTTTTAACCCGAAAATTATAATTTTTGCAAATTTAGTACAAAATCCACGAAATTCGAAACTTAACATTTTTATTTCTTAATTAAGCTAAAAACAGCTTATTTAATTTCTCAAAACTGCTTATTTTTCGAAAAAGCTTATTTATAGCTTATGGGCTTTTAACGAGCAATCTAAGGCCCGTTAAGCTTTTTAAATCCAATGGGCTTACGAAAGTTTTGGGCTTGGTTTCGGGCTTATTTTAGGATGCTAAAAATGTTCCAAGACTGCTTATTCGGACTGCTTATTCGTTAGCTTATTTTCAAAGGATTGGGCCTTAAGGCCCAATCAATATGTATTTGTTTTCAAAAATTGGTTCCAAGTCGATTTACTTTGTATCTTTTAGAGGTTCAAGACGCGATTTTTATTGCAAAGTTTTTATACGAAAATGATAGTTTGTTAAGGGGTCTACTAGTTTGTGAAATAAAATAGTATGCTCGTTACACAGAATTTAAAGATATACGTGCGTTTCATGGGTTGAATGGGTCGAACTCTTAAGTAAAAAGACTTAGAAATATTTTTAAAGATTTCACGACTAGTTGTTACACGTTAGAAAGGTATCTAAAAATAGTTTATACGTAGCTTTTAAGGTTCAATTCTTTATACAACTTGGTTATTAAGGTAGTAAATATGTAGATGAGATAATAATACGTGAGTGTTGTGTATATAGATTGCGAGTAATCTAGTGCAAGTGATAGTACTTTATACGTAAAAATCAAAATACGTTTTAAGTAAGAATGGAAAAAAAATATTTGTGTGAGACTTACTACACCAAAATGGAGGGGTAAAACGAGACGTAGAGTCGAGGGAAAGTGAATACGAGAGTGTAGTGTGTATGTTGGCTTGACCAAGGTTCACAAACAAAGATTTGTTCCTCCTAAACTTGATTGGAAAGTCTTGTGCTCGTGTCAAAGTAAATCGAACCAGAAACGAGGACTAAGAAACTTAGAGTATTTGGTATTTGATTTGCATGTGGGAGTACGAGTGCATGCATGCATGGTGGCTTATATACGAGATTTGGAGTAACCTAGTGACCAACATTTATGAGATGAGATGTTTGCGTGTGTACCAAAAGTCATGAGAGTAAGAAAAATAGCATGGTTTCCTTGTTTGCTAGCTTGTCGACATCCACCAAGCTCAAAACAAAACGTGAGACTTCAATTATAAAAATGGAATGGTACTTGTGAGTTTGTTTTAAAAATAAGCTAGTACCTTGCCTAAAAGTATAAAATATGCAGTGTGTGAGCATGAAATAGGGAGGTACAATCTTTGTATTTGAATTGATATGTCGACAATCATTTTATTATGTAACCGATTTGTAAATCTTGGCTAGGACTGGAGATGATTGATCAAGGTAATATTTAAACATGAGATTTAGTTTAGAAATGGTTTTAGGACTTAATAGAAACAAACGGGGTTCAAAATGGTTTAGTTTTGGCTTATTTATAAATCGGTGGGTTTGTTTTTAGACGACTTACTTTGCCTCGTAAAAACATAGGAAGACTTGACATGGGGAGTTGAAACTGGACATACTTGAAGTCGACTAGGTGAGGAATGAGGTAGTGTAAAAATATAGAGGCATCGTGTGTAAAAATAATGTGTACGAGGCGTGTTTTTGGCATGGTCTAGTCGAGTTTTACCAAAATAATTATAAGGGGTTTTGGGCTCAAATTCTTGTGGGCTGTGAATAGTAATGGGCCGATTTTATAGTTGGGCTTAGGATAAAATTTAGGGTCCGGTTAGTGTAATTAAGATTTGTAAAAATATTAATTGTAATTAGTGGAAGTTTAGTTAATATTTAGTGAAACGTTTACGTGAGTCCGGGGGTTGTCGAATGTGTTTTGCTAAAATACGTTACGTAAGTTTGTAAATGGTAAAAGTTTAATATTCTCGCGATTTTTGACTATAGGGGTACATGTGTGAGCATTATTCCAAGCAAAAAGAATCATGAATATCGTAGTGATTTCGAGTAACATAGCATATTTTGATAAACATAAAATAAAAAAAATTTGTTATTGGTAAAAACATTATTAATTAACGAATGATATATTAGTCTTTGATTTACTTTTACTATTTTTAGGGAAATTTATGGGAGTTTACACTATGGATCATAGATTACATGGTAGGTTAAGGCGAAATGTTGTAACGAAGCAATACATTTTTCGGTAAAAAAAAAAAGAATGGCTCGGAAGGGTATCTTGCACTTAAAATGAGTGCAACAAATGGGTTTTTCACGGGAGGTCGACAAGTCGAGGTGAAAAGTCGATAAACACACACAAATTTCCACATATTGGCTTATTTGGGTTAAATCCTAAAACATTGCCTTCTTGAACTATCAATCCCAATTGCACCGAGAAAACTCAATGCAATACTATGGTCTTGTAATGATATAAGGGTTAAGTTCTAAAGTTTACAATACTACCTGTACACTCAATATTTGGTGGATTAGGTCATATGAGAAAACGGAAAAGCTAACTACTCACCAATGGAATAAAGGGTGTTTGTGCTCGGCAAAGATCTATTCTAGTTACAGTTAGGGAAAACATGTCAAAATTTTAAAAAAAGCACAACTTTTCAAACAAACCAGAAAGACGAAGGCAAGTATAGGTCAAGTGATAATTCTACTCTCATCCTCCCACTTGATTTGTATAACATCCCAAATAAAAATGGAAAAATTAAAGAGAACAAGTGGAATTAGAACAAAAGACACCCCTGAATTTTACTTTGTACGATCGAAGATCGTGTCCCGCCTTGAGATCCATGAGCAAAATATAATTCACTGTATTCACTTAATAACAACATGCATTATACTAGAAAAACATAAAGTAAAAAAATATAAAGCAAAACCCTAACTCACTTTTGTAACAATCACGGTTGCATTTAGCGTATTCAACAAGCCTTTTAACCACTATGTGGCCCGATTGGACGAGTGAAGTCTCGTTAGGGTTTCCAGAGATTAAACCCACAAAATTCATAACTAAATGTAAAGGTTTGGAAAATGCTTTGAAATCATTTCTTGAAAAAGGTTTTCTACATGACATAATTACTGCGTAACAAAAATGTGCAAGTTACGCCATACTCAAATTGAACTGGGTGAATTGAAATACTGGGTATCAGTTATAGCGTAGCAAATGGGACACAACTACGCTGTAATTTCTAACTGATTTCCAAAAGTTTTAAGCTCCTTCAAGCATTTACATGTCCTTCCAGCACTTTTCCTGCACTTCCTTCCCGTAGAACCTGCAAAATGATAAGCAAAAAAAAAAAAAAAAAAAAAAAAAAAAAAAAAACCAAGCATAAAATCCTATAAAATTAAAATCAAAACATAAGTAAAAAGATGGGCATGGGGTGCCTCCTCCGAAGTGCTTGCTTTTGTTCAAGTCATGATGTGTGCGTTTATCGTTGTAGAATAGATTATATCTATAAAGTTTTAAATTTATGTTTAGCTGACTTATCCTATAACACACACTAACGAGCAGAGTATCCTCTCAATGGAGCTAGTTGGTAAGTAGAGTGTCAAACACTAAAAGTGGAATGTTAACACCTATATATCTATCATTATTTTAATCCTAAGTTAGTTCTAATAACCTAATCTAACTAAAAGGGGTTTTTCAACCTGAGAGACTGGCACGATTGTGTAGATTAAGTGAATAGTAAATAAAACAAGACAAGGGAACGAATGGCACCCACGTATACAGACAAAAGACAGATACATATAAGAGGCATGGTCGATAGTAGGAAAACTTGTCACATGTTTAATTACTTAGCTGTATAAGATGAGTGCTAAAATCTATTCTCTCTCAGTGGAGTCTTAGTTACAGGCGTGTAAACACTTAATGATTACTAGGTTTATGTATTATTTATCCCTTTTACAGGCTTACATTAACTATGCAGATGATGTTAATGAAGTAATTGCGTGAGCCTACGTTGACAAGGCGCGATAAATCCTAATATATAATCAAAGCACATTCATAAAGAAAGCAAATAAACATCAAATACTCTATATAACAGCTGGAAACTATTAATTCCGATCAAGTAGTGAAAAAGATACTAACTTAACCATTAACGGATTGCTAATAAAAATAAACGAGTTTTCCTATGAATTAAAATACTAGAAGGACCTTCTTACTGCTCTGAATTCATCCTTAGGTTGTGTCTTGTGTTGCCAAATCGTCTGCTTTTCTCCCTTATGATGTATATATAATTTGGTTGTCAAATGGGGTATTTATACTTTCTTTTTATAGGATCGATACGGCGCATCAAGGTAACTTCGCGTGGGGACCAAGATTATAATATTTAGAAATATCCATACACCGTTAAGAGATACAGTGTACCTTCAGTCTTCATGTGGCGTATGTTCTTCAGAATCTTGGATTATCTTGGTGAAGTCTTGATATTGATATGTCGCATATGTGGAATGCAATACGGTTTATCTGGAGTAAAACAAGTCAGATCTTCTAGTTGACCAAGGTTTCATATACGGCGTATAGGATAATTCCATACGGCGCATGCTTCAAAGTCAGGAAATGGTCTTCTTATTCGTCTAAGTCTTTATGTACGGCGTATTTGTCTAGAATGATACGGCGTATCTTCCTTCAGTTCAGCAGACTTTTCTAACTTGATCCATTTTGCTCCAATTTTCGTCCAAAATAGCTAACCTCCACCAAAAGATTGTTTATAACTGAGAATAACAAAAGTAAGCGATTAAGTATCAATTCTCATAGAAAATAATATAAAACATGTGAATAACATAAGATAAATAATCCCAATAAAATGTACTTATTTGAACTTTACTTGTCCTCAAGTAAACCTTAGATTGAAACTTATGAAAATGCATCCTAAATATAATCTAGGACTTATTTTATAGTTTAAAGCACTCATTCGTTTTAATAATAATTGCACAACCAAACACCTCAAGAAGTAGGAAAATGAAATCACTTAAATCACTCAACTAATCTATGTGATAACATTTAAGTAATTCGCTCAATTGCTCGGTCGTGACGAATATTCTATCATAAGCTTGGCAAGGATACACATCTCCACCAATAAAGCTAAGGAGATGTCTAAAGTGGTAAATTGGTTGTGATAAGGCTTAAGGGTTAAACCAGGCTTTATTTTAATATCTCTTACACAAACTTAGTAGGTTGCTGGCGTGAGTCCTCGATTCCTCAAACAAAGAATGGTCACTAGTGTGTATCTTGGTTCGCTGACGTGTTATTTTCATAACGGATGGTCACCAAGACACACTCCAGATCGCTGGCGCGTTATTCGATTAGTCTAAAACTCGGATGGTGACTCCTCCCAAACTAACCACTCAACAAGGTGTTGTAAATAGGTCAACCCAGGAGTTGGAGTGCAAGTAAATCCGGTGAAGTATAGTGTTTTCCCGGGTCGTTATGTCCCAGCGAGGTTGAAATTGTATTTTGAACATTTTCGTGATCGGGTGATTTAACAGAAGGATTAGGAATTTGATTATGGTGATTATACTAAGCAAATGTAATTGAAAACTACTAAAACAAGCAATATTAACAAGTACGTGAAAGCAAATTAACCTAAAATGTATTTAAATTTAAAAACGCGCGTTTACGTCAAAATAACTTCAACGCGCAAAATAAAAAGTGAAAATTGAGCAATATAAATCCAATGGGTATGAAAATTACTTTTCTATGATCCTAACGATAAAAGAAAACTTTGGAAAAAAGAAAATTATTTTTTTTGACTTTTTATTTATTTATTATTAATTAATTACTAATTATAATTAATTAAATTATTAAAAATACTAAAACAGTTAAGAAAAATCTTAAAAATTTTAGGAACCAAGTTTAACTAAACACTATCATTGGAAAAATAAGGAAGTTGGAAAAGCCCTAGTAATAAGCCCTAAATAAGCTAAACAGTTGGTTTAAGCTTATGGATCTAATAAGTATATAAGATAATTGTTTTGTATGAAACTAATGAAAAAAGTCCCTAGGGCGAATGGCATGCAGGTACACACTATCACCTTCAAAAGGGGGGAGGTCTCAGGTTCGACCCCTGCCTCTCCCCTTTTTGCTAAACAATTTTTTTTTGCAAAGCTTAATCCATTGTAGAAAGTATCGAGTTGCATCAACTCGGAGAAACCATGATGAGGACATTTGCGAAGCAATTCCTTAAAACGATCCCACGCTTCACCAAATGATTCATCATATTTTTGAGTGAATTTGGTGATTTCATTTTTAAGACTTGTGGTCTTAGAAGGTGGAAAGAATTCATTCACAAACTTCTTAACCAAATCTTCCCATGTTTCAATCGAATGAGTGGGTTGTTTTTCAAGCCAAATCTGGGCTTGTCCCTTGAGGGAAAATGGAAAAAAGTAGTTTGATTGCATCAGAAGGGACATTCTTGTATTTGATGGTAGATGTGATCTTGTTAAACCATCGAATGTGAGTGTGAGGATCGTCCCTCTCAAAACCATAGAATTGGCTCGAGGTTACTAGATTTAGTAACCCGGTTTTGAGCTCAAAATTGTCAGCCACGATGGCTGGAACAACAATAGCATCTCCGTAACCCTCGATGAGTGCTTGGAGAAGCTCACAAATAGGACGTTCTTCCGCCATAATGGTGGATACGATATGAATTTCAGGTTCTCCTATTGGTGCAGAGTGTCTACGGTGACGTCTTCGAGGAATTCTGACAAGCTCACGTATTGTTGACCTAGAAGAACGAGTGCGCATGCACTAAAAGAAATCCAATCAAACAAGATCGAGGCAAAAAAACAGAGAACTTAAACCAATAATCGCAAGATGAATGGATTCTTTGAAAAAGGTACACCAATTCACAAGGATACAAAGGCAAGTTTTTATCTTTCGTTTGGTAACTTATTAATGTTCATACCCCCAGTTAGGTAGTATTCTGTCGAATATTTCTCGATGGTGTATTTTATGTAATTTATTAACAAGCAAAGAAAAAAAATTGTTTTTGGGTTATTGTGTATGTGTGAAAAAACTTTTGGAAATATTTTTGGTATCGTTTCGTTAACAAAAATCGTATTCCTTTTAGAATCACCTAAAAGAAATCCGAGATAGGAAACGTTACAATTTGTTTTGTTTGTTTTTGATTTATTTGGTATTGTTAACACTTTATAAAAAGTGTTAATGACTTTTTTTGTGTTTTGATTAAAAATTTACCAAAGTGGTGGAATTTCTACAATGAAGAATTGAAAAATCACTAATCTCTAAACGTTTTTAAATAGGCAGCAACCTCCCCGACAGCGGCACCAATATTTGACTCCTCCCAAACTAACCACTCAACCAGGTGTTGTAAATAGGTCAACCCAGGAGTAGGAGTGCAAGTAAATCCGGTGAAGTATAGTGTTTTCCCGGGTCGTTATGTCCCAGCGAGGTTGAAATTGTATTTTGAACATTTTCGTGATCGGGTGATTTAACGGAAGGATTAGGAATTTGATTATGGTGATTATACTAAGAAAATGTAATTGAAAACTACTAAAACGAGCAATATTACCAAGTACGTGAAAGCAAATTAACCTAAAACGTATTTAAATTTAAAAACGCGCGTTTATGTCAAAATAACGTCAACGCGCAAAATAAAAAGTGAAAATTGAGCAGTATAAATCCTATGGGTATGAAAATTACTTTTCTACGATCCTAACGGTAAAAGAAAATTTTAGAAAAAAGAAAATTATTTTTTTGACTTTTTATTTATTTATTATTAATTAATTACTAATTATACTAAATTAAATTACTAAAAATACTAAAACAGTTAAGAAAAATCTTAAAAATTCTAGGAACCAAGTTTAACTAAACACTATCCTAGGAAAAATAAGAAAGTTTGAAAAGCCCTAGTAATAAGCCCTAAATAAGCTAAACAGTTGGTTTAAGCTTATGGATCTAATAAGTATATAAGAGTTGTTTTGTATGAAACTAATGAAAAAAGTCCCTAGGGTGAATGGCATGCAGGAACACACTATCACCCTCAAAAGGGGGGAGGTCTCAGGTTCGACCCCTGCCTCTCCCCTTTTTACTAAACAATTTTTTTTTTTTTTTTTTTTTTTTTTTTTTTTTTTACTTTTTGCAAAGCTTAATTACAACTATTATTAAGCAACTTTTGTGAAGGAACTTTTTATGATAAGCAAAAATAAGCTCTTTGGGAGCTTATTATACCAACAGTGGTGGAAATGAGTTAAAAAGGGAAGTTTTTGAGTAAAAGCTAAGGAATAAGCTAAGGGGCTAAACTATAGGCAAATATAAGCTAAAGGAACTGAGACTAACTACAATTAAGCTAAAGGATACAAATAAGCACACTGAGTAAGCAGATTAAGCAATAATAAGCAAATCCCAATCTTACAATCCAAACAGGCCTGAAAGGTCACTTACAGACCTAAAATGAGGTTATCTAATAAGCTCCAAAGCACAAAATAAGCTTGGATCTAGACAGCTAGTACTTCTAGCTTCCCAAAATACCAAAAGCTCAATCTGAGCTTAAGTAAGGAGCAATTGAGGAGCTTATGAAATAGGCTCTGTTCACTGGTATGGCTAATCCAAGCAGTTAAGTGTATAAGTGATAAAAGCTAATTTAAAAGCTCATAAGCAAGATTGAAAGATGCACAAGTTAGGAAAGGCTCAAGGTAAGTCAGATAAGCTTGAATGAACAAAGTGATAAACTAGAACAAGCTTGGTGAAAGAATTCAATCAATAAGCTCACTGAACCACACACTCAAACAGACAGGCTTCCACAGTCCACTTCACAAGCTCACACAAGCTTGCACAACTATTTTTCTTATATATTTTCCTCTTTACAAAACTTATTAACAACTGATTTTAACAAACTTTTATGAAAACCTTTCAAGTAAAAAGTTGAAATAAGCTCAAAACAAGCTTAAACTAATAACAGTTAACAAAATGTGATTAAAATGCTACAAAGCCAAGACTACATGGAAATAAAAATCATTCAAGCTCAGGGAATAAGCTGGAATAGCTTACTGGTTGTGACATTTAACAAAAGTGAAAAATCAACAAGTCAAACTTATCTGTCAAATAAGCTACAAGCTCACACAAGCTTACACTAAACCTAATGACCTAACACCTACTCCTGATAAGTCAAGAATAACTAAATTAGAACAAATAAATCAATGAAAAAGCCACAAAGAACCATGATGAGTGTGTAAATACTCATCATTTTTGTCTTATCTGAACTGCAAAAATATTTAAAAACACTCAATAATGCATCAAAATACTGAAAATATCCCAAAGATTGTGTTTTATATGTTTCAGATGCAAAATGAGTAAAAACAGATGAAAAACGAACAAAGTTTGCATAATTGACAGTTTCAGTCCCTCAACTTTTAAAACTTGCCAAATCTAGTCCTTGAGAATTTATTTTGGAAGAAAATTAACCAAAGGTCCTATTGAGTCACAAATAAACATATATAGTCCTTTGGTGTGATGGTCCTTGGGATGTAAAAACTTTGAGAAAAATAAATTTTGCTCCTTGTGCTACTCATCTTTGGGAGGAATGGTCCTTGGGTGAAAAGATTGGTGAAATTACATGATTGGTCCCTCAAGTTTCAAAATTGGCAGATTTAGTCCCTGGGAAATTCAAATGTGGAATTTATCATCATGGTCCTTGGGGTGTTGAAACATGGCAAGAAATACCCTTGGAAGGAGTTTGGGAAGTTATCATATCAAGCCCCTAAAGTTTTGGCATTTTACACAAATGGTCCTTGTGATTTCTACTAGTAAAAACAACCGGACCCTTATTATTATTTAACACCAAATCCAACCCAAACACTAACCCAACACCAACCTGATCCAACACCCAGGCCCATCCCCCAAGCCCAAAGCCCAATCCCTAAAACCGTTTTAAATAATCAAACGGTCAAACCGTTTGACCACCACCTCCTTTCCCTCCTCCATCACATCCCACCGCCCAAGCCACTCACCACCCCACTTACCTAACAATCCAAAGAGCATTTAATGCCCCCCACTATACACGCAACAGAGCAATTTTCTCTGTTTCTGTTTTGGCACCAAAAACCACAAACGGCCAAGATTGAACCTCCATCATCCAACGGCCAATATTATTGATGGGAAATGATCAGAGGGTGTCCACAAACCCTAATTTGGGCCTATAAAAGGGAAGAGAAGGCTGAAGAGAACCAAGTAGTAATTTTTTTGTTAAAATTGTGTCGTTTTATTGTAATTAGTAAAATTAGTTGTAATCTTTTGATTTCAAAGCTTGTAATCTCTTTTCTAGTGTATGAGAACTCAGAATTAATCAATAAATATCAAGTTCCTTTTTAAATTTTCAAGTTTGCAATTTAAACTTTCAAGTTAATGATCTGTGTAGTGTTAGTAGTTGTTTAGAGACTCATATGCTCACATAAGCTCCTATATAGCTTATAAAAGCTATTAGCAACCCTTAAAAATAGTTTAGTTATAAAAAATCAGAAATACAAAAAAAGTCAAGAAAAGTCAAACAAGTGAGCATGACAGGTTTAATGTTGAAGAAGGCTGGATCAGGGTGAATGATGGATGGCCCTGGGTTAGTGGCTTGTGGAAGCCTATAGGATTGATCACTTAGTTCTTGGTTCATGGTTCTTTGCAGGATTGCAAATTGTAAGAAATTTCCAATTTTTCTATTTTTACTATTCACTTGCTTATTGACTGCTTGTTTGTGCTTAATTCTGCTTATTGGTTGTTATCTAGTCATAATATAGTTTAAAAACTAGTCTTGTTTCATTAGAACCCTCTGTGCTAAAAATCTCAATTGGACTGTCATATTAGCCTATATTGGATTCCTGAGTTTTAGTACTCATATATCTTGTTTCTGGGTTCAAATTAGCTCACTAGATCATCATAAAGTGTTTGGGAGCAATTGCATAGTCTCAGGGAATCATTTGTTTTACAAATCAAAAATCCAAGTTCTTGACAGGTTGTTTGAAATTGCATGATAATCTGTGTTCAGGGTGGTATTTGTTGTTGCTTTTGGTTCTCACAAGTCACTTTAGGTTCTAATAACTTAGATCAACCATAAAAACCATCCCCCAATAAGTAGAAAGTCAAAATACCTTTTGATTCAATCTCACTTGTTAACTGTTTAAGGTTTTAAGTTCAAATCTCATCAAATCAATTCACAAGTAGTTGTTTTAGCTTAATTTAGCCTTATTATAGCCTAATATATCATAATCAGTGCTTAAATCAAGGTAGAGTTTCACAAAAGTGAACTTAGCTCATCAATTTAAAAGTCAAAATTTCTTAAGTTTTCAGAAAACTCATTTCTTGGGGGATTTTTCTAGAATTTTGTGGGTTTATTCAGGACTTGAAACTTTTAGAGGTTGAAATCTATCACCTAATCTACAAGATCCCACCACCAGCTTAATTTTGTGATTTTTCTTTAAGCTTGTACATCGGCTTAATTGAGGCTGCAGGGCAAGTACATGCCCTGTGCATAGGAATTTGGCCATTTTTCTTTGGTTCTTTGTGACTGACCCTGTGGATCCCACACCCTGTACCTTAGCTTTTTAGAAAGCCCTCCACCTCAACTTATTGGGGGACTGCTTATTTTGGGCCTCAGCTCTTTTGCCCTTAGTTTATTTGACCCATACTTGTGACCTGTCTCAAAAACCTACACTGACTCACTCAGTGTTTGGCCACATATTCCAAGCCCCACCCAATGCTCATTACTAAGCAACAAGCTCAGCTTATTGGCTTATGTTGTTGTTGACCAGGTCAACTTCAAGGGTCAAAGCTTAGTTTGGACCCTCTTTTACTTCTGTGGACCAAAGGTCCTTGTGTTTGGCCTGTTTTGGCCTTGTAGTTTGTTTAGTGCTTATTGGTTCATAACAGCTTATTCAGTGTGCTTATTTGTTTCTAATTGCTCATTCCAAGTTGGTATCCATCTGTTTTAGCTTATTTGTTCATTTTATAACTTTTTCAAAAATTCACAAGTCCAAATAAGCTATAATCCAACTGTTAAGCACAAAGGGGGTGCACACAGCTTATTAATAAACTATAAAACAAGTGTCTTCATAAAAGTTATCTATTTTTAGTGTATAATCATCTGTCAAAAAGAAAAACCAACAAAAACCAACTTTAAAATTAGTGATAGCTTCTATTTAATAGGATTTATTTTTTTTAATTTTTCTTTTCAGCTTATTATTAAGCAATTCATCATTTTTATATTTTTCTTAATTTTCTTACATCTTAGAGTATTTTCAGTAATTTTTCTGGATTTTTCTCTTTCAATTTAGTAATTATTAGAATTAATATTAGTTTAATTAATAATTAAGTAATATTAGTATATTAAATAGTTTTATTAATTTTTAATTAACAACAGTACCTTTTTATATTTTTCCTAGGTTTTATAAATCATTAGATATTTTTAGAAAATAGTCTCTTAATTACTACAGTTCATTTTCCAATTTTCTTAATTAATCTAGTTAAATTAGATTTTAATTAATAAATAAGTAAACAATTAGTAAAATCGTCTAAATATAATTTTTATAAACTTTTTATAATTTTTTAGGATTCCTGTGATGGTTAATTAGATTTATAAATTTTTTTGTAATTTTCTAAGTCATTTTTAGTATTATTAGTAATTTTAATCAGTTTAATTAATATAATTTGTATTTAATTCATAGAAAATCCCCAAAAAGACAAAAATAGGTATTTTTAGTTTCTAAATTTATTTTAAGTCATTTTATAATTTTAAAAATTAATTTTACAATTTTCTAGTTTAAATTTCTATTGTTAAGTTTTTTTTAAGTTAATTAGTTTTAATTAAATAGTTAAATAGTTTTTGTTTAAATAATTAATATTAGATAATAAAATAATAAAAAAAATAATTTTCTTTTTAATTTAATTTTCTTTTAATAATTAAGTTTGTAAAATTTTTATTTGCACCCCCTGTAGTTTTAAATTGTTTAAAACTCACCTTTTTCTTCTGTCTGTAATCATATCTGATTTGTAATTTGTTTACGTTTGTTATATCTGTGTTTCTGTAATTGTTAATACTGTTTCAGTTGTTCAAATACCAAGTAATCAGTAGTATAATCAAATCCAAATCTTTATTGGTTACTGTCCTCAGTACCACTCATTCCCACAAACGTTTAAAATACAATTTCAATTTCGTTGGGACTTAACGACCCGGGGATTTCCCTGTAATTTCACGGATTTAAACACTTGACTTTTTCTCCCAGGTGGGCCTATCAACTGCACCCAGTTGACTAGTTGGTTTTGGAGGAGTCAAAATTTAGCGCCGCTGCCGGGGAGGTTGTTGCGTATTTCAAGACGTTTTTAGGTTTAGTGGTTTTCAAAACCCCTCCTGTACAAATACCATCACTTTGTAAATTTTTGTGAAAATCAAAATCATAACTGAAAAAGTTCATTAACACTTTTCCTGAAGTGTTAAAAACACCAAAAAAATCATAAACAAGAAAACAAACTGTGAAGTTAAATTACTTCGTTTACTTTAAGATTACAACCTACACAGGTGGAATACGGAAGTTCTGAGATTACATTGCGAACTGAAAAGGGATCCATTCATTCTCTTCCGCCACCCTGCGAGTAATCTTAAAGGAACAATTTCGGTTAACGAATCAGTTCCAAAAATATTGTCCAAAGTTTTTTCACCCATACACCAAAAGCCAAAAACATTTTACTTTGAATAATTACATAAAAGATTACCACCGCAAACCAAGGCAGAACACCTACCAACTGGGGGTGTGAACATAATAAGTTCCCAAACATAAGATAAAAACTTGCCATTGTATCCCTGTGAGTGGTGTACCTTTTCTAAAGAAGCCATTCACCTGTGATTATTGGTTTAAGTTCACTGTGGTTTTGCCTCGATCTTGTTTTGAAAATTGTTTTTAGTGCATGCGCACTCGTTCACAATCACGACGTAATCGTCATAAAAACGTAACCGAGTTACGTGCTATTGAAGAAGAACACACGTTAAAAATAGACGACGAGCCCCCACATCCTCCCAAAGATGAGATAGTTCCTGACACCTGAACAATGGAGGAACTATGTCAACCTACCATGCACGGGAGAGGTGGTCCCATTGCAGCACTTACAATTGGAGCCTCAGATTTTGGACTAAAACACAACATGATACAGCAGGTCTAAAATTCATGTCAGTTCCACGGTTTGCCGAGTGACGATGCTAACAAGCATCTCGATAAATATTTAACTGTCACCCAGAGCATGAAACAAAATGGCGTCACCGAAGACGGCCTACGTTTATACCTGTTCCCATATTCTCTCACTCATCATGCGACTGCTTGGATCGATCGACTTCCTAAGAATTCGATCCATACCTTTGATGAGATGGTTACTAAATTCTTGGCTAAATACTTTCCACCATCCATGGTCACAAAGCTGAGAAATGATATTAGTAACTTCAGACAGCTTCCCGACGAGTCCTTATTTGAGGCATGGGAACACTACAAACTTGCTATTGATCGGTGTGCCAATCATAACATGCTTCTTGTCACCATTATTGATACCTTTTATAATGGTGTGACTCTTCGTCATCGTGACACCATCAATGCTGCTGTTGGGGGCACCTTTATGAAAAGGACCCCTGAAGAGTGTTATGACTTAATCGAAAACATGACTGCCCATCACAATTTTTGGGAATCCTCTGCAGAGAGGAATGACTTATGTAAGTCAGTCACTCCGGAAAATAATGAAATAGCTGCCCTTACCAAAAAGTTTGATGATTTGTCTGCTGTGATTCTCCGAATTCACCAGACAAATCACAATCGGCAGATCAAAACTGTCATTTGTGAAACCTGTGGTGGTCCACACCCGTACCATGAATGCCCAGCCTCCGGTAGCTTTACTCAAGAGAATGTATTTGCAGCCCAAGGTTCTTACAATACGGGAGGTAATTCTTACCAACCGCAAGGGGACCAAAATCTGTTGAGTTATCGTTCCAATAACTACATTGGACCACCAGGATTTAATCAGTCCCAGAACCAAAATGGTCAAAACAGTAACCAGAACTTAGCCAGAATTAGAACCAGAACCGAATGAACCAAGGTTTTAACAACCAAGGGAATTTCAACTCTGGTCAACACCAGGTTCAACAAAATCAAAACCAAGGGAATTATAACCGTAATCAGGGTCAGAACAATTACCATCAGGGTAATTTTCAACAACAAAATCACTTCCAGTGTAATAACAACCAGCAACGTGGGAATTTCCAGAACAATCGGTGTCACACCCCCAAAATCGGGTGCAACGGAAGCTTACACGTAGCTAGGGTGTAACTCAATTGGTATCCCAAAACAAGTACAAAATGGTTTTTCACTTCATTCATTTAGAATAAAATCGTTTAACCAAAAGCATTGAGTTTACATTGTTAAAAGTAGTGCGGAATTAGGCCCTTTAAATAGTTTAAAACGGTCCGCAAATGAATATCAGAGTCTTCTATGACCATGCCATGCCCTGCCAAGACCTCCAGTAGCGTGCCATTGCTTAATACCTGAAAAGACATGCTAAAGTGTCAACACGAGGTTGGTGAGTTCATAGAGTTTAGTGTAAAATGAAATACATTGCATTTAAATGAAGATTTCCCCGCAAAGGCATCGTAAATCCACTCAGTTCCAAGTCCCGCCATAAGAGACTTGTAACCTGTGTGTTTACGACCCACTGCCAAATATGATTTGGTTTACGTGAACAAAAGTAATATGTGGACCAATAATCAAAATAAGTGTAGTTCGACCAATACATTCGGTTACATGATCAATATATTCAGTTATATTACCCGTACATTAGGATATGTTACCCGTACATTCGGATATGTTACCTTTACATTTAGTCATGTATGTACATAGTGGTGGAGTCGGTCCATGTCACACCCCGTTGGAAGTGGAAACACGAGATGCAACGAAATGTAACATAGCATAAGATAGTAGAATAACACCATGTGATTTAAGTAATAAACTTACAACGTTACATAAAGAATTTTGTACAAAACTGAATAACTAAAACATAAGTCTTAAATTGATTCAAATGTAATGTCGTTAGAAAATGTCTTGGCTAGGTCAACTCAGTCTTGAATTGAGAACAAAGTATAACTTCAAAATGTAATGCCTTCAATAAATCACTATCGATCACCTGAAAATGATACTCTAAAATGTCAACATAAAGTTGGTGAGTTCGTGGGTTTAAGGTAAACATAAACGAGTTTGCCATGCATAAGGGTTTAGGACAAGTGTGCATTTAATAAAATAATATAGGGCAAGTAGCATAAACTGAATAACCATCATCACAATATGAATACCAAACATTTGCCTAACTCTTCATCTCCGAAATATGAATACAGCATATGAGCCTCACTCTTCATCTCCGAAATATGCGCATAGCATGCAAAGCCTACCAGCTGGAGCTACTACATGAGTCTTGAATAATTTTGAATAACCATAGAGTGTCAAGTGGAAATAAATCCATGATATATGAACACACAAATATCACTACTAAGGCACCTAGCATAGTTATAAGCACACAACTTGTCTAATGAATAAAATGTTGAGCATAGCATAAAATGAGTTTGAGTATCATTCTCCCCCAAAGAAAACATAAGTGAAAATGAGGCCACGAAAACTCACCTTGAAACGGATGAGAAAATGTAACAAGTGCAAGCAAATAATCGAAGGAATCACAAGCCACTCCTTCAAATCGTGTGTGACAAATGAAAGAAAAGGAAATAGTCATTAATCGTGTATTACAAATGGATTAACTCTTGCATTTATTTTCTTAATATATAGTATAAGACACATATATTTATTTATTACTATTTAGGGTATAATCAAAATAATTAATGAAATATTAAGTTCAAAATTTTTGGTGTTATAATTCCTAATTAGAAGTCAAATGTCGGGTCAATGGTCATCGTTGACTAACCTGATTTGGTGAGGGTTCTCACAGTCTATCGGTTAAGTGTGCATAATAATGGAAAAGACTTAGGTCCAATGGTAAAAAGATTAAGGGTGATGCAGATGAATATACACTACATTCGATTGAGTAACGAATTCATAACTGGAACAAATAAATGGTTGACTAAACATGTAGCATAATCAATTAAATCAAGTATACATTTAGATGAAAACGAGCATGTATTCTCCCCCAAAACAGTTATAAAACAAGTGAAAATAGTAGGGGCTATGACTCACCTGGTGCTATAGCTACGATGACAAAAGTGGATACACAGAGATGAGGTTCGATCTCTAACCGCAACCTAATATGAATGATATGATCTAATGTAAGAAATGAAACGATGCTACACATGCAATTACGTATGTTATCGATACCACTCGTGTAATTTGAAAATAACGTTTATCGTCGAAAAATACATTTTTGACGTCTCGTTAAGTTAATAACCACTTTCCTTGTAAATATGTTGAAACGGTACTCCACGATCCTCGTTTGGTGTTCTATCGGCAAATATAAGGTTTTCGTCGTAAAATGACACTTTTCATAACTTGAAAATATGACCAAAATGGTCTGGCAAAACTAGTCGCGAAATAGTGAATATTAAGAGTTAGGAAAGAAGCTCAGTAGTTTTAGGAAGATTTTCACCTTATCTAAGAAGTCATAGAACTGAAGTTTGTCCATACGGGTCTCGATCATAAAGAAAAATAGCCGCGAAGTGAGGTGTTTGGGCTGTTTTGGCAGATTCTGGGCAGTTTTTGGGAAAGTTTGGGAGGCCATAAGTTATTCGTTATAAATCCTTTTGACAAACGGTTGGATGTTTTGAAAACTAGGCTGGGTGAACTAACTTTTTGTCAATGATGTAAGTTATTCGTTATAAATTCTTCAGGCCGTCACCAAAATAACTCTTGACGCCCTTCTCCTGACGCCTTCAGGTTTTCTCTGGGTCGTCATGGATTTTGCTCTTGACGCCGTCATCTATTCCTTCTTGACGCCGTCAGGTACTGTTCCCAGCATGGAAAATTAAGTCTTTGCCGTTTTCTTCACTTTTATGCTCAAAAAACGTCCAAAATGCTTCCTTTTCCAGAATTCACTCCAAAAGTACCTAAAATCACAAAAGGAACGATTTAGGGCAATATTTGATCAAATAAATTCAATTCCGGGCTTAAATGACCCCCTAAAAACGGTTCATTTTTCGCCTCATTATATACCCTTCCACTTGAGATTTGCTTGTCCTAAAGCAAATGCGCTTTTATTCTAATCAAAATACAAGTTAGGGGTCATTTAACACTAATATAAAAGTAATTACAACAAATAATCGTTCCACTAAAGACCAAAGACAAGCACGGAGGTCATATACTAGCACCTCACAAATAGTGTTTAGATACTCACATCTCTCGGGTGTAATAAAGTAATATCACAATATGGAAATGGAAAACATCTCTCACTACCTGTCATAGCAAAATAGATTACCATAGGCTTGGGAAAGGATCAAACCTCCACCACATGGCGTAAGCAACTAGGATAAACTATCAAAGAGGTCTTTTTAAAGGGTTGTAACGTTAGGTATAGGGATATGAAATACACGGTTTTGTTGGATATAGGTAATCTTTACTGGTGGCGAGTTAATAATCTTGGTTAATTACATGTATAATATGGCGTTGCTAAGCCAAGACTAGACTCGACTTAAGCTAATAAATCAAAAATAACAAAAACATAAAATAAACATAGAATGAAACGGGATGGTAGTCCGTATGTTTTTTCTTTTTTTCTTTTTCTTGATTTTTTTTTTCTTTTTTCTTTTTTTTTTTTTTTTTTTTTTTTTTTTGCATACACTCTTACCCTACCATCCAAAATAATACATCATAGGGAATGAAAATTCTCCTTACACTTGAATTTTTACATACTTTACAAATAACTACTCTAATGACTCGAATCAAGAAAATCAAAACACTTGGAGTGCTTTTAAGATTAACGCACATATGGGGGTAATAATATGATGTTCTTCCCTATTAATCCCTAACACAAGTACTTTACCCATGAGTCCCAATCGTCCCAAAACAATGTGTACAAGAATATGACTCGACTTAGCAACCATGTAATCAATTAGATAATTAACTAAGGGTTTAAACAAATAACAATAACGCACTAAAGATGAGTGCATACACGAAAGGCTAAGGCGATTTGGTTGTACATTTAAGTGGGGTGTAACAAATTCTTCCTTTAAGTAAGATGCTTAAAGTTAGAAATGAAAGGATAGGCTCGGAGGGGTGTACTAGGGGTTTCTTGTACTAAAAATGAGTACAACGCTAAGGTGTGGGAAAAATTAATTGACTTTACTAGCCAAGTAATATGACTTAAATGGTCAAGTAATTATGATATGGGTTTAACACAAGGGTGATCCTAATGCCTCTTATCATGTAGTAAATCCTACTACACGAATGTAGTCTCACTAGCGGTCTCAGGATGCATCACTAACGCAAGTTCTAGAATCTAAATGCTCCCGGTACACTCATAAGCACTAATAGTAAATGCTTTTCCTATCAAATCTAAAGGCGAACCTCACATATTTGGGTGGAAAATTTTTCTGAATGATACGGTTTTGTGCTAGTCATACGATCTCCTATCAATGAGACGCTTGCTATGGCTAAAGTTTCACTCCTAAATGATGTAAAAAATTTTAAATTTGGCGCTAAAATTACACTAACAAGTGTTTCTCATAGTTTTATTACACACCTACCATCAAACAAACAAACTCAAGCAAAAGTGTATCTGTAAGGTATCATCATTTTACCCTCCCCTTACACTTAGGATGAACATTGTCCCCAATGTTCAAGTAAAGAATGTAAAAGTAAAACAGGTAAAAGAATGAAATCAAATACTCCCCTGATTCGCTTGGTATGGATAATATGGTAACCAGGTTAGATCTTCCTCCAAGAAAATGAACAATCAAAGCTTCCCTTCCAGAATATAAATCATCTTCTTGTCATATATAACCTGTTAAACCTGAGAAAACAGACAAGGCAACCTCGCGTAAAATCGGTGGCAATCTATATATGCTAACAAATCCTAGAAAACAAAATAAGATATAATGCTTGTGGAATGATGTTTGCAGATCTCCTGGAGATTATAAAACTAAAGATTCAAAAAAAACTTTTAAGACTCCGTTAGAAAAACAAAACTAGCAAAATTTCCAGAATTTTACACATGACGCCGTTAGGAATTTCTTCCTGACGCCGTCAGAAGTGACCTGCAGAAATTCTTATGTTAAGTTTTCGAAAAATTTCTAGAAAAATTTCGTCCTACTTCCTGGAAAATCCTACAAAACATCATTATGACTCGATACAAGCATTTGACTCTAACATATACGAATATACATGTTCACTTAATATTGTGGAGATTCATGATCGAGTTTGTTTCTTAAAAACATATTTGGGGTTTCCCCTTACACTTATCTTTTGCGAAATACCTTTGGATGAAGTTAAGACTAGGCCAAGCAACAAAATAAAGTATTTTCACCATTTTAGTTTTGAAACATGATCTACCAATAATAAAAATAAAGCATGCATACGGAAACAAAGAACAATCAAACAAATTAAAAATCACACAAAGCATGGGTTGCCTCCCAAGAAGCGCTTTTCTTTATTTACGAGTCTTGTAGCTAGACTCAAGGTCATGGGTTACTACGTGACCTCATCCCTTGAGATGATGTACCCCATGTAGTTGCGATCATTACTATCATGGTGGTGGTGTCTCAATCTGTCGATACATGCAATCACCTCTCCTCCTCCTTTACTTCTCAAGTTAGCCATCCCATCTTGGATTATGCTTTCAATTGTTAAAGGCCCATACCACCAGGGACTCGGTTTATCGGGAGGTATCGTTATCTTCAAGTGTCTTAAGAGTACTAAGTTCCCTTTCTCGAATGGTACATGGCCCCTCATTGGTTGACTATGTTCGAACTTGACATGAACTTCATTGATTTGGCTTCTTTCATGCTCAGCCTCCTTGTAGCTTTTGATTCTTGCCTCCCATGCAAGTATTTTCTCCTGAACATGAATAGGTGATGTGTCAATGTTGTTTTTGAGCGCTTTCCCCCCTCAAACTCTCTTGCCCATATTACGGGGTCATGGGAAAGCTAATCTTTCTTTTTCCTGATTTAAGCCCAATTTTCCTACCTTCATACTTAATGACAGCTCTTGCGGTGGTGAGGAATGGTGCCCCAAGGATTATTGGCATGCATCCATCTCCCTTATCATCGATGATCATAAAATCAACGGGATACATGAATCCTGCGACATTGACCAACACATCTTCTGCGATTCCCACGGGGTACACGTAAGAGTGTCCAGCGAAGGACAGCCTAACACGAGTGGGGGCTGGCATTTTTGATGTTAGTTGGGTGTAGATAGTTAGGGGCATAAGATTTACTTCCGATCCTTGGTCGGCGAAAGTGTTTAGATATTTTAAATTCCCGATGCTGGCCGGTATCTCAAAGTTCCCACACGCCATCTGCTTAGTAGCCACTTTTTGTATCAATAGTTTCTCGAATATCGGTCCCCCAGGTAATGTATCATACTCATCTTTTCCCTCTCCCTCCTTCTATGAACCCTGTTTGGAGGATTGGTTACGCCCGTCACCCTTTATCCAATTAGTTATAGTGTTTTCGTTTATATCATGTTTTAGGTAGTAACTTAAGGATTGGGATTTTGGCGGTTCTTCTGTGGTTTGTTCACTAGGGGTTTCTACTTTCTCATTATCCGTGTGGATAATTGTGATGGAATTAACAAACCGGGTAGTGGGGATGACGCTTTCTTTCCTCATTAACATCATTTCAGGGGTTTTCTGGTTGGCATACTCCTCCATTAGGCTCATCATCTCATTCATTTTCTCTTGCATCTCCTCTTTTTGGTCTATAAACTGCTTCTTCGAATCTAGCAAGCCGCTCAGAATGGGTCGCCATATATTCCCTCATTCTGGCTTCAAATTCTGGGCTAAGTTTCTCAGGAGGAGAATAAGGTGGGGCATAGTTTTGAAAAGTCTCAACATTCTCTCTAAAGGGTGACTCTGATAACGGCGTTGAAGTCATTTTCGAGACAAAATTGACAGTAGCCCGTCTAGGACTTAAGGGTCTCTTTTGCCTTTCCTTAAAATAGTCAACTTTTGCCTCAAGTTTGCAAAGGAGTTCATCGGAGATTTGATTAGTCCCTCCAGGTGTCGAGATTGCATTGATGGCCGCCTTTACAGTGTGTTTAAATTCCCATAACTCTTGATTATTGGCTGCAAGCTCTTCAGTAATTTCCCAAGACTCCTTGGCGTTCTTATCACGCAATCTACCTCCTGCGGTTCTATCGATAGTACGTTTAGTGTGATAGTCGACATGGTCATAGAAGATCTGAACTAATAACCAAAGATTTATACCATGATGAGGGACTTTGTGGAGGAGATCCTTGAAACGAGCCCACGCTTCGTAGAAAGTTTCACCCTGGTGTTGTTCAAACATCAAGATGTCATTTCTAAGCGTCGCAGTTTTCCCCGGTGGGAAGAATTGGGCAAGGAAACAAGTGGTGAGATCATCCCATGAGGTGATGGATCCCGCGGGTAAACGCTCAAGCCATTGACTAGCTTGATCACGTAGAGAGAATTGGAATAGGCGTAATCGGGTTGACTCTCTAGTTGTAGCATCAAGGTCTATAGAATCTACGATTTTAAGGAAGTCCTTGAGATGTTGATTTGGATCTTCGAAACGAAGTCCATGGAATGCACATCCGCTTTGCACCAACCGAATGGTGTCGGATCGCAAGGGAGACACATTGGCTCCTTGGGTGAGCTCAATGGTGTTTCGATAGCCTTGGCGGCTAGGTCGGGGATACTCTCCTAGGGTTCGGGGCCTAAGAGGCTGGTTAGCTAGTGGTGGGTTTTGTGGGTGGTCTTGTTGTGGTGGGTTGATGGGTTCAAAGATGTTACTACCTTCCATGATGTCGGATGGTAAAAAGTTACGAACAAAGGCACGAAGAAATAAGATAGACTAAAGAAAACCTAAAAATAAAAATAAAATCTTACTAGAAAGGAATCTAGCAAGTAGACCTAATAAAAAGAAATTCTAACATTGACAATAACTATTCCCTAGGCTGCGGCGCCAAAAACTTGATGCGTGGGAATTGCACCAGGCTTTACCTCTCGAGGGATCTCGAGAAGCTTACAACCCCTACCAGGCAGTGTACCTGATCGTTGTAGTATAGTATAGTGACAAGTACCGGGGGATTGATCGTTCAACTTAGGAATAGTGTTGCTAGGATTAGAAAACCTAAAGACTAGGTCTAGAGATGAGGGATGATTCTTTTTGTATTTTTATGTTTTTATGAAAGCAAGTAAAATCTCGGTTTTTAGAGGAGTGGGCGGAATTAGTTGCTAGTCAACTAACCCAATAACTAAGATGCAATCAAAATAAAATAATAAAAATGAAAATAAACTAAATTAAGATAGTGGTGTGAGCAATATGTGGGAAAATTGTGTTTACTTAGATTTCACTACTCCCTAGATATCTTTTACAGGTTAATTACCTGTTACAGTTGCGTGGATGACGGATTGTATTCCTTAATACCATTCATGGGGTGGCGTACTTACTTCCCCAATCCTATATGCTCCTACTTCACTCCTATGTCGAGCCGGCTAAGAAGCTCCTAACATGGGATCACTAGAATTCGCTCATGCATTAAATACAATCATAAAAACCTAGTACACATTGGTTCATGTTTCTTAAGACGTTCAAGCAAGTTACACAATGGAGATCTGCTAGTTTTCTTAAGCCTAACATTGAAATCATTCATCCATTACAACTATAAACAAGCAATCAACCTATAATCAACATCTAGGTTTCATTACATCTAAGTAAACACATGAAAGATCTAGCCTAGCATGTTAAAATTAAGACAAACATAAGATATATTCAAACAACACATAGACATATTGAATGAATTGAAAGAAGACTTATCTTAATTGAACATGAAAGGTTTCAATGGGTGAAAACCCTTGAAAATACTGTTACAAATGACCTAGGGTTTATTAGGTTCGACCCTAGTATTCTCCACACAAGTTCCTCTTTTAATGAATGAAAAATAGAAAAGTATATATAGATTTTGTGAGGTGACGGCGTCAAGAGTAAATTTCTGACGCCATCATCTCGCCGCCAATAAAGTTCTCGGACTGCCTAGATCTGGGTTTGACGCCGTCACGTGTAATCCTTCTTTAGGCCATCACCAAAATAACTCTTGACGCCCTTCTCCTGACGCCTTCAGGTTTTCTCTGGGTCGTCATGGATTTTGCTCTCGACGCCGTCATCTCTTCCTTCTTGACGCCGTCAGGTACTGTTCCCAGCATGGAAAATTAAGTCTTTGCCGTTTTCTTCACTTTTATGCTCAAAAAACGTCCAAAATGCTTCCTTTTCCAGAATTCACTCCAAAAGTACCTAAAATCACAAAAGGAACGATTTAGGGCAATATTTGATCAAATAAATTCAATTCCGGACTTAAATGACCCCCTAAAAATGGTTCATTTTTCACCTCATCAAATATCTATATATTTAGTGAGAAGTGTATTTAGGAGTATCGGGTACATTGTTCATGTATAAAAATCGTAATTACGTAAATCGTCGTAATTATAAACCTTTAACGGTATGTATACCAAATAAATTTAAAACGTCGGGTAAATTAATAATATAATTTTTATATCATTATAATGAGTAAGAAAATGTGTTAGGATCATAGTCGGAAGTATTGATATACGATAGTAGTAAAAACTGAGTGGTAACGTTAATTATAATTTAAACATACATAAATTGAAATAATGCGTATCCGTGCATTATCTAATGTGCTGATGATGTTACAGATGATGTGTAGACTACCCTAGTCTATATGATGCGTCCCTACTGATGATGCATGAATTCGTAACTAAACCAATCCGGTTACGCGAATTTAAATACCCATAAATTAGATTTACGATGAAATGAATGATGAGTGTGAATAGTGTTTTCCCTCCGGAATGAATAGTGTTTTGTGAATAGTGAAATTTCTGGACACTCCTCGGAATCTCAAACTGACTCAAAAAATGATGAATAGTAAAAGGATGAATAGTGATCGGTGAATAGTAACTGATGAATAGTAAATTGTTAAAGTTTGGAAAATGACCTGAAATTACGAGTTGTGACAATCGGGCTCAAAATTTTCCTAATCAAAATCAGGCCATTGTTCCAACTGGACCATCATCTGATGAGTTATTAAAACAGTTTATGAAATCCCAAGATGAACTGAACAAAATGCTGGTCATTCAGATCTCTGAATTGAAGAAGTCTTTAAATGATCGACCCTCGGGCTCAGGTACTTTACCTAGCAACACGATGGCTAATCCGAGGGGCGATGTAAAGGCGATCACCACAAGAAGTGGAGTTTCTTATAAAGGACCCACAGCTCCGTCTACCTCTTCTCCTGTCCAGGTAGAGGAATGTGAAACTGAGGATACTACGGATACGGTACTTCCTACTAATAACGGAGGTACCAATGACATCCCTCCTCCAGTTGTCCCGATCCCGACTCCCCCTAAAAGAGTCGTGTTTGAAACTCCCGAAGTTCATGTTGAAAATCCAAAAGCCAACCCAAAACCATCAATTCCATATCCCTAACGATTGCAAGACCAGAAGCTCCGTGAAAAAGCTAATCATCCGATGGAAAATTTTTTCCAAATTTTTCAAGACCTACACTTTGATATTAGTTTTGCGGATGCTCTTCTTTTAATGCCCAAATTCGCATCGACAATCAAAAACTTATTGAGCAATAAAGAAAAACTGTTTGAGAGGGCATGACCTCCACTCAATGAAAACTGCACTGCAGTTCTGTTGAAACAGCTTCCCGAGAAGCTAGGTGATGAGGCGAAAAATGAACCGTTTTTAGGGGGTCATTTAAGCCCGAATTCGAATTTATTTGATCAAATATTGCCCTAAATCGTTCCTTTTGTTATTTTAGGTACTTTTGGAGTGAATTCTGGAAAAGGAAGCATTTTGGACGTTTTTGGAGCATAAAAGTGAGGAAAGCGGCAAAGTCTTAAGTTTCCTTGCTAGAAACAGTACCTGACGGCGTCACAAGTCTCTTAATGACGGCGTCAAGAGTAAAACAAGAGGTGGAAGTGGTGACGGTCCAGTGAAAACGTGATGGCGTCACGTTTGGCCGTCAAGGTTCAAGATATGGTGATGGCCCAAAACTAAATTACACATGACGGCGTCAAATCTGGATCTAGGTAATCCGATCTCATTATGGGCGGCGAGTTGACGGCTTCAGAAATTCTTTCTTGACACCGTCACCATGTAAAATCTATATATAGTTTTGCAATTTTCATTCATTAGAGGAGCAAGTAGGGTGTAACTTTGGAGAAACCCTAGCACGAATTTTACTACTTTTTCAAGGGTTTTTACCGTTTGAAACCTTTCATGTTCAATTGAGATAAGTACTCTTTCAATTCATTCAATATGTCTATATGTTGTTTGAATATATCTTACGCTTGTCTTGAATTCAACATGCTAGGCTAGATCTCTTGTGTGTTTGCTTAGATATAGTGAAACCTAGATGTTGATTATGGGTTGATTGTTTGTTTATAGTTGTTACGGATGAATGATTTCGATGTTAGGCTTAAGAAAACTGGCAGACTTCCAATGGTGACATGCTTGAACGTCTTAAGATACATGAACCAATGCGTACTAGGTTATTATGGTTGTATTTAATGCATGAGCGAATTCTAATGATCCCATGTTAGGAGCTTTTAACGGCTCGACATAGGAGTGAAGTAGGAGCTTATAGAGTTGGGGAAGTACGTACGCCACCCCACAAATGCTATTAAGGAATATAACCCGTCATCCATGCAATTATAACAAACTATCAACCTGTAATAGATATCTAGGGAGTAATGAAACCTAAGTAAACACAACTCTCCCTATTTTTGTTCACACCACTAGTTTAATTAGATTTATTTTCATTTCTGTTATTTTATTTTGATTGCATCTTAGTATTTGGGTTAGTTGATTAGCAACTAATTCCCCCCACTCTTCAAAAAAACTGAGATTTTAATTGCTTTCATAAAAATATAGAAAATACAAAAAGAATCATCCCTCACCTCTAGACCTAGTTTTTAGGTTTTCTAATCCTAGCGACACTATTCCTGAGTTGAACGATCAATCCCCCAGTACTTGTCACTATACTATACTACAACGATCAGGTACACTGCCTGGTGGGGGTTGTAAGCTTCTCGAGATCCCTTGAGAGGTAAAGCCTGGTGCGATTCCCACGTACCAAGTTTTTGGCACCGCAGCCCGGGGAATAGTTATTGTCTAGGTTAGGATTTCTTTTTATTAGGTCTACTTGCTAGATTCCTTTCAATTAAGATTTTATTTTTATTTTTAGGTATTCCTTAGTCTATCTATTTCTTCGTGTCTTTGTTCATAATCCTTACCATTCGACATCATGGAAGGTGGTAACATCTTTGAACCCATCAACCCACCACAACAAAACCACCCACAAAACCCACCACTAGCAAACCAACCTCTTAGGCCCCAAACCCTAGAGAGTATTCCCGTCCTAGCCACCAAGGCTATCGAAACACTATTGAGCTCACCCAAAGAGCCAATGTGTCCCCTTTGCGATCCGACACCATCCGGTTGGTGCAAAGCGGATGTGCATTCCATGGACTTCGTTCCGAAGATCCTAATAAACATCTCAAGGATTTCCTTAAAATCGTAGATTCTATAGACCTTGATGTTACAACTAGAGAGTCGACCCGATTACGCCTATTCCAATTCCCTCTACGTGATCAAGCTAGTCAATGGCTTGAACGTTTACCCGCGGGATCCATCACCTCATGGGATGATCTCACCACTCATTTCCTTGCTCAATTTTTCCCACCGGGGAGAACTACTAAGATTAGAAATGATATCTTGATGTTCCAAAAATGTCAAGGTGAAACTCTATATGAAGCATGGACTCGTTTCAAGGACTTGCTCCAAAAAGTCCCTCATCATGGCATAGATCTTTGGCTCCAAGTCCAAATCTTCTATGACCATATCGATCTCTCCACAAGGTGAACCATTGACCAATCGGCCGGTCGTAAGCTACGTGATCTAAGTGCGGAAGAATCATGGGAACTCATAGAAGATCTTGCTCTCTATGACAACGAAAGTTGGAATGATCCCCGTAATTTGAACAAAATGGTCAATGATATTGCCTTCGAACAATTCTAGCACTCCCAACCGTAGGATCATGGTACTTGAGGACGAAGTCAAGTTTCTCATGAAATCATACGAAGCTCCTAAGCCTTCAAGCCAAGTGAACAAAATCACTTCTTCATGCGAATTATGTAGTGGTCCCCATGACACTCGTGATTGCATGGAACTCCCCGGAACAGCTTTTGCAGACTACACATCCTCGCGTACCGACGAAGCGAGAGAAAAGTGGTACACTTTCAAACCCGAGCCAAACCCTTACGGTGATTCCTACAACCCTTCTTGGAAAAATCACCCAAACCTTAGGTGGAAACAAAGCCAAAACAATTCTTCCAATCCGCCTAATCATTACCAACCAAATGGTCCACCCTCTAACCGTACTTTCAACAACAATCCTTCTAATAACTATGGTAGTACCAATAATCTTGAAGGGTTGATGTCCATGTTTATGGCATCTCAAGAAGCTCGCGTAGCTAAGTTTGAAACCGAATTCAATCAACAACAAACGGAGATGACCAATAAGATTGACAACTTGTTGAAAGCCCTCAACAACCAAGCGCTAACTACACCTAGAAAGGACACTAGGGACACCGATAGAGGAATCCAAATTAAGGACCCATCGTCATCCAAACACGTCCACTTTGTCAATATTGTCACCATTAAGCCAAAAGATAAGGATATAGAAGAAAGTGACAAGGATGAAGTTGGAGTAGAAACCGAGACTAGGGATGAGATTAAGGAAGTTGAGGTTAATAAGGGAGAAAAGTTAGACGAAGTAGAAAACGTAGAAGAGTACTTTGATAAATTGCCCACCAAGGAAGAACGGGAATATCACAAGGATTTATTCAATGATCCCGAGACTCCATAAATCATTGGTTCGCCCCTTATTAAAGTAGGTGATTCCTCTAACATCAACATACCATGTAACATTGGGCATATGCATGTATGGAAAGCTTATATTGATCTTAGGTCTCCTATAAACATCATGACTAGGACTTACTATAATTGGGTAATGAAGAAGCAACTTGGTTATAGGATGATGCCCCGTAAGAATTTGATAAGTAATTTTGTTGGAAGAGTGAAGGGATTGCATGTAATTGTAGGAAACTTCACTTATGTGACCGACTTTGTGATAGTGGAGGATACGCGTCCGGTGATAGATGATTGCCTAAGTCAGGTAGTGTTCGGAAAACCGTTTGTTGAGGCCTCTAAGATGAGTTATGATCCGACTCTAGGGATAGTTAGATTCAAGGAAGAGAATGATGAGATTGCTTACCAAATGCCCTATAAGATTGAACAATACCGCCTCCTATCAAACCTAGAAAAGGAACACAAACAAGCGGTTTACTATAGGAATGATGAGGATAGACGTAGAGGAGTAGAATATGTTATGAATAGAATACTTGGTTTCAACAAAGAATGCTTGCAACTAGGTCCGGAATACAAAACTGATATTGGAGATGACCTAGAAAATGAGACCAACGATGAGGTCACGTAATTGCCCATGACCTTGAGTCTAGCTACAAGACTCGTAAATAAAGAAAAGCACTTCTCGGGAGGCAACCCATGTTTTGTGTGATTTTTATTTTGTTTGATTGTTATTTGCTTCCGTATGCATGCTTTATTTTTATTGTTGGTAGATCATGTTTCAAACTAAAATTGTGAAAATACTTTATTTTGTCGTTTGACTTCGTCTTAACTTCATACAAAGGTATTTTGCAAAAAGATAAGTGTAAGGGGAAACCCCAAATATGTTTTTAAGAAACAAAATTGATCATGATTCTCCACAATATTAAATGGACATGTGTATTAGTATTTGTTAGAGTCAAATGCTTGTATCGAGTCATAATGATGTTTTGCAGGATTTTCCAGGAAGTAGGACATAAGTTTTTCCAGAAATTTTCCGAAAACTTAACGTGTTGATTTCTGCAGGTCACTTCTGACGGCGTCATGAGTTAACTCCTGACGGCTTCATGTGTAAAATTCTGGAAATTTTGCTAGTTTTGTTTTTCTAACGGAATCTTAAAGTTTTTGTTAATTCTTTAGTTTTATAAACTCCAGGAAATCTGCAAACATTCATTCCACAAGCATTATATCTTACATTGTTTTCTAGGACTTGTTAGTATATATAGATTGCCACCGATTTTACGCGAGGTTGCCTTGTTTGTTTTCTCAGGTTTAACATGTTACATATGACAAGAAGATGATTTATTTTTCTGGAAGGGAAGCTTTGATTGTTCATTTTCTTGGAGGAAGATCTAACCTTGTTACCACACTATCCACACCGAATGAATTAGGGGAGTATTTGATTTCATTCTTTTACCTATTTCACTTTTACATTCTTTAATTGAACATTGGGGACAATGTTCATCCTAAGTGTAAGGGGAGGGTAAATGATGATACCTTATAGGATACTATTGCACTTGAGTTTGTTTGTTTGATGGTAGGTGTGTAATAAAACTAAGAGAAATACTTGTTAATGTAATTTTAGCGCCAAATTTAAATTTTTTTAAAACATTTAGGAGTGAAACTTTAGCCATAGCAAGCGTCTCATGGATAGGAGTTGTATGACTAGCACAAAACCGTACTATTCAGAAAAATTTTCCACCCAAATATGTGAGGTTCGCCTTTAGATTTGATAGGAAAAGCATTCATTATTAGTGTTTATGAGTGTACCGGTAGCATTTAGATTCTAGAACTTGCGTTAGTGATGCATCCCGAGTCGTGTAGTAGGATTTACTACATGATAAGAGGCATTAGGATCACCCTTATGTTAAACCCGTATCATAATTACTTGACCATTTAAGTCATATTACTTAGCTAGTAAAGTCAATTAATTTTTCCCACACCTTAGCGTTGTACTCATTTTTAGTACACGAAACCCCTAGTATACCCCTCCGAGCCCATCTTTTCGTTTCTAACTTTAAGCATCTTACTTAAAGGAAGAATTTGTTACAACCCACTTAAATGTACAATCAAATCGCCTTAGCCTTCCGTGTATGCACTCATCTTTAGTGCATTATTGTTACATGTTTAAACCCTTAGTTAATTATCTAATTGATTACATGGTTGATAAGTCAAGTCATATCTTGTACATATTGTTTTGGGACGATTGGGACTCATGGGTAAAGTACTAATGTTATGGAGTAGTGGGGAAGAACATCATTTATTACCCCCATATGTGAGTTAATATTAAAAGTACTCCAACTGTTTTGATTATCTTAATTCGAGTCATTAGATTAGTTTATTGTAAAGTATGTAAAAATTCAAGTGTAAGGGGAATGTAGATTCCCTATGATGTATTATTTTGGATGGTATGGTAAGAGTGTATGCACAAAAAAAATCGAAAAAAAAAAAAGAAAAAAAAAATATAGAAAAAGAAAAAGAGAAAAAAACATACGGACTACCATCCCGTTTCATTCTATGTTTGTTTTATGTTTTTGTTATTTTTCATTCATTAGCTTAAGTCGAGTCTAGTCTTGGCTTAGCAACGCCATATTGTACATGTAATTAACCAAGATGATTAACTCGCCACCAGTAAAGATTGCCTATAACCAACAAAACCGTGTATTCCATATCCCTACACCTAACGTTATAACCCTTTAAAAGACCTCTTTGATAGTTTATCCTAGGTGCTTATGCCATGTGGTGGAGGTTTGATCCTTTCCCAAGCCTATGGTAATCTATTTTGTTATGACAGGTAGTGAGAGATGTTTTCCATTTCCATATTGTGATATATACTTTATTACACCCGAGAGATGTGAATATCTAAACACTATTTGTGAGGTGCTAGTATATGACCTCCGTGCTTGTCTTTGGTCTTTAGTGGAACGATTATTCGTTGTAATTACTTTTATATTAGTGTTAAATGACCCCTAACTTGTATTTTGATTAGAATAAAAGCGCATTTGCTTGAGGACAAGCAAATCTCAAGTTTAAGGGTATATGATGAGGCAAAAAATGAACCGTTTTTAGGGGGTCATTTAAGCCCGAATTCGAATTTATTTGATCAAATATTGCCCTAAATCGTTCCTTTTGTCATTTTAGGTACTTTTTGAGTGAATTCTGGAAAAGGAAGCATTTTGGACGTTTTTGGAGCATAAAAGTGAAGAAAACGGCAAAGTCTTAATTTTCCTTGCTGAGAACAGTACCTGACGGCGTCACAAGTCTCTTAATGACGGCGTCAAGAGTAAAACAAGAGGTGGAAGTGGTGACGGTCCAGTGAAAACGTGACGGCGTCACGTTTGGCCGTCAAGGTTCAAGATATGGTGACGGCCCAGAACTAAATTACACATGACGGCGTCAAATCTGGATCTAGGCAATCCGATCTCATTATGGCCGGCAAATTCCTTCTTGACGCCGTCACCCTGTAAAATCTATATATAGTTTTGCAATTTTTATTCATTAGAGGAGCAAGTAGGGTGTAACTTTGGAGAAACCCTAGCACGAATTTTACTACTTTTTCAAGGGTTTTTACCCTTTGAAACCTTTCATGTTCAATTGAGATAAGTACTCTTTCAATTCATTCAATATGTCTGTGTTGTTTGAATATATCTTACGCTTGTCTTGAATTCAACATGCTAGGCTAGATCTCTTGTGTGTTTGCTTAGATGTAGTGAAACCTAGATGTTGATTATGGGTTGATTGTTTGTTTATAGTTGTTACGGATGAATGATTTCGATGTTAGGCTTAAGAAAACTGGCAGACTTCCAATGGTGACATGCTTGAATGTCTTAAGAAACATGAACCAATGCGTACTAGGTTATTATGGTTGTATTTAATGCATGAGCGAATTCTAATGATCCCATGTTAGGAGCTTTTAACGGCTCGACATAGGAGTGAAGTAGGAGCTTATAGAGTTGGGGAAGTACGTACGCCACCCCACGAATGGTATTAAGGAATATAACCCGTCATCCATGCAATTGTAACAAACTATCAACCTGTAAAAGATATCTAGGAAGTAATGAAACCTAAGTAAACACAACTCTCCCTATTATTGTTCACACCACTAGTTTAATTAGATTTATTTTCGAATCTGTTATTTTATTTTGATTGCATCTTAGTATTTGGGTTAGTTGATTAGCAACTAATTCCGCCCACTCTTCAAAAAAAAACCGAGATTTTAATTGCTTTCATAAAAATATAAAAAATACAAAAAGAATCATCCCTCTCCTCTAGACCTAGTTTTTAGGTTTTCTAATCCTAGCGACACTATTCATGAGTTGAACGATCAATCCCCCGGTACTTGTCACTATACTATACTACAACGATCAGGTACACTGCTTGGTGGGGGTTGTAAGCTTCTCGAGATCCCTCGAGAGGTAAACCCTGGGAAATTTCTAATACCATGTATTTTACCGAGGATGGTTGAGAGCTTTGCCTTGGCCGATCTTGGCGCAAGCATCAACTTAATGCCCCACTCAGTATGGAAAAAGCTCTCTCTTCAGGAACTCACTCCCACATGCATGACTCTCGAGCTTGCAGACCGTTCAATTTCACGTCCCCTCGGTATTGCCGAGGACGTATTTGTAAGAGTGGGAAAATTCCATTTTCCGGCAGACTTTGATGTTGTTGATTTCGATGCGGATCCAAGAGTTCCTCTCATTCTTGGGAGGGGATTCTTAAGGACGGGCCGTGCATTGATTGATGTTTTCGATGAGGAAATCATGTTACGAGTTGGCACTAAAGCGATAACGTTCAACCTTGATCAAACCTCGAGATACTCCTCAAATTATGATGCTGAATCGGTCAACCGAATTGATGTCATTGACATTGCATCCGAGGAGTATGCTAAAGAAATCCTTGGATTCGCTGATAGTTCTCCGAGTGGCAATCCCACTCCATCTTCTCACCCCATAATCGCTAATTCTTCTCCTTCCATCACTCCGTTTGAGGGAAGTGATTTAGTCCTTGAGGAATCGGTTCCCGAAGGAATTGATAACCAAGAGATTGACCCGGAGGGGGATATCTTTCTCCTTGAGAAATTATTAAACAAAGATCCCTCTCCTCTTCCTGTTCTACCTTAACAACTTCATAACGCGGAAATCAAATATGTTGAGAAAAATGATGATTTCCCCGAGGTCGAACTTAAGGACCTGCCTCCTCATCTAGAATATACATTCTTGGAAGGTAACGATAAATTACCAGTCATTATTGCAAAAGATTTAAAGGATGAGGAGAAAATTGCGCTGCTTAAGGTTTTAAAGTCCCACAAACATGCAATTGCTTGGAAGCTCTCTGACATAAAGGGTATTAACCCGGATTTTTGTACACACAAAATCCTAATGGAGGATGACTTTAAGCCTGCAGTGCAGCATCAAAGAAGGGTAAATCCAAAAATCCACGAAGTTATCAAGCAAGAAGTTCTCAAACTTCTCGATGCTGGATTGATTTACCTAATATCAGACAGTCCTTGGGTTAGTCCCATACATTGTGTTCCAAAAAAGGGTGGCATTACTGTTGTCACAAATGAGGATAACGAGTTGATTCCAACTCGGTTGGTTATGGGATGGCGAGTATGCATGGATTACAGAAAACTCAACGAAGCCACCCGCAAGGACCATTTTCCTCTGCCCTTTATGGATCAAATGCTCGAGAGACTAGCGGGGAATGAGTATTATTGCTTCCTCGATGGCTTCTCGGGTTATTTCCAGAATCCCATTGATCCACAGGATCAAGAGAAGACTACCTTCACATGCCCTTACGGGACATTTGCTTACCGTCGCATGCCTTTTGGGTTATGCAACGCTCTGGGCACTTTCTAGAGGTGCAAGATGGCAATTTTCCACGACATGATTGGGAAAACCATGGAGGTATTCATGGATGACTTCTCAGTCATCGGGAATTCTTTTGACTCATGCCTCTCCCATTTAGAAAAGATGCTTCAACGTTGTAAAGACACAAATCTTTGTCTAAATTGGGAGAAGAGCCATTTTATGGTCAAGGAGGGCATTGTCCTCGGCCATAAAATTTCAAAAAGTGGGATTGAGGTTGATAAGGCCAAAATTGATGTTATTGCTAAGCTACCTCATCCTACCACTGTTAAAGGCATAAGGAGTTTCCTCGGCCATGCTGGGTTTTATCGGAGATTCATTCAGGATTTCTCCAAAATAGCCCGGCCCATGACTCATCTTCTTGAAAAGGAAGCTCCTTTTATCTTTTCCCCCGAGTGCATTGAAGCTTTTTCTACTTTAAAGAAAAGGCTTACCGAGGCACCGATCCTTGTTGCCCCCGACTGGGACTTACCCTTCGAACTTATGTGCGATGCTAACGACTTCGCTATTGGTGCAGTTCTGGGGCAACGCAAAACCAAACATTTTCAGCCAATACATTACGCAAGTAAGACCATGACTGAAGCTCAAACGCACTATACCACCACAGAAAAAGAATTATTTGCTGTGGTATATGCCTTTGAGAAATTTATGCCTTACTTGATCCTAACCAAATGTGTGGTGTATACGGACCACTCGGCTTTGTAATACCTGTTTGCTAAACAGGACACAAAGCCAAGACTGCTCCGTTGGGTCCTGCTCCTTCAGGAATTCGATATAATCATACGAGACAAAAAAGGAGTAGAGAACCTTGCAGCTGATCACTTATCCCGGTTAGAGAATCCTCATCAGGATATTCTCGAGAGAAAAGAGATTAATGAAACCTTTCCTTTGGAGACTCTCAATCTAATCTCTACCCGGGATGATACCACTACCCCATGGTTTGCCGATTTTGTAAATTACCATGCGGGGAATTTCGTTGTGAAAGGGATGTCGTCCCAACAGAAAAGAAAGTTCTTTAAAGATATAAAACATTACTTCTGGGACGACCCCTACTTGTTCAAAATCTGTGCAGATCAAGTCATCCGACGGTGTGTCCATGGCCAAGAAGCCATGAAAATTCTTAAAGCTTGTCATGATGGACCCACGGGGGGGGGGGGGGGGACATCATAACCCAAACTACACCGCCAAAAAGGTGTTTGATTTAGGATTCTTTTGGCCCATAATCTACAAAGACACCCATGAACTTATCAAAATCTGTGATGCTTGCCAACGTCACGGGAATATTTCCAAAAAGAATGAGATGCCGCAAAACGCCATCCAAGTCTATGAAATATTTGATATGTGGGCCATTGATTTTATGGGGCCGTTCCCGTCTTTACGAGGGAATAAGTACATAATCGTTGCTGTCGACTATCTGTCAAAATGGGTTGAAGCAAAAGCTTTACCCATCAACGATACCCGAGTAGTCGTTCAATTTTTAAAGTCTCTCTTTGCCAGATTCGGGACTCCTCGTGCCATTATCAGTGATCGTGGCACATACTTCTGCAATGAACAATTTGCAAGAGTGATGCTGAAATATGGTGTAACTCACCGTCTTTCCACTGCATACCACCCACAAACAAGTGGGCAGGTAGAGGACTCGAATCGGGGTATTAAGAGAATTCTGGAGAGGACGGTGGGTGAAAACCGTGCCTCTTGGTCGGATAAGCTGGATGATGCACTATGGGCTTTCCGCACTGCTTACAAAACACCCATCGGGTGTACTCCATATAAGCTAGTGTATGGGAAAGCATGTCATCTTCCGATCGAATTAGAACATAAGGCCTACTGGGCCTTAAAACATGCAAATTTCGACCTTCAGACAACGGGTGATCACCGCAAGGTTCAACTAAACGAATTAAACGAACTTCGTGATCAAGCTTATGAGAATTCTTTGATTTACAAGGAAAAACCCAAGAAGATCCACGACTCAAAAATTAAGAACCGTGTTTTCAACATCGGTGACAGAGTCCTTCTCTTTAATTCACGATTGAAGATATTCTCAGGAAAGCTTAAAACCCGCTGGTCTGGGCCATTCACTGTAACAAAAGTGTTTACATATGGAACTGTTGAGTTATCTCAACCTGACGGTTCCAACTTCAAAGTGAATGGCCATCGGTTAAAACACTACTATGGAGGGGACGTACCACCAATGGTTGTCCCGGATCTCCAAACTTTCCCCATGAACCAATGAATTCGGGGATCGAGTCAAGCTAGCGACTCGATAAACAAAAACAGTAGCATGTATAAGGGGTTTTCACCCTAAGTGTGGGCGAAGTTACCCCTGCTATGGTTCATCATGTATATATCTCGAAAAAAATGTATGTATATATAAATAAAGTGAAAAATGTTATTTTCACATTTAGCTTGTAATATTATCTTTTTCCGTTCAAAGAGTGGGCATAATAGCCAGGACTTTGAATATTGAGGACAATATTCAATTCTAATTGTGGGGGGGGGGGGGGGGGGAATTCTAGCGAATTTTATCACATTATACCTTCTAGTACCCCCGTTTTTGGCCAAAATTTAAAATTTTTTTCACTTTGTTTCAAAATTTTTATAGTTATCAGTCCACCTTGTCTAAACCACATAAGGACTGGCTAATCCAGGAGCAAACGGCTCTTGGTAAAGATATATCAAATCCGTTTATGGCTGAAAATTTGCCCAAAATTATATGGTATTCAACTCACCATATCTTTAATCGTGAAGAGTTGGCTAGTCCAGAAGCAAACGGCTTCTGGTAAAGACAAATCGAATCCGTTGACAGCTGATGGTTTGCTCAAAATCATATGGTTATCAGTGTACCATAGTTCTTACTTGAACTGAAACATTTGGCTACTCCAGAAGTAATGGCTTTTGGTAAAGAGACATCAAATCCATTAAATTTTCAAAATAGGTTATTTTTGAATTCTATATTGCCAGGGACTAGCAATAGTTTAGTGTGGGGGATTGATGAGTGTGTAAATACTCATCATTTTTGTCTTATTTGAACTGTAAAAACATTTAAAAACACTCAATAATGCATCAAAATACTGAAAATATCCCAAAGATTGTGTTTTATATGTTTCAGATGCAAAATGAGTAAAAACAGATGAAAAACGAACAAAGTTTGCATAATTAGCAGTTTCAGTCCCTCAACTTTTAAAACTTGTCAAATCTAGTCCCTGAGAATTTATTTTGGAAGAAAATTCACCAAAGGTCCTTTTGAATCACAAATAAACATATATAGTCCTTTGGTGTGAAGTTTCACAAAATTACAAGTTTAGTCCCTGCATTTTGCAAAATTGACAAAAATGGTCCCTGGGATGTAAAAACTTTGAGAAAAATAAATTTTGGTCCTTGTTCTACTCATCTTTGGCTGGAATGGTCCTTGGGTGAAAAGATTGGTGAAATTACATGATTGGTCCCTCAAGTTTCAAAATTGGCAGATTTAGTCCCTGGGAAATTCAAATGTGGAATTTATCGTCATGGTCCGTGGGGTGTTGACACATGGCAAGAAATACCCTTGGAAGGAGTTTGGGAAGTTAGCATATCAAGCCCTTAAAGTTTTGGCATTTTACACAAATGGTCCTTGTGATTTTTACTAGTAAAAACAACCGGACCCTTATTATTATTTAACACCAAATCCAACTCAAACACTAACCCAACACTAACCTGATCCAACACCCAGGCCCATCCTCCAAGCCCAAAGCCCAATCCCTAAAACCGTTTTAAATAATCAAACGGTCAAATCGTTTGACCACCACCTCCTTTCCCTCTCACCCTCACCACTTGCAGCATCCCATCACCACCCCCCTTTTCCATCACATCCTACCGCCCAAGCCACTCACCACCCTACTTACCTAACAATCCAAAGAGCATTTAATGCCCCCCCCTCTACACACGCAACAGAGCAATTTGCTCTGTTTCTGCTTTGGCGCCAAAAACCACAAACGACCAAGATTGAACCTCCATCATCCAACGGCCAATATTATTGATGGGAAATGATCAGAGGGTGTCCACAAACCCTAATTTGGGCCTATAAAAGGGAAGAGAAGGCTGAAGAGAACCAAGTAGTAATTTTTAGTTAAAATAGTATCGTTTTATTGTAATTGGTAAAATTAGTTGTAATCTTTTGATTTCAAAGCTTGTAATATCTTTTCTAGTGTATGAGAACTCAGAATTAATCAATCAATATCAAGTTCCTTTTTAAATTTTCAAGTTTGCAATTTAAACTTTCAAGGTAATGATCTGTGTAGTGTTAGTAGCTGTTTAGAGACTCATATGCTCACAAAAGCTCCTATATAGCTTATAAAAGCTATTAGTAACCCTTAAAAATAGTTTAGTTATAAAAAATCAAAAATACAAAAAAAGTCAAGAAAAGTCAAACAAGTGAGCATGACAGGTTTAATGTTGAAGAAGGCTGGAGCAGGGTGAATCATGGATGGCCCCGGGTTAGAGGCTTGTAGAAGCCTATAGGATTGATCACTTGGTTCTTGGTTCATGGTTCTTTGCAGGATTGCAAATTGTAAGAAATTTCCAATTTTTCTATTTTCACTATTCACTTGCTTATTGACTGCTTATTTGTGCTTAATTCTGTTTATTGGTTGTTATCTAGTCATAATATAGTTTAAAAACTAGTCTTGTTCCATTAGAACCCTCTGTGCTAACAATCTCAATTGGACTGTCATATTAGCCTATATTGGATTCCTGAGTTTTAGTACTCATACATTTTGTTTCTGGGTTCAAATTAGCTCACTAGATCATCATAAAGTGTTTGGAAGCAATTGCATAGTCTTAGGGAATCATTTGTTTTACAAATCAAAAATCCAAGTTCTTGACAGGTTGTTTGGAATTGCATGATAATCTATGTTCAGGGTGGTATTTGTTGTTGCTTTTGGTTCTCACAAGTCACTTTAGGTTCGAATAACTTAGATCAACCATAAAAACCAGCCCCCAATCAGTAGAAAGTCAAAATACCTTTTGATTCAATCTCACTTGTTAACTGTTTAAGGTTTCAAGTTCAAATCTCATCAAATCAATTCACAAGTAGTTGTTTTAGCTTAATTTAGCCTTATTATAGCCTAATATATCATAATCAGTGCTTAAATCAAGGTAGAGTTTCACAAAAGTCAACTTAGCTCATCAATTTAAAAGTCAAAATTTCTTAAGTTTTCAGAAAACTCATTTCTTGGGGGATTTTTCTAGAATTTTGTGGGTTTATTCAGGACTTGAAACTCTTAGAGGTTGAAATCTATCACCTAATCTACAAGATCCCAACACCAGCTTAATTTTGTGATTTTTGTAGGATCGAAACATGTTGATTATTATGTGGTGATTCGGGTGGTCTTGTATGATGGAAGAACAAGTATGCCATGGTAAGAGTTTTAGAGAGAGAGAGTTGAGAGAGTGGGAAGTTCTAGAGAGAGAAAGTGAAAGAAAAAGAAATTGAATGATTAGAAGTTCCAACCCTCTCCACATGTGGAGCGGGGTATTTATAGTTTTCTACAAAACGCCCACACCCGGGCTGTGGATCAGGCATACAGTGGGTAAAGACCCGTCCTTCTTCCACGGTGTTACTTAAACTAAACTAATATCTAACTAACTAATAAGCAAACTACGAGCTATCTTAATGCTATTACAATAATCAGGTGACCGAGACTTTTACAGGAATATTTGTATTCCTAACAATCTCCCCCTAAGCGAGGTCACCTTTGAAATTAAGATCTTTGGTCTTTAAGCATTCTTTAGTCTTTGTAGCTCGTAGGATCTGATTCTTCACTTTTCTTCACACTTTGTACTTCAAGCAAGCGAACTTGTGATTTGAATTCCTTTGAGATATGTGATCTTTGAGCTTCCATTGAGATCATCAGCCAAAGTAAATCTCCAAGCTCATCCGTAGTTGTATTGCCTTCATGTGATGTAGTGACTAAGGACCATCATGCTCACACCCTTCTGTATCTGGAGACGTTGCATTAGAGTTGTAGATCAGGAGACTTTTTTTCATCAGAGTTGCGGAAACGTTGTTGGTAGTCTCTCAACATTTGTTGTAGCAAGTCTCTCATCCTCATTGATAGTGTGGAGGATGTGTGAGCATGAGGTATGGATTGACCCGATTCTGTTGGAGCTATCAACACCATCTTTATATGTGTCCCTGAAATAAAATAGTTAGTAATAAAGATAGAGAACGAACATGGCTTTGTCATTCGTTCTGCGAGGACAGACTACCCTCCGGTTTTGTGAAAACCGACCTGTGATCGGGTAGAGTCTCTTTTAAAGAAGACTCTCCTTGACAGGAATTTCCAGCTTGTAGTAATGAATTTTCCAAAGAATCCACTTTGGAATCTTCATACTTAGCATGTTCTCATACCGGAACGTCTCAAAGCAGACAGCACGATAGAGTGAATCGGTGAATGAATATTCACGGATTGATGAGAAATCGATTTATAGAAATCACTCGTGTGTCCTATGATAAACATTTTTAAGACACGACGAGAGTTTTATACTTTGAATCATATTTCCATCAAAATACTTTTGTTTGAAAGATATTGTACACAATCAATGTGCTCGAAAGATTAGTCGGTGAGCACATTGAGAGAGAGTTGAGAGAGTGGGAAGTTCTAGAGAGAGAAAGTGAAAGAAAAAGAAATTGAATGATTAGAAGTTCCAACCCTCTCCATATGTGGAGAGGGGTATTTATAGTTTTCTACAAAACGCCCACACCCGGGCTGTGGATCAGGCATACAGTGGGTAAAGACCCGTCCTTCTTCCACGGTGTTACTTAAACTAAACTAATATCTAACTAACTAATAAGCAAACTATGAGCTATCTTAATGCTATTACAATAATCAGGTGACCGAGACTTTTACAGGAATATTTGTATTCCTAACAATTTTTCTTTAAGCTTGTGCATCAGCTTAATTGAGGCTGCAGGGCAAGTACATGCCCTGTGCACAGGAATTTGGCCATTTTTCCTTGGTTCTTTGTGACTGACCCTGTGGACCCCACACCATGTACCTTAGCTTTTTAGAGAGCCCTCCACCTCAGCTTATTTGGGGACTGCTTATTTTGGGCCTCAGCTCTTTTGCCCTTAGCTTATTTGACCCATACTTGTGACTTGTCTCAGAAACCTACACTGACTCACTTAGTGTTTGGCCACATATTCCAAGCCCCACCCAGTGCTCATTACTAAGCAATAAGCTCAGCTTATTGGCTTAATTTGTTGTTGACCAGGTCAACTTCAAAGGTCAAAGCTTAGTTTGGACCCCCTTTACTTCTGTAGACCCCACAGAGGCCCAACGGTCCTTGTGTTTGGCCTGTTTTGGCCTTGTAGTTTGTTTAATGCTTATTGGTTAATAGCAGCTTATTCAGTGTGCTTATTTGTTTCTAATTGCTCATTCCAAGTTGGTATCCATCTGTTTTAGCTTATTTGTTCATTTTATAACTTTTTCAAAATTCCACAAGTCCTAATAAGCTATAATCCAACTGTTAAGCACAAAGGGGGTGCACACAGCTTATTAATAAGCTATAAAACAAGTGTCTTCATAAAAGTTGTCTAATTTTAGTGTATAATCATCTTTCAAAAAGAAAAACCAACAAAAAACAACTTTAAAATTAGTGATAGCTTCTATTTAATAGGATTTATTTTTTATTTTTAATTTTTCTTTTTAGCTTATTATTAAGCACTTCATCATTTTTATATTTTTATTAATTTTTTCATCTTAAAGTATTTTCCGTAATTTTTCTAGATTTTTCTCTTTCAATTTAGTAATTATTAGAATTAATATTAGTTTAATTAATAATTAAGTAATATTAGTATATTAAATTGTTTTATTAATTTTTAATTAACAACAGTACCTTTTTATATTTTTCCTAAGTTTTATAAATCATTATATATTTTTAGAAAATAGTCTCTTAATTACTACTGTTCATTTTCCAATTTTCTTAATTAATCTAGTTAAATTAGATTTTAATTAATAAATAAGTAAACAATTAGTAAAATAGTCTAAATATAATTTTTATAAACTTCTTATAATTTTTTAGGATTCCTGTGATGGTTAATTAGATTTATAAATTTTTCTAAGTCATTTTTAGTATTATTAATAATTTAAATTATTTTAATTAGTTTAATTAATATAATTAGTATTTAATTCATAGAAAATCCACAAAAAGACAAAAATAGGTATTTTTAGTTTCTAAATTTATTTTAAGTCATTTTATAATTTTAAAAATTAATTTTGCAATTTTCTAGTTTAAATTTGTATTATTAAGTTTTTTTTAAGTTAATTAGTTTTAATTAAATAGTTAAATAGTTTTTGTTTAAATAATTAATATTAAATAATAAAATAATCAAAAAAAAAATTCTTTTTAATTTAATTTTCTTTTAATAATTAAGTTTGTAGAATTTTCATTTGCACCCCCTGTAGTTTTAAATTGTTTAAAACTCACTTTTTTCTTCTGTCTATAATCATATCTGATTTGTAATTTGTTTACGTTTGTTATATCTGTGTTTCTGTAATTGTTAATACTGTTTCAGTTATTCAAATACCAAGTAATCAGTAGTATAATCAAATCCAAATCTTTATTGGTTACTGTCCTCAGTACCACTCATTCACACAAACGTTTAAAATACAATTTCAATCTCGTTGGGACTTAACGACCCGGGGATTTCCTTGTACTTCCACGGATTTAAACACTTGACATTTTCTCCCCATTGGGCCTATCAACTACACCCGGTTGACTGGTTGGTTTGGGAGGAGTCAAACCACTAAGCTAATTTGACACAATTCAACCAAAACAGGCCAAGGGGGTAAATTGGGAGGCAAAAATAAGTTAACAAATAAGCATGTGAGTGCAAACAAAGCATCAACCTCACAAGACATTGTACCAAGCTTCCCAAATGACAAGATTTCAAGTCTTAAGCTCAACTAATAAACAAGTTGTGGGCAAAAGAAAAATGGGTCAATGTGAGGTATGCTGGGTGCAGGGCAGATGAATGTCCAACAGGCCTACTTATGGCTACTTAAAACCTAATGTAAAAAATTCCTAAAATTCCAACAAAAATGCATTTCAGTACACTAGCTGGCAAATAACAATCCCCAAAAGTTTCAGGTCATCAATCATAACCATGAGTAAATTAAAAATCAACCTGTTTTTGACATTTTTAGCACTTTGACTTTTTTCAGTTTTTATGAATGTTGACTAATTTGGATTTCTAATGGTCCTAGGGTACTGAGATTGTTGTATTTTGCTAATATGAAACTGAATTAAGTGCACTAAACAAGTATTATGCCTACTGTGATGATCTTGAAACCTAAAGTCTAAGTAGTGAAGCTGCTATAAAGTTTAAAGGCCATATTGACTTTTTTACTTAAGAACTACCATTTTGATACTTTAACTGTCCTAACTTGATCCTAAGAATGAAATCTAAATTGATTTTAACCACTGAAAAGCTCAAGAGCTCAGTTAACCACTCAAATCCAAACACCACTATAAAACTGTTATAACAATTTTAAAGAAACAATTCCACCATTCAAGCCCTGAAAATGGTAAATTAGCTTATACTAACATGAATTAAGCATAATGAAACAGAATCAAACAACAGGTGACGCTTAAATCTATCAAGAACCACTTATGCAATTATGACAGTAAAGAAAGACTTGGGTTCAAAAATTTGCACAACTATATTTAAGGTACTAATCTTATTCTAATATGCTATAATTACTACAAATAAGCAAGAATAAGCAGAAATTACACTACAGCAAGCAATGCTGCAGTACTTTGCCAAGAAAATGGAAAATAGACTCACAAATGCCTTCTGCTCCAATCAAAGGGTACAAAAATCATTTCCAACTCAATCCTAATGCTCCCCAAGAGCTCTAAACCATGCTATCCATCTTCTTCTTTGCTTCTTCTTGATTTTTTTATTTTTTTTTAAACTATTTTTCATTTTTTTTTTGGATTTTTTTTAGATTTTAAACTAGACTTTGTTTAACTAGTTTATGAGCTTGTAAAAGATTCTAATTTACCTAAATGAACTTAATAGAACATGGGAATAACATTTTAACACCTTCCAAACCAAAATGTGAAATTTACTAAAAAATATAGAAAACTTGAATTGAGACTTAAACTGGAAATCTTATTGAAAAACTTCAAAGTTAGACTTAAAATAAGCTAAAGATTACACTGAAGGAACAATTATACTAAAAAAGACTAAGTTTACATGAAATTTGATGATGAAAAATTAACTAAAAACTACTCTCTTCTTCTCAGCTACAATGCCCCTTTTATATTGATGAATTAGGGTTTAGGGCACCCACTAGACATTTCCCAGCAGTAATATCATCCATTGGAGTAGCTAGGAAAGGGTTTGAGTGTGGCAGGGGAAGTGCAAAGGTGGTTATGATGGAGGGTGGTTGTAGTAGCAGGTTGAGTAGGGTGAGTGGGAGGGAGTGTATATTTTGACCCTTGGTTTGACCCTGAATAAATAAAATGGGGTGTGTGTTTTATTTGTTTTGTGTTTTGGGCGTGAGAAGGGTGTTGGGCCAAAGGGATGTTGGGTTTGGGTTTATTTTTTGGATTGGATTGAAAAGGGTGTGTAATGGGTGATAATAAGTTAGGTCCATTTCGTTTGTAGTTAGCAAAGGGCAAGGACCAAAAATGTAACTTTCTGAAAATGAGGGGCCAATGTTGCCAACATTCCAAACTTGCTTCAACGACCATTCTTGCCATCTTTTAATTCCCCAAGGTCCTTTGTTTTTAATTTTCCAAATTGAGATCTCCGGGGACTAAAATTGCCAATTTCTAAAGTCGAGGGGCCAAACTTGTCAATTCTTCAAATTATACCACCAACAACCAATTATGATAAATTTTACTTTCCAAAGGACCTTGGTTGACTTTTCTTCCAAAACAAATGCTCAAGGGCCAATTCTGCCAATTTTCAAACTTGAGGGACCATTTTGGCCAAATCTGCAAACTTTTGCTCCAAGGACTAATTCTAGCATTCTGTGATTCCCCAGGGTTCATTTTGACAATCTGAGCTCAAAAATGGTAATTTGCTTCCCCGGCTTCAGCTTTTGACACGTTTTTCAATCTCGTGCTCGTTTTTGTCCTTTTTGGCCTGATTTATGCCAATTTCTGAAATATCCGTTCTTGCACGATCACAAACACAAAAACACAATATCTTTGGCAATTATGGTTAGTTTGTGTTTTGGCCTTAATTTGGCCAGAAAAAGGTGTGTGAATAAGCACACACCAGATGGTCACTACCTTATTCTTGCATTTGACATTCTTACTTAGCCATTACCATATCTGGATGCTTGAAAGCTAACAACGAACATAGTTGATGACGTATAATGCAGATAGCAGGCCCATTGGGCCTGGACTGCATTTTACACATTTGGGCTCCGGCCCAATAGAACAAAACATAGCAAACTAACAGGTATACTGGACTACCGCTAAGCTCGATAACAGGATTTGGATATGCAAGAATAAAGGTAGTATGCGTTTAGGAGCTTAGGTAGAATACCGAGCTCAAGTGTAAAGTTGGTACCCTCGTTGGTCTTTTATTGATTGGTAAAGTGTAACCGTGTGGAAAATTGTATGTTAAGGTTGTCCTAACGATTTGGTGGTCAACCGTTGTGTCAAAGTATGTTCAAAGTGTTTACGGTCTAAGTTAAAAAAGGTGTTTGGCATAAGCTTGTTTCTACCCATTTTGGGATGTAAACGGGTCATGTGTCTATGGAACAAGTTTAGTAGGTTAAATTAATGATGTTGGTTAAGTTTGGTAGACAAATGAAGTGTTATAGATGATTTGTTATGTAAATGGGTCAAAATGGGTTTTGGCACAAAACCCGTCATTTTTAAATCACTATTTCGAGGGTCAAACGGTAAATGTTTTTATATGAATATGAGCCCAATGAAATAAGAAGTAAATCTGAAAAGTTTCATTAATTGTCGGGTCATAGAAGTTGTCTTTTCGGAAAATGGGTCAATAAGATGCATAAAAGGGTTATGTAGTTAAAGGGGTGTTTGGGTTAAGTATGTTTTTACCCATTTTGGGTAGCAAACGGGTTGATTGATTATGTAAACGATTTATTATGAGATGTTAATGGCTTTGAGTGAGTTTGGTGTGGAAATAAGGTAGTATGGATTGTTTGTTGTGAAAATGGGTGAAATTTCGTTTTGGGAGTGAAACTGTGGACAGATTTTATCGGTCTTTGAAAAATCATATCTTTCAATTCGTAAGGCGCCACGGGTCGTGCCACCCGGCGTTCGAAGGTAATTGAGTCTAGTTTCATTTAAAAATAGTCTCAATGTAAGAATATTTATAGATTTTTGCCAATAGTCAAAAGAGTAATAGCAGGTCAGTTTTGATATGTCATTTCCATGCAAAAAGTGTTAATTTTTGGTCAAATCGGGCACGGGGCGTAACGTTAAGTGAGTAGTAAATAAAACAAGACAAGGGAACGAATGACACACACGTACACAGATAGAAGACATATACAGATAAGAGGCATGGCCGATAGTAGGACAACTTGTCACACGTTTAATTGCTTACCTATATAAGATGAGCGCTAAAATCTATTCTCTCTCAGTGGAGTTTTAGTTACAGGCGTGAAAGGTTTATGTATTATTTATCCCTTTTATAGGCTTACGTTAACAATGCAAATGATGTTAATGAAGTAATTGCGCGAGCCTATGTTGACAAGGCACGATAAATCCTAATATGTAATCAAAGCACATGCATAAAGAAACCAAATAAACATCAAATACTCTTTATAACAGCTGGAAACGCTTAAGTCCGATCAAATAGTAAAAAAGACACTAACTCAACCATTAACAGATTGCTAATACAAATAAACGAGTTTACCTATGAATTAAAATACTAGCAGGACCTTCTTACTGCTCTGAATTTGTCCTTAGGTTGTGTCTTTTGTTTCCAAATCGTCTAATTTTCTCCGTTGTGATGTATATATAATTTGGTTGTCGAATGGAATATTTATTTTTTCTGCCTGCAGGATCGATACGGCGTATCAACTAAGTTGATACAGCGCATCTTGGTAACTTCGCGTGGGGTCCAAGATATAATATTCAAGAATACGCGTACACCGTTAAGAGATACGACATACCTTCAGTCTTCATATGGCGCATGTTCTTCAGAATCTTGGATTATCTTTGTGAAGTCTTGAGATTGATACACCGCATATGTGGAATGCAATACGGTGTATCTGCAGTAAAACAAGTCAGTTCTTCTCGTTAACCAAGGTTTCATATACGGCCTATGGGATAATTCCATATGGCGCATGCTTCAAAGTCAAGCAATGGTCTTCATATTTGTCTAAGCCTTTATGTACGGTGCATCTATCTAGAATGATACAATGTATCTTCCTTCAGTTCAGTAGACTTTTCCAACTTGATCCATTTTGCTCCAATTTTCGTCCAAAATAGCTAACTTCCACCAAATGCTTGTTTATAACTGAGAATTACAAAAGTAAGCGATTAAGTATCAATTCTCGTAGAAAGTAATACAAAACAAGCGAATAACATAAGATAAATGATGCCAATAAAATGTACTTATTTGATGTCATCAAGTCACGAGCTTAACTCCAACCTTATTTACTTGGAACAAGGGTGTCTATCCCCACACTTGAAATCAAGTGTGGGTGAAAGTAATAAACACCGAGACGATGTATATTTGCTACGGGGTAGGGAAATGCTGAATTAAAACTATACCTTCGAGGAGATGTCATTTCCGTCATTACCTTACATGGTTTGGTTAACGACCTTGATGATTGAATTTCTTCATGTAAGGGATCTAATTCATGAGTATTAATGAAGAGCTCATATTTTTGGTTTCTTTGATATTGATGTGATATATTTGAACTATTTGATGATTTGTTTGTTGCAGCTTCTAGTCTCTTAGTGCATTGGGTGTCTCATCTTTTTGTAATTTCATTTTGAGGTGTAGGATGAAAAGTACCTGATCGAGTTCGCGAATTATGAAGTGTGCTTCAGCTGTTTGGTGTTTTATTTGTTGCATCTTTTAGTTTCTTAGTGAATCATCTTGGTGTAATTGCATTTTTAGGTGTAGGACTAAAGTGCTTCATCAGATTCATGAAACATCCAGCAGTAAGTTAGCTGGTAAAGTGTTTGTTTTTAGTTGGTTTGATGTCCATGCGATTGATGAGGAGCAATTATGTAGTGCGCTTAGTCTGTTTGATGTTTTTTTTTGTTGTAATTTTTAGTTATTTGGTGTGTTAGCTTCATGTATTTAGGGTTTAGGGAAAATGAATTGAGTACGTGTATGTTGGTTTTTGTCTCGCATTTAACAAAAAAAAAATGTTATATTAAGATTAGTGGTCATTTAGGTGTTTCTGAACATGATCAAGCACTTTTCATCCTATGTGATGATTAGATTCTTTTACTATAAATTAAGTTGTTTTGTCGATAGTCGAAACTATAAGAGGCTATGATGATTGATTTGAACGTGTCTTATCAGAATTGATGAAAGCTTAGATTATCTGCATCTTGGCATGGCAACTTACTATGATTTCAACCATGGTAGATTGATCCTGGTCTTTTGATTCTTTGCAGACCTGAGCCTCATCAAGTGAGCCATTCTTTAATGCCTATCATTTTGTTGCTATACATGTGATGTTATACTTGCAGGTTCATGATTCGTGGTTGCCTATATTTTGTTTATACGATTCTGCTTAGGATATCTCAGATTGTTTATTGGCTTACACTAATGAAGGACGACTGGTTACCTTGTGTAGTAATACCATTGGGTTTCTTGGCAGATATTTCATTGTGCTACCACCTAATGTTAGAGGTTAGTTGCGTGCTCACCTGTTTTCATAATCGGTAATTGACGAAAAGAATTCTGAAGCTTCGTTTGGAGCATTTTGCAATTCTTTTTTAATAAATCTATTGGATAGTAGTTGTCGGGCTATGATGATTTTGTCGCCCGCTGAGTCTTAATTTCGGCATGGCAGAATTTGGAAGGCATGAAACGCAACCAAGTTTTGCAGCCAATGCAATATCTGAGCCAAGGCATAAAAAAAATTGTTGTTGTATTTAGGTTATCCAAGGAATGACAATTGGACATGACAATGTTGGCGTGCAGAGGATGAGAAGAATTGATATGGAGGCTTTCTGTGATGTGCGAAAGGAGAAGTTTTGTTTCTTTTTACTAAAAAAGCTCCTTGCACACATCATTGAAGGCCCTCATATCAATTTCGCCCATCCTCCGCAATTCAATTTTATTCTGTTCACTCGACATATCGTTAATAGCCTGAATACAAAATGATCAATTTAACAGATAAATGTTTCTTCATTGAGGGAGCTCCTAACATAGATTCTACTCTGAAAGTGGGACATGATCTGAAAGTGGGACATGATCCTTAAATAGTTAGAGCGTGTGAGCCGACCTGCTACGACAACTTAAGTGTTCCAAAATAAATTCATTTGCTACTATTTTGTTCATTATGTAGTTGTGTTTTGTTTACGTATTTGGATCTTCATTTTCGTTTTCTATTTAGCTTTAACTGATTACGTAGACACATGCTTGATAGTTTTTCAAGATGTATCTAATAATTTTCTTCAATTTGTGTTTTGAATTGTTTAGATATTTTATCAGTTTTGTCATGTTGCTTAAGATATGACTATTTAAACTGACATTATAGTTTAATTTTTATTTATAACAGAAAGGTGTAGGCTGCTTCCAGCTTTCAGAAATCAATAGCATATGGAAACACTGGGTATTAAAATAGGTTACGACGATAATGATAATATTAAGTTGGTTAGTTTTAGATTTAAATAATTAAAAGGTAAGTATCTTAACTACTTATAATGGAGAAATGGTAAAGTGAAATGTTGAGTTTTCAACACTTGATCAAATGAGAGAGAAAGTTACTAATCATATCAATCAGTATTTATTTTGATTAAATCAGTAATGAATGGTTTCCTAAAACTAAATTATACTGTAATTAATACTCTTATTAAAATACCAATTTCTTAAAAGAACAATGATTTATTCACATTGTACAATCAATTAAAAGCATATCTACCAAATTGAATACAATCAATTAAAATACCACTTACTAAAAAGTACAATAAAATTTTTATAATGTTACAATTTAAATAAGCTACATCATAATCCATATAAAATAATTCAGCACACTAATTAATGTTATTTTTAAACACCCTAAAATGAAAAGTACATGCTATTATACATATTATACAAATTAATAAAACACACAAAGCTTCACACAACCTAACAAGTTGAAGGTACATATAGTTTTGAAAACTGGACGTGACTAACGGGTTCAACCGGGAACTGGTGTCGCCACCGGTTCGGCTAAACAATAAAAACTATTCGAAAATGAACCAGGGAGGACCCGTTGGTGAATCAAGCCTCATCTCTCTGGTTAATCGTCACATGGTACCCGAAGAAAAAACTGAAAAGTGAAAAGTTGAAACTAAAAAAGGAAATGTTGAAAACATATACTTCAAAAGAAAACTATTAATATCAGTATTTATTTTGATTAAATCAGTAATGAATGGTTTCCTAAAACTAAATTATACTGTAATTAATACTCTTATTAAAATACCAATTTCTTAAAAGAACAATGATTTATTCACATTGTACAATCAATTAAAAGCATATCTACCAAATTGAATACAATCAATTAAAATACCACTTACTAAAAAGTACAATAAAATTTTTATAATGTTACAATTTAAATAAGCTACATCATAATCCATATAAAATAATTCAGCACACTAATTAATGTTATTTTTAAACACCCTAAAATGAAAAGTACATGCTATTATACATATTATACAAATTAATAAAACACACAAAGCTTCACACAACCTAACAAGTTGAAGGTACATATAGTTTTGAAAACTGGACGTGACTAACGGGTTCAACCGGGAACTGGTGTCGCCACCGGTTCGGCTAAACAATAAAAACTATTCGAAAATGAACCAGGGAGGACCCGTTGGTGAATCAAGCCTCATCTCTCTGGTTAATCGTCACATGGTACCCGAAGGAAAAACTGAAAAGTGAAAAGTTGAAACTAAAAAAGGAAATGTTGAAAACATATACTTCAAAAGAAAACTATTAATAAATCACAAACCGAGTTGACCTGAGACGCTTCAAACCCGGCGGGTTAACCCGGTTTAATTTGACCCATTTTCGACCAACCTAGCAAGTTGAACCGGTTTAAATCGACCCATTTTTCGACCGGAACTGTTCAACCGGTTGAACCACCCAAGTCGAACCGGGTTTTAAAACATTATATTTAATCATCAAATATTCAAACTTTTATTATTTTTTGTTTATAACCTATAAACTTTTTTTATCAATAAACTATCTAATGCTATAAAATCTCGTTGCTATGCACGGGTACTCGTCTAGTTATTGTTAAAATGCAATTATATAGACAAGGATTCGAGACGAAAGAGAATGTCGCGCACCCCACTCGTTTTTACAAATCTTCAAAAATGTTATGAGAATCAAATAGACTAAAGAAGTTGAGTTTTCTTTAAAATACAAATTAAGTTTGTCTAGCAAGAGCCCAAAAGTATTACCAACATTATAACAATTAAATGCACCTATTTTTATTACCAACATACTCATTTATATTTTGACTTTTGCGTTACTAATTAAAGTGACCCCTCTTTCTACCTTGCATTTCTTTTTCTCAATTTTATCAAAACTTAAATCCTAGAAAAACCATTTCACCGACACAATTTGTGCTAGTTTTTTTTTTTTTTTTTTTTTTTTTTTTTTTTTTTTTTTTTTTTCAAGTACATTTCACATTTTCTAAAGTTGTGGTTTCGCATAAGTAGATCTTGTGGCCAAAAGGTGCGTTAAGATTTCCGCAACTCGATAAACACCATTTTGTAGCAGAATTTTTATTTTTGAGATAATTACATGAAAATATATTTTACTTGTCACTTTTTATTATTGTATTTTTTATATAACAATTTTTTCTTTTATTTTTATTTATTTATTTATTTATTTTAACACAAACTTTATGAATTTATGTTATTGTGTATACTTTATGCTTAAAATGACTATTTTACCCTTATATTTCAATTGACACCAAAAGTTAACAATATCATTTACATGTACAAAATACACCTCGTTGGAAGTAGTCTCTCTACTACCGGGTCTTTCTCGGAATAAGAGTAGGATCTGTCTACATTCTATCTCCCTCATACCCTGCCTCAGCGGGATTGGGTTTATTGTTTTTGTTGTTGATGTACAAAATACACAATGGCATGAATTCAAAAACTTTGTATTATAACAACCTTTAAAAAGAAAAGAAAAAAACAAAACAAAACAAAACTACTCACAATAACAAAAAAGTGACAAGTATAATTCATTTCCAGCCAATTATCCTATTATATTTTTGTTGAATTTTAAAGTTATATTCAATGTTCGAACCTCAAAGTAATGATGAATTCGTGCTATTTACTAATCTATTTTTGCATCTTTGCAGGTGCCAGCAATTTCAGATATATCAATTTCTATGCCTTTAATTTATTATTTGACATTCTAATTTCTGCTTTGCAATTTCGATAATGTTTTGCTAGTGTGACGCCATAAGTAATATTTAATAATAATAATAATAATAATAATCCTGTAGGTTTCTAATACAGTGATGTTTATAATAATAATAATAATAATAATAATAATAATAATAAATTCAAACTAAAAAACTCCAAAGAAGCTCTGATTTTACGGTTAATTTGCTCATCTTGAGTTTTTAATAAATTAACTTACAATTATTGTCCTGATTAAATCGTTGTTTCAACCAAGCTTGATGTGACACACAAACTAATTGGTAACTATGACTGATTGTTCCAAAACGTTTACATTTCCGTTTTTTACTTCTTTCCAATCAGTGGTGTATATATCTAAACAACCCCCCTCTTCGACTTTACTTTCTAGAAAGAAAAAGTATATTTGGTCTACATAAATTTTTTGGTACTACCAAATGTAAATCGATTTATTCCCAAAAAACAAATATATGTATATAACTTAAGATTCGTAAACGCTGACTTTTCTACTTATAATTTTATTTTATGAAAATATCAAGGAGTAGGTTTTGGTCATGGGTCAAGTCGGTGTTCGTAAATTACTTGCATTGACTTGCATATTGCATTTTATATTATATGGGTATTAAAATAATAAAATATGTATACTGTTGACGTATATGTTCGGAGGACATAGCCTGAACGGCGTAAACCAGGCCGGACGGCAAGGTCCGACCGGACGGTGCACGAAATCTATTCGCCGAAAGACCAATACAAAGTGCCCACGTGCGCCATATTCTTAGATATTCAGGGTTCATGTCGAGCACGTGGCCTGACACCTACATACTAGCACAGACATAGGGTGGCAACACTGTTCACAAGTACATACGATCACTGCTCACTTGTACGACGGGTACTATTTGCAGGTACACACATGTATCAAGGGTGGGTAGTATAAATACCCCCACCCCATTTAATGTTCACAATTACACACACACTCTCGCTTTTACTATTATTCACCTCGGCCTAGAACGTATCCTTACTCTCACACCGGAGCTTGGTCCTGCGATAAAACCCGAGGCGAGGCTAACGTGTGCGTCTCATTTGTGCAGTTACCAAGGAGCTTTGAAAGAGAAGACTGGACTTTCCGTTAGTCAACCGGAGAGCAGACTTTAACTTTAACAAATTGGCACAATCCGTGGGACCCGTTATTCAAATCTACCGAACAACAGAATGACGAGTATTCCACCGGAAACCCCCCGGTCTCCCCCCAGGGAGGACGGGGCAAATAATAATTAAGGCGGTCCGGAGGGTTCCAACCGAAATGACAAAGATTCACCCAGCTTACATGATCTAATTCAAAGCCACATGACGTCCCTAACGGAGTTGGTTAAAAAACACAACACTCTCGGAGGAAGTGTTCTTAAGCCCAAACGGCTTGACTTCGGGGAAGAAGACGACAAAGACCCAACCAAAAACCGGACTGAAGTCGAACCGAAAGATGATTTGCAAAAACCCTCTAAGTCAGTCCGCAAGTCACCGTTCACTCGGAGGATAGTGGAGTTCTCCGGACCAAAACATACGATGCCGACTAACATCAAACTATACGACGGGTCCACGGATCCAGATGATCATATTAACCGGTCTGCGGGGGCAGCAAACCAAGGCGAGTGGCCCATGCCAGTCTGGTGTAGGATGTTTCAACCGACATTGGACGGCCTAGCGCAGGGCTGGTTCAGCCGTTTAGAACCAAGTATCATTGATACATAGGATGATCTCGAAGAGCAATTCGTCACCAGATTCTACCTACAGCAAAAGGGGGTACGGGATCCTACAGATATTACAAAGATCATGAGAAGGGCTAACGAAACCCTTCCGAAGTTCAAAGAAAGGTGGACGGATGAAGCCAGCTACATACTAGGGGTGCCGGAAGTCATGCTCATATTGATGAGGGCTTTTAAGGGGTCATTTAAGCCTGAATTCGAGATTATTTGATCAATTATTGCCCTAAATCATTCCTTTTATCATTTTAGGTACTTTTGAGGAGAAATCTGGAAAAGGAAGCATTTTGGACGTTTTTGGAGCATAAAAGTGAAGAAAACGGCAAAGTCTCAAATTTCCTTGCTGGGAACAATACCTGATGATGTCAAGGGATTACTAGTGACGGCGTCAAGAGTGGCAAAAGAGGTGGAAGTGGAAAATACACGTGACCATCCAGAATGTTTTTAGGCTTATTGGCCTGACGGCATCACCAAGGCCGTCAGGGTCCAAATACACGTGACGGCCCAGAGCTCATTCCTACATAACGGCGTCAGAAGTGGATCTAGGCAATACGAATTGCATATTGGCGGCGAGTTGACGGCGTCAGAGGTTAACACATGACGCCGTTAGGATGCATAGTATATATATATATTTTCAATTTTTCATTGTAATGTGTGGAACTTTGTGTGGGATATTAGGGCATAAACCCTAGACGAATTTTATAGCTTTTTCAAGGGTTTCAACACCTTGATTCTTCCATGTTCAATTGAAGATAAGTACTTATTCAAATCATTCAATATGTCTATGTGTTGTGTGATTATATCTTACGCTTGTCTTCTCTTTAACATGCTAGGCTAGGTTTTTATTGTGTTTGCTTAGATGTAGTGAAACCTAGATGTTGATTATGGGTTGATTGTTTGTTTATAATTGTTACGGATGATTGTATTCGATGTTAGGCTTAAGAAAACTGGCAGACATCCATTGGCAACTTGCTTGAACGTCTTAAGAAACATGATCGGAGGTGTACTACGATTTTTGGTTGTATTTAATGCGTAAGAGAATTCTAATGATCCCATGTTAGGAGCTTCTAACGGCTCGACATAGGAGTGAAGTAGGATCTTATAGAGTTAGGGAATATAGTACATGGCCCTACGACTGGTATTAAGGAATATAACCCGTCATCCATGCAATTGTAACAAGCTAATCAACCTGTAAAAGATATCTAGAGAGTAATGAAATCTAAGTAAACACAACTTTTCTCATTATTGTTTCCACCACATTAGTATATTAGTTTAATTTTCATTTATTTTATTTTATTTTGATTGCGTCTTTAGTTAATTGGGTTAGTTAGCTAGCAACTAATTCCGCCCACTCCTTCAAAACCCGAGATTTTACTTGCTTTCATAAAATATAAAAAAATACAAAAAGAATCATCCCTCACCTCTAGACCTAGTTTAGTAGGCTTTTTAATCCTAGCGACACTATTCCTGAGTTGAACGATCAATCCTCCGGTACTTGTCACTATACTATACTACAACGATCAGGTACACTGCCTGGTGGGGGTTGTAAGCTTTCAAGATCCCTTGAGAGGTAAAACCTGTTGCGAGGGCGCAATTCTCACGTATCAAGTTTTTGGCGCCGCAGCCCGGGGAATAGTTATTGTCTAGGTTAGGATTTCTTTTTATTAGGTCTACTTGCTAGATTCCTTTCTAGTAAGATTTTTATTTTTATTTTTATTTTTAGGTTTTCTTTAGTCTATCTTATTTCTTCGTTTCTTTGTTCGTAACCTTTACCATACGACATCATGGAAGATGGTAATATCTTTGATCCCATCAACCCACCACAACAAAACCACCCACAAAACCCACCATTAGCAAACCAACCTCCTAGGCCCCGAAATTTAGGAGAGTATTCCCGTCCTAACCACCAAGGCTATCGAAACACCCTTGAGCTCACTCAAGGAGCCAATGTGTCTCCCTTGCGATCCGACACCATTCGATTGGTGCAAAGCGGATGTGCATTCCATGGACTTCGTTCCGAAGATCCTAATCAACATCTCAGGGATTTCCTTAAAATCGTAGATTCCATAGACCTTGATGTTGCAACTAGAGAGTCGACCCGATTATGTACATTCCAATTCTCTCTACGTGATTAAGCTAGTCAATGGCTTGAACGTTTATCCGCGGGATCCATCACCTCGTGGGATGATCTCACTTCTCGTTTCCTTGCTCAATTTTTCCCACCGGGGAGAACTACCAAGCTTAGATATGATATCTTGATGTTACAACAACGTCAAGGTGAAACTCTATATGAAGTATGGACTCGTTTCAAGGACTTACTCCAAAAAGTCCCTCATCATGGCATAGATATTTGGCTCCAAGTCCAAATCTTCTATGACCATATCGATCTCTCCACAAGGCGAACCATTGACCAATCGGCCAGTGGCAAGCTACGTGATCTAAGTGCGGAAGAATCATGGGAACTCATAAAAAATCTTGCTCTCTATGACAATGAAAGTTGGAATGATCCCCGTGATTTGAACAAAACAGTCAAGGAAATATCTTTACCTTCGAACAATTCTAGCACTCCCGACCGTAGGATCGTGGAACTTGAGGACCAAGTCAAGTTTCTCATGAAATCTTACGAAGCTCCTAAGCCTTCATGCCAAGTGAACAAAATCACTTCTTCATGCGAATTATGTAGTGGTCCCCATGACACTCGTGATTGCGTGGAACTCCCCGGACAAGCTTTTGCGGATTACGCATCCTCGCGTACCGACGAAGCGGGAGACAAGTGGTACACTTTCAAACCTGAGCCAAACCCATACGGTGATTCCTACAACCATTCTTGGAAAAATCACCCGAACCTTAGGTGGAAACGAAACCAAAACATGCCCCAAAACAATTCTTCCAATCCACCTAATCGTTAACAATCAAACGGTCCACCCTCTAACCGTACTTTCAACAACAATCCTTCTAATAACTATGGTAGTACCAATAATCTCTAAGGATTGATGTCCAAGTTTATGGCATCTCAAGAAGCTCGCATAGCTAAGTTTGAAACCGAATTCAACCAACAACAAACGGAGATGACCAATAAGATTGAAAATTGTTGAAAGCCCTCAACAACCAAGTGCTAACTACACCTAGGAAGGACACTAGGGACACTAGTAGCGGAATCCAAATTAAGGACCCCTCATCATCCAAACACGTCCACTTTGCCAATGTTGTTACCATTAAGCCAATAGATAAGAATATAGAAGAAAGTGACAAGGATGAAGTTGGAATAGAAACTGGACCGAAGGATGAGATTAAGGAAGTTGAGGATATTAAGGAAGAAAAGTTAGAGGAAGTAGAAAACGTAGAGGAATACTTTGATAAGTTACCCACCAAGGAAGAACGGGAATATCATAAGGATCTATTCGATGACCCCGAGACACCATACGTCCTTGGTTCACCACTTATTAAAGCAGGAGATCCCTCTTAACATCAACATACCATGCAACATTGGGCATACGTGTGAAAAGCTTATATCGATCTTAGGTCTCCTATAAACATTATGACTAGGACCTATTATAACTAGGTAATGAAGAAGCAACTTGGATATAGGATGATGCCTAACACAAATTGGATGAGCAACTTTGTAGGAAGAGTGAAAGGATTACATGTCTTTGTAGGAAACTTCACTTAAATTACTGACTTTGTGATTGTAGAGGATATTCGTCCGGTAATAGATGGTTGCTTAAGTCAAGTAGTATTCGGAAGACCGTTTGTTGAAGCCTCTAAGATGAATTATGACCCGTCCTTAGGGATAGTTAGATTCAAGGATGAGAACGATGAGATTGCTTACCAAATGCCCTATATGATTGAACAATACCGTCTTCTATCAAACCTTGAAAAGGAACACAAGCAAGCGGTCTACTATAGGAATGATGAGGATAGACGTAGAGGAGTAGATTATGTCATGAGTAGGATACTCGGTTTCTACAAGGAATGTTTGCAACTAGGTCCGGAATACAAAACTAAGATTGGAGATGACCTAGAGAATGAAACCAATGCCGAGGTCACGTAATAGCCCATGGCCTTGAGTGTAGCTACAAGACTCGTAAATAAAGAAAAGCGCTTCTTGGGAGGCATCCCATGTTTTGTGTGTTTTTATTTGTTTCCGTATGCGTGTTTTATTTTTATTGTTGGTAGATCATGTTTCAAATTAAAATTGTGAAAATGCTTTATTTTGTTGTTTAACTTCGTCTTAACTTCATATAAAGGTATTTTGCAAAAGCTAAGTGTAAGGGGAAACCCCAAATTTGTTTATAGGAATGAAAATGACCATGATTCGCCACAATGTTAAATGAACATGTATATTAGTAATTGTTAGAGTCAAATGCTTGTATCGAGTCATAATGATGTTTTGCAGGATTTTCCAGGAAATAGGACATAAATTTTTTCAGAAATTTTCCGGAAACTTAAGATAAAGATTTCTGCAGGTCACTTCTGACGGCGTCATGGTTTAACACCTGACGGCGTCACGTGTAAAATTCTGGAAATTTTGCGGGTTTTGTTTTTCTAATGGAGTCTTAAAAGTTTTTGTTGATTCTTTAGTTTTGTAAACTCCAGGAAATCTGCAAACATTCATTCCACAAGCATTATATCCCTTTAATTCCTAGAAAGCAACTTTAAGATATATATGCTATTTTTTCTAGGATTTGTTAGTATATATAGATTGCCGCCGATTTTACGCGAGGTTGCCTTGATTGTTTTCTCAGGTTTAACAGGTTATATATGACAAGAAGATGATTTATATTTCTGGAAGGGAAGCTTTGAACGTTCATTTTCTTGGAGGAAGATCTAACCTTGTTAACACACTATCCACATCGAACGAATCATGGGAGTATTTGTTTTCATTCTTTTACCTATTTTCCTTTTACATTCTTTAACTGAACATTGGGGACAATGTTCATCCTAAGTGTAAGGGGAGGGTAAATGATGATTCCTTATAGGGTACTATTGCACTTGAGTTTGTTTGTTTGATGGTAGGTGTGTAATAAAACTAAGAGAAATACTTGTTAGTGCAATTTTAGAGCCAAATTTAATTTTTTTTACAAGATTTAGGAGTGAAACTTTAGCCTTAACAAACGTCTCATGGATAGGAGTTGTATGACTAGCATAAAACCGTACCATTCAGAAAAATTTTCCACCAAAATATGTGAGGTTCGCCTTTAGATTTGATATTAAAAGTGATGGTCTATACACCTTGATCTGTGTTAGATTGATACTTTGAGTTATATCACTAAGTATGCGGAATCTACTTAGTAATACTTAGAAGTTTGATCGTGAATGAAACAGTTGTATATGAATGAGAACAATGTATGTATCAAACTGTAAGCTCCAATATTATTAAAGATAATAATACGAGTGATCTTTGTATCACTAGGGTTACACCTTGAAGCTCTAAGAAAAACGTATCTCTAACTTTAACCTAGGACCTCTTTTTATAGCACAAGGTGTCCTCTTCTACAAAATAAGAATAACTCTAATAGAATAAGATATACACAAGATCTATTCTATATTTATCTTTACACGTTTCCTAACAATTATCCTAACAGCAGTGGTAATAATATGTACTAGCAGTGGTAATGTGTTTCCACTGCTAGTGCATTCTTCAGCAGTTGTAATATCCTTACTAGCCGTGGTAACTGTTAGTATAATTCCCAATAATCCTCCCCTAAACTTATGATTAACATGTAAATCAATAACTTTCTTCAAGTAGTCAGCATATATGAGGATATGGGAATTCTTCCAAACACTTATCTTCTTCTTCTTAACTCCTTATCAGCTCTCACACTTTGATCATAAATCCTTTGTAGCAAATCTTCTATGACTTCACTTCTTTCCCAACATCTAAGCCTTACTGACATCATAACAGTTAAAACTCCAGCTCTTAATGGGTATTCTTTCTCAGCTAACATGAACACATCAACTCCATCTTGAGTAGAAACATGATGTACAGCACTTGAATCATAGAATTTCCACAAAGTATTCATATTGTGAGCTTCAAATCTCCAATGCCTGTCACTTGGATCAGGTTCATATAATCTTCTAAAGTGAACCCACAACTCTTTTGCTTTGACATCCACAAGTTCATATTTCTTGAACTGATCTTGAACAATCCTCCACAAAGTATCCAAGTCTTCTCTATCACAAGATCTAACAACATCTTCAAAATCTCTACAAATACTTGTGACATTTCCTATTCTGATAATCTTCCATGTAACTCCAAAATCATCAGAATAAATTTCCCAACCAACTACTGGATATTTTGTTTGTAAAGGTTCAATATTAAGCACATCAGTCTCAATGAGCATCATATTAGTAACTTGTTCTTCAGTCAACTTGCTAACACCTTCTTCTGCTTGAGATGACTCCCGAGTCTTCAATTTCTTTGCATCTTTGGATCCAAGACTCACTCCTGACCTTTTTGACTTCATAAATGTAGGTTCTTTATCCATAGGGATGAAATGACTATCCTGTCTTTTAACCCTGTAGTAAATACCTTCAATCTGATCATGTGTCATTCCTTTGAATTGTGCCATCTTCATATTTCCAACATGGCAACAAAATGTCTTCATCTCAGCAATGATCTGTGCCTTTGTAGGTTGCCTTGGTTTCTTTTGACCTTTTCTAACATCCCCAATGATATCATCAAGAGCCTATTGATTCTTCATTTGAATGAAGTCCTTCAGTTGAGCAGACCTTTGATCTTCATTTAGAGTTGTATTAGCAATGAGTTCAATTGCCTTCTTTCTAATCACTGGATCATTAGTAATCATGAACTCAATTTCTTCTTCTTTAGGCACATAAGTGAACATAGGAGGTTTCTCATGTAATATTGTTGGTGGAACAACTAAAAGTGGTTCTGCCATCACTGTTTCCAATTTGTCCAACCTCTTAGCTTCCATAAAACTAGCAATTTCATCTTCCTCTTGCTTTTTCTTCTTTTCAATCTCAGCTGCTGCTAATTGCTCTGCCAATCTTGCATCATAATCTATCTAAGCTTGTTCTTTCTTCGAAATCTTCTTTGATTGCTCAGATGATTCATCAACAACTTGAACTTTACCTTTCTCTACTCTTTTTCTTTGAAATTCTGCATCAGCAGCATCCATTACCTCTATAACTGTTTCCACTGTGACTTTATTAGTTTCCACTGCTTCAGCAAAAATTACTTTAGAACCCTCAGCTTCATCTGCCTTTGCTTGAATGTTATCAGAATCATCAAACTCAGCAAATTCCTGATCAAAATTAAGTCTCCTCCCCTTAAACTCTGCTTCTGGTTTCCTCCCCTGTTTGGAAGAATCTCCCAAGTCTTTACTAAAGCCTGCAGAGAACTCATCTTGAGGTGAAAATGAAGAAGAAAACACAACTTTGGCAAATCTTTTCTTCTTGAGACTCTCAACTTCATCCTGTAACCGTTTAATCTCTGCCTGCATCTGATTAAGCTCTGTGGCATGATGTTGTTTAGTCTGGGCAAGATCTTTCTCCAGAGCTTGAACCTGCTTGACTAATTTGGTACACAATTCCATCAATTCAGTTAGTTGCACACTGCCCTCAACACTTCCAACTGTGTCACCTGCTGGGAGAGGTGAATCATAGGGCATTGATTCTGGCTCTTCTCTAGTTGGACTAGGAGGAAGCCTTGAACCACCACTGCTTGTTCCTAAACCAAAAGGTTCAGCAACATGCAATGTTGAGATGAGAGGAGTTGGCTGTTTTTGCCTCCTCTCATATGTGTGAGTTACTGCAGGGGTATGTTGAATTGGTGGAACAACAATAGTGGGTGTGTGATGGGATACAACTGGGATAGTTGCAGCTTCACCCTGTACCTGGGAAATCTTAGCAAGCATTTGAGGAAAAAGTGGGTGAACCTCCCCATTCCAAAGTTCTGAAGCCTTACACATGTTTTGAAAAACTTTTGGCTTAAGGCAGGGGGTTTCATAAATTCTTTTGTGAGGTTGCAGTTGAAATTCATTTAACACTGCTTGCGTAAACCTTGGATACATCAAAAATTTATATGAACTCTTTACATTGCCTTTCATATTATTGAAAATAAACTTTGAAAAATTGAAAGTCCTATCAGTAGCCAAGCAAACCAAAGGGTAAGCCATGGTTGATGCAAATTGCTCATAAGATGTTTTCTTAGGACTTAGGCAATGTAAAAGAGTGTGTATTAAAAATCTCCAATGGAGACAAAAACATCCTTTTCTGAAAGTTACTTTTTGATCAGATGTATCATACCCCATGGAAGCAATATTTTTGAAAATATCTGAATTGGGTAATGTGATGATACCATTGAGATCATCCAATTAGAGAACTCTCCTCAAGGATGACTCAGTAACATCAATAGTTACCCCATCCACTGTGGCTCTAAGAGCTTCCACAGTTTCGTGTGTGTCTCCCTATTTAATAGTTATGGACTCCACAGTGTTCCAGAACTGTTTGATATGAGAAACAAAGATTGTGGGATTAACAGTTAAAGCATACCTTATATGGATTGTATTAAGAAAATCCACAATCTGATGGAAAATGGGACCACTCTTCTCGTTTGACTTTTGTAAGTTCGCCACTTGGTTGTGCTCCTCAACAAAGTTTAGAATTGCCATGATTTTTGTGAAAGAAAGATAAAAGTGTTAGTAATCAATAATAAGAATTAAGCCGTATGATAATCAATTTATACTAATAGGGTTTGAGGAGTTCGCGTAATGTGAATTATCTTTAGAAAGATTTATCTTTGGAAAAGAATAAATTAAAGTTGGTAAGTGAATAATTCCCAAAAATTTACCCTATTAATAAGGAAACATGGTTATATTTACAACGGCTAGTGAAAAATAGATTACTGACACAACCGTTGTAACGGCTAGTTCACCAGTGGAAAAATTACACTTGCAGTGGTAACTTGAGAACTAGCAGTGGTAAAATTTTCACAAAATATCAAAGAGCAGTGGTAAGTAAAACATGAAAATTTGCTGCTCTTATCATAGTTTTTAGCAAACTATCAGCTATAAACGAATTTGATATGTCTTTACCATGAGCCGTTTGCTATGGACTAGCCAACTCTTCATCACATGGAATATGGTGAGTTGATAACCATATAGTTTTTGGTAAACTATCAACCATAAACGGATTTGAGAAGTCTTTACCAGGAGCCGTTTGCTCTGGACTAATTGATTCTTATGTTGATTAGACATGGTGAATCAATGACCATTTGTTGTGTGTCTGAGATACACACCTTATAACTCCAATGTCTCAAACAATATGGGTTTGTATTCTGCATAAGTAAGAAACACCTAATATAACCCATAAAATTTAACCCAAAGTAACTTTTTAACCAAGTTACTATTCATAAAAATATCTCTCCAAAGTCAACCCGATAATATCCAAATTTACTCCTTCAACCTACCAAAACAGATAAGAGTAAATATCCTTCATTAATTAGCCTTCGACCATGACTTTGCTTATAAAAGGGGGCTCATTTCTCTTTAGTTTTCATCAAAACTTATCTTCAACATCACAAACCCTACAACAACATCATGAGCTGGTTTCCACTTGTCTACATATCATCAGATGATTCTTCTGATGATGAAATAAGTTATTGCTCATATTCAGAGGAACCTTCAACAGGATGGAGTGATTATTTTCCTCCAAGTGCTGCAACATCTACATCTTCTAATGTGAAATCCAACAAGAAGATTGCAGCTGCTCTTGCTCCATCCCTAGAGTTCTATTCAAGTTCTTCCTCTGATTATGATGATCCAACCTACATTCTGTCCAAGGAACTTCCAAGAGCCCTCACTACAGCATTGGAGTCAGCCATAGTCAACATGAAGTGGCCTGCTGTTGAGAAGCCTGCACAATTGCCAAAGCCTCCCAAGCAAGTTCTGGGCCTTGCTTGTCCTAGAAAGCAACTTTATTTTGATGACAAGAGAAAGAGAGCTTCCAAGGGCAAGCATGATTATGAGGGTAAAAGGAAGAAGCCCATGGAGTAGTTGTGCTGAAGGTTTAGGTGTTAGGTTGTTGGTCTTTGTTTTTTGATGTTAAGCTCGTGTATTTCCTCTCTGAATGGTTGTGCTGTACTTTCTTATGAATCAATAAAAGTACTTTATCCTTTTTCTTTTATCACTGAGAGAGCCAATCTTTCCACTGTTGTGTGATGGTTTCCACTGTGCTTTAATTTCTCCGCATACAAGTTAGTAGAAAACCATACACACATATACAAACAATATTAGTACCTAAAAACTATCCTGCAACACTGAAAATGTATTAGACATCAAAGATTCATGGATTTAGCATTCCAATACCTGTTACCAAGTACTGAAACCTACCGACATCAAGTCCTTTTGTTAATAAATCAGCATAGTTGTCATCAGTGTGAATTTTGACAACATTAATAAGCTTTTTCTCAAAACAATCTCTGATAAAATGATGTCTAATTTCAATATGTTTAGTTTTAGTGTGTTGCACAGGATTTTTAATAATGCATATGGTACTACTATTGTCTATATATATAATGGTATTCATGAAATTGTACCCATAATCCAATAATTGATTCTGAAGCCATAAGATTTGAGCACAACAGCTAGTAGCAGCTACATATTCTGCTTCAGTGGTTGAAGTAGCCACCATTGTTTGTTTCTTGCACTGCCATGACACCAATCTATATCCAAGAAATTGACATCCTCCTGTAGTTGACCTTCAATCCAAACTTGCACCAGCATAGTCACTATCTGAGTTTGTGATCAATTCCATAGGGGATTCTCTTGGATACCATAATCCTAGATTAGGATATGTCTTCAAATATCTAAAAATCTTCTCTACTGCTGTCATATGTGATGTCTTTGGAGTCACTTGAAATCTTGCACAAGCACATACATCAAACATAATGTCTGGCCTTGATGAAGTAAGATACATCAGAGAACCAATCATAGATCTGTAAGTATGCACATCAACATCAGCTCCACTAGCATTCTTCAACAATAAGTGAGTAGTCTTATCAGCAGGGGTATTTGAAGGTTTTGCATCAGTGAATTTGAACTTCCTTATAATCTCAGTCACATATTTTTCTTGACTTATAAAGATGCCTTCTTTACTATGTTGTACTTGCAGCCCCAAAAAGAATGTAAGTTCTCCCATAGAACTCATTTGAAATTCATCTTTCATCAGCTTTTCAAACTCTTTGCACATCTCTTGTCTAGTAGATCCAAAGATAATATCATCAACATATACTTGAACAAGTAGAATATCACCCTTGTCTTTCTTGACAAACAAAGTCTGATCAATCTTTCCTCTATGAAACCCATTATTCAATAGATAAGTAGCTAAGGTTTCATACCACTTCCTTGGAGCCTGATGTAAGCCATAAAGAGCCTTAACAACTTTATACACTTTATTTGGGTGTTGAGGATCTTCAAAGCCTGGAGGTTGAGAGACATAGACCTCTTCATCAATTGTTCCATACAGGAAGGCACTCTTAACATCCATTTGATAGACAATAAAGCCCATAAAAGATGCATAGGCTAAAAACAATCTAATAGTCTCAATCCTTGCAACAAGAGCAAAAACTTCTTCATAGTCAATACCCTCTTCTTGAGTGTATCCTTGAGCAACCAATCTAGCTTTGTTCCTGATTACAATTCATCTTTCATCTTTCTTGTTTCTGAAAACCCACTTAGTACCAATTACCTTCATACCATCAGGCAAATGACAAAGAACCCAAACCTTTTGAAGTTTGAACTGCAACAACTCCTCTTGCATTGCTTCAACCCAGCTAGATTCTTCTAAAGCCATATATACGTTTTTAGGCTCCACTTGTGATAGAAAAAAGAAAAGCAAACATTCATTCTTGTTCCTATGCTTCTTGGACTCATAAACTTCACTAATGAACCCATGAACATCATCTTTCTTTGTCTGTCTTCTAGTCTTCACACCTGATTGTAGCTCACCAATAACATTTTCAAGTGGATGCACTTTGTGAATTGAGGTCTGTGATGTGCTAGGAATATCATATGTTGTTGGCATGTTTGAGATCTCAACAACATCACTGGGTGATTTCTAAGATGAACTTCCCACATTTGGACCATCAGTGGAAACTTCTGTAGTAGCAGTGGGAATTGAGTTACCACTGCTAGCAGGAATTTCTTTATTCAATACATCAAAATTCACACCAGCTGCATCACTTTCCTTTTCAGAATTATCAACAAAGTCCCAAACTGGCATAACAATTTGATCTTTATCATCTTCATCATCTTTGCAAGATACATCTTCATCAATGAATTCTTCTGATTCTTCAAGATCTTTGTCTCCAGAACTTGAAGTAATAGGTACATAATTCATTGTATTTGATAATGTCTCAAGATCAAATAGCCATTCTGGTCCTGAACCTGCCATGTTAGTTTTATTTTCAAGAAACTCAACATGAAAATTCTCTTCAATCTTCTTTGTTCTTAAGTTATAGACTCTAAAAGCCTTACTAACCATAGAATATCCAACAAAGAAGCCTTCATCAGACTTTTCTTCAAATTTACCCAGATGATCAATGGTATTGAGAATTGTAACATGACATCCAAATGGCCTCATAAATTCCAAAGTTGGGGGTCTTCCTCTGAATAGCTCATAAGGTGTCTTGTTCTTTGTTTTAACCACTAAAACCCTATTCTATATGTAACAAGCAGTGTTAACTGCTTCAGCCCAAAAAGTCACTAGAAGCTTTGAATCGGCTAACATGGTTCTAGCAGCCTCAATTAGTGTTCTGTTTCTTCTTTCAGCAACTCCATTTTGTTGAGGAGTTCTTGCAACACTAAATTCTCTCTTAATACCTTTGTCTCTACAAAAATCATCCATAAATTTGTTCTTGAACTCTGTCCCATTGTCACATCTGATGATCTTGATCTTCTTTTCAATTTGATTTTCAACTTCAGTGATGAATGTCTTAAGGATGCCAGTGGTCTCATCCTTGGTTCTTAAAAAGAAAACCCATGTGAATCTACTAAAGTCATCAGTCACAACAAGACAATACTTCTTCAAATTGATGCTGCTCACAGATGTAGGACCAAACAGGTCCATATGCAGCATGTAAAGTAGATGATCAAAAGAATTGAATGCTTGGTCTTGCATGAAGCTCTGTGTTGCTTACCTTTAAGACAGGCAACACATGTTTGGTCATTTTCAAATCTCTTCTCTGGCAAACCTCTGACTAGACCATCTTTCACAATCTTGTTAATGGTCTTGAAATTGACATGACCAAGTCTTCTGTGCCAAAGCATGGATTCATCCAAAGTGGCTTTTGCAAGCAAGCAAGTAACATCATTGTTTGCCACTATGTTCTTCATGTCAATGCTTTATAGATTGCATTTTCTAGGGATTTTAAGCAAAATATCACTTTCATCAGGGAGCTTATAATCCTTAGATAAGATATAGCATTCATCTTCTGTGAATAGAACTCTATGCTTCTTGTCACACATCTGTGACACACTGAAAAGGTTGTACTTGAGTTCTTTCACATAGTATACATTCTCAAAGTCCAAGTTTCCATCCTTGATTATTCCTTTGCCAGAAACTTTGCCACCAATACCACCTCCAAAGCTGACAAATTGTCCATCATAAGCTTTGAAATCTGAAAGATAGGACTTATTGCCAGTCATGTGCCTGGAACATCCACTGTCTGAGTATCGTTGATCATCTTTAGTCTTTGAATGTTCCTGCACACAAAATAAAGGAATTAGTTCCTTTTAGGGACCCAAGCCACAAATGACTTGGATCTGCCTCGTGTATCAATATAATTGTATCTGTCAAAGGTCATTGATACACCATTGGGATTGTTTGAGGTGATAGTTCCTTTTGGTTTCCATTCCCAACGTGCTGAGGCCTTGACAGCATTTCCCACTTTTACCCTCTTATTGTTCACAGAACCACCAGTGGAAACTTTTGGCCTTGCAGTGGTAACTGCTGGCTTAGCAGTGGAAACTGCTGGTTTTGAAATTTTGGGTACCCACTTGTGATTATTGTAAACTTTCTTTTCAAAATAGGTCTTTTTCCCTGTTTGTGCATATTTAACAAAAGTAGTAATTGGTTTGGCACTCTTAACAGAGGACTTAGGGTAAACTCTGTTTGTATTTCTGGCAGTGGCAACTGTTGGTGAAGCAGTGGAAATAGTTTTAATGCCAGAGTTAAGCAAAACAGACCTGTGAATCATCTTGCTAAGTGGATTTGGGTGAGCAAAGTTATTAGCATTAAATCCATTCACCCTGGTATTCCTAAACACTTCCCTTCTACCCATGTGATAGTTACAATTATAATGAAGATGTTCAAAACTACCACATATGTGACAGGGTTTGTTGTTAAACACAAAGTCACTACCAAATTGCCTAGATTTAACATGATTCCAACTCCTCATATTTCCCCTAGGAGTTTTTGACCTACTTTTGTACATCTCTGCATATCTAGTAGTGGGCCTAGTGAAATTTGGTTGTGACCTAGGCTTCTCATTGACAACTTCAGGAATACTCCTTTTAATATCCACATGTACATTCTCAGGAACACTAGTTTTAGACTCAACATTCAAACTTTTATCTTTAAGAGATGAGTCACTAGCACTATCAAATGTATCAACCTCAACATGAATCTTTTCAATCGCAGCTTCTTTAACAAATTTTGGTCCATAGGTCATGGTTGGTTCCTGGAATTCTTCTAATCCTGTGTGAGCTAGGTCAATGCCAGGAGGTGATGGAACACCTCTTAGAGGTGGTGGAATAGATTTGTATCCAACTCCTGATTTGGCTTTGTTCACAACTTGGGCTTCCCAAATTTTTTCAATACACTTGGATTGGTGATCTAGTGTATTACAAGTTATCTGTATATTCTCATTAGCCTTTTTAACTATTTCTAACTCTTCCCTAAGAGCCTTGTTCACAGCAACTTGATAATCTAAGTCTCTTTTTAAAATAGCAATATCATCATTGGACTTAGATTCATTTGCTCTATAATGCTCTAATTGAGTTTCTAAAACACCAAGACCTCTTTTATGATTTGCTAAGTTATAATTAGTATGATTTAACTCTAGAAATTGTTCATCATATTGTGCTTTAATTTTCTAATACTCTTTTAAAGCCTTACAAGTTTTAGAACAAGCATTATTAATTTGTACCTCAGAGTCAGAAAAAGCCATTAGTGCAAGCTCAGCAGCAAGCATTGCAGACTCTGAATCATCTTCTTCATCTTCAGCCATAAAGCTCCAATCATAGCTCACTCCATCAATGGCCAATAGAACCTTTGGTTCTTCAGTTGTAGGTTCTTTCTTCTTGTCCTGCTTATACCAAGTTGACCTGTTGTCAGGTTTCCTTGGTTTCCTGCATTCCCTAGCAAAGTGCCCCTTCTTATGATAATTGTAGCACTCCACCTTCTTTTTGTCAAAACCTACTGTCTCATTGCCATTTATGGTGATCTTCCTTCCAGTCTTCTTCCAAAACTTCTTTGCCCTTAAGCTTAGTAATGCAACCTGCCATTTAATGTCCATCTCCTCCATGTCATCCTCATCAATTTGATCCAAATCCTCATGATTGAGAATTGAACCACTCATCTGACTTGACAGAAAGGCATAAAAGGTAGAATCACTAAGACCAGCAATCTGTCTTTTTGAACTAGCAGTGGAAACACCTCCACTACCAGTGGAAACAACAATGTTAGCATCATCATCATCATCATCACTATCACTTTCTCCATCTGAACTATCATCAATAGATGATGATATGAGTGCTACACTTCCTGAACCTGTACTTAGTTTGCCAGCTTTCTTCAATCTATGTTCAATAACCTTAAAGTTATTGTACAAATCATTAAGCTTCATAGTCTCTAAATCTGGCTTGTCTTCCCACACTGCAACATTGGTTCCAAACTCAGAGGGTAAACTTCTTAAGAACTTTAGATTGAGGTCTTCCCTTTCCACCTCAATTCCAAAAACAGTGAGTTGAGTAACAATCTTTTGTAGCCTTGTGAAGATGCTATCAATAGATTCATTACTTGTTGAACCAAAGTTTTCATAAGTCTGTTTCAGCAGGGTCTTCTGAGCCTTTTTGGTGGAATCATTACCACCAAAAACATTGCAGATCTCCTCAAACAGAGTATGTGCAGTCTTGTACTTGCTGAATGCTAGAACTTGATCTCTGGGAAGGGTCATCAGCAGCAAACCTCTGGCCTTCAGATCATTCTTCATTGAAGTCTTTCATCATTTGTGACAGGTCCAGTGTTAACCTTTACTACTTCCTTGCCATTAACAGTTTCTGAGGTAGTACCAGGTTTGAAGGAATTTCCAAACATAATGATCTCCCAGAGTGTATAGTCTTGCACCATAAAAAATTGTTCGATCATTAGCCTCCACATCTCATAGTCATTCAACTTAAGCTTGGGAAGCTTAGCAGCAATGTTTGATTAACTAGTTTCTGTCTCCATTGATTCTTCTGAGTGAACTTGGGGTCTTCTAAATCAAAGTATCAAAGCCTGGCTCTGATACCACTTGATGGATCTATACACCTTGATATGTGTTAGATTGATACTTTGAGTTATATCACTAAGTATGCGGAATCTACTTAGTAATACTTAGAAGTTTGATCGTGAATGAAACAGTTGTATATGAATGAGAACAATGTATGTATCAAACTGTAAGCTCCAATATTATTAAAGATAATAATACGAGTGATCTTTGTATCACTAGGGTTACACCTTGAAGCTCTAAGAAAAACGTATCTCTAACTTTAACCTAGGACCTCCTTTTATAGCACAAGGAGTCCTCTTCTACAAGATAAGAATAACTATAATAGAATAAGATATACACAAGATCTATTCTATATTTATCTTTACACGTTTCCTAACAATTATCCTAACAGCAGTGGTAATAATATGTACTAGCAGTGATAATGTGTTTCCATTGCTAGTGCATTCTTCAGCAGTTGTAATATCCTTACTAGCCGTGGTAACTGTTAGTATAATTCCCAACAAAAAGTATTCATTATTAGTGCTTATGAGTGTACCGGTAGCATTTAGATTCTAGAACTTGCGTTAGTGATGCATCCTGAGACCGTTAGTGAGACTACATTCGTGTAGTAGGATTTACTACATGATAAGAGGCATTAGGATCACCCTTGTGTTTAAACCCGTATCATAATTACTTGACCATTTAAGTCACATTACTTTACTAATAAAGCCAATTAATTTTTCCCGCACCTTAGCGTTGTACTAATTTTTAGTACACGAAACTCCTAGTACACCCCTCAGAGCCTATCTTTTCGTTTCTAACTTTAAGCATCTTACTTAAAGGAAGAATTTGTTACAACCCACCCAAATGTGCAACCAAATCGCCTTAGCCTTCCTTGTATGCACTCATCTTTAGTGCATTATTGTTACATGTTTAAACCATTAGTTAATTATCTAATTGATTACATGGTTGCTAAGTCGAGTCATATCTTGTACATATTGTTTTCGGACGATCGGGACTCATGGGTAAAGTACTTGTGTTATGGAGTAATGGGGAAGAACATCAAATTATTACCCCCATATGTGCATTAATATTAAAAAGTACTCCAAGTGTTTTGCTTATCTTGATTCGAGTCATTAGATTAGTTTATTGTAAAGTATGTAAAAATTCAAATGTAAGGGAATGTACATTCCCTATGATGTATTATTTTGGATGGTAGGGTAAGAGTGTATGCAAAAAAAAAAAAAAAAGAAAAAAAGAAAAAAAAAACATACGGACTACCATCCCGTTTCATTCTATGTTTGTTCTATGTTTTTGTTATTTTTAATTTATTATCTTAAGTCGAGTCGAGTCTTGGCTTAGCAACGCCATATTGTACATGTAATTAACCAAGATGATTAACTCGCCACCAGTAAATATTGCCTTTATCCAACAAAACCATGTTTTTCATATCCCTACACCTAACGATAACCCTTTAAAAGACCTCTTTGATAGTTTATCCTAGGTGCTTACGCCAAGTGGTGGAGGTTTGATCCTTTCCCAAGCCTATGGTAATCTATTTGCTATGACAAGTAGTGAGAGATGTTTTCTATTTCCATATTGTGATATATACTTTATTACACCCGAGAGATGTGAGTATCTAAACACTATTTGTGAGGTGCTAGTGTATGACCTCCGTGCTTGTTTTGGTTTTTAGTGGAATGATTATTTGTTGTAATTACTTTTATATTAGTGTTAAATGACCCCCAACTTGTATTTTGATTAGAATAAAAGCGCATTTGCTTGAGGACAAGCAAATCTCGAGTGTAAGGGTATTTGATGAGGCGAAAAGTGTACCGCTTTTAAAGGGTCATTTAAGCCCAAATTCGAGATTATTTGATCAATTATTGCCCTAAATCGTTCCTTTTGTCATTTTAGGTACTTTTGAGGAGAAATCTGGAAAAGGCAGCATTTTAGACGTTTTTGGAGCATAAAAGTGAAGAAAACAGCAAAGTCTCAAATTTCCTTGCTGGGAACAGTACCTGACGATGTCAAGGGTTTACTAGTGACAACGTCAAGAGTGGCAAAAGAGGTGGAAGTGGAAAATACACGTGACAATCCAGAATGTTTTTAGGCTTATTGGCCTGACGGCGTCACCAAGGCTGTCAGGGTCCAAATACACGTGACGGCCCATAGCTCATTCCTACATGACGGCGTCAGAAGTGGATCTAGGCAATACGAATTTCATCTTGGCGGCGAGTTGACGGCGTCAGAGGTTAACACATGACGCCGTCAGGATGCATAGTATATATATATTTTTCCAATTTTTCATTGTAATGTGTGGAACTTTGTGTGGGATATTAGGGCATAAACCCTAGACGAATTTTACAGCTTTTTCAAGGGTTTCAACCCCTTGATTCTTCCATGTTCAATTGAAGATAAGTACTTATTCAAATCATTCAATATGTCTATGTGTTGTGTGATTATATCTTACGCTTGTCTTCTCTTTAACATGCTAGGCTAGGTTTTTATTGTGTTTGCTTAGATGTAGTGAAACCTAGATGTTGATTATGGATTGATTGTTTGTTTATAATTGTTACGGATTATTGTATTCGATGTTAGGCTTAAGAAAACTGGCAGACTTCCATTGGTAACTTGCTTGAACATCTTAAGAAACATGATCGGAGGTGTACTATGATTTTTTGTTGTATTTAATGCGTAAGAGAATTCTAATGACCCCATGTTAGGAGCTTCTAACGGCTCGACATAGGAGTGAAGTAGGATCTTATAGAGTTAGGGAATACTGTACACGGTCCTACGACTGGTATTAAGGAATATAACCCGTCATCCATGCAATTGTAACAAGCTAATCAACCTGTAAAAGATATCTAGGGAGTAATGAAATCTAAGTAAACATAACTTTTCTCATTATTGTTTCCACCACATTAGTATATTAGTTTAATTTTCATTTCTTTTATTTTATTTTGATTGCATCTTTAGTTAATTGGGTTAGTTGGCTAGCAACTAATTCCACCCACTCCTTCAAAACCCGATATTTTACTTGCTTTCTTAAAATATAAAAAAATACAAAAAGAATGATCCCTCACCTCTAGACCTAGTTTAGTAGGCTTTCTAATCCTAGTGACACTATTCCTGAGTTGAACGATCAATCCCCCGGTACTTGTCACTATACTATACTACAACGATCAGGTACACTGCCTGGTGGGGGTTGTAAGCTTCTCAAGATCCCTTGAGAGGTAAAACCTGTTGCGAGGGCGCAATTCCCACGTATCACATATCGTCCTTCATGAGCGGTCACAAGTGTCCGGAGTTAGCCAAGCGTTTTTCTGATCAGGTGCCGCACACAGTGAAAGAGATTGTGACAAGGGTTGATGACTTCGTCCGATCGAAAAAAGCATACAAAAGTACAGAACCCCCGAGGGGAGAAGGGTAAGATTATGGCCGAAAGTACAATTTCCATCCAAGAACCGACAGGACAAGGGGTTCCTATTCAGAGAAACGGAGTGGTGACCGACGAGAGGATTACCGACCCAGAGAACCATACTCCCCGTATATTCCACCAAAGCTTGAGAACCACCATCGAGGGGACTTTTGGAAGAAGGAGGTAGGGCGACATGACAATAGTCGCCCGGGATTGATGGCACTGGTTAAACAGCCAAAGGAGATCTTGGCTACAGAACATCAACTCCGTCTTCCCCCTCCACCACCGCTAGTGGGCAGGCCCAGCAAAGAAAACACAGATAGGTACTGTGATTATCATAGCGAGAAGGGGCATTTCACCGACGACTGTCACCACCTAAGAAAGCAGCTCGAAATGGCACTGGAATCGGGAAAGCTGGACCACTTGATCCAGATGTTAGGCAGCAAGGAAGGGAACAGCCGAGAGAAAACAACCGGGGAAAGGGAAAGGTAATAAACATGATTGGAAGTATGGGTCCCGTGAAGAGAAAAGCTCGGGAACATAAGGAACCATGGATGCAGGTTCCTATTACTTTCCCTCCGGTCTCGTCGAACGATCTGTCGGACGAACCCCTTATAATTGAAGCAGAAGTCGAAGGATATCTAGTACAGAGAGTTTTTGTGGATGAAGGAGCATCGGTAGAAGTTATGTATGAACACTGTTTCAATAATATGTGTCCTTCAATCAAGTCAAGGCTAAGAGAGAACGATTCTCCTTTAATGTGATTCTCAGGAGAGGTGGTCAAACCATTAGGGAAGATAGAGCTGGATGTCTGCTTCGGCGATCACGGGTTGTTCCGAAAGACTAGAATGAAGTTCTCGGTGATAAGGTCTCCGTCTCCTTACAACATAATTCTGGGAAGAACTGGACTAAGAGAACTGAGAGCCGTTCCGTCAACCGTTTACGCCATGATGAAGTTTCCTACTCCGAAAGGAGTTACCACACTAGTAATAAGGTCAATCGCCATATTGGAGTGTCGAGGGCTGGAGGAAAGACAGTTGTCGCCAGAAGGGAGAAAAGAAAAAGCGTCTGGGATGACCCCACAGGAGATGAAAGAAGAGGTTAGCCTTACCGAGGAAGTATTAATACACCCTGCTCACCCGGATCAGCTGGTCACCATCGGAGGGTGATTTTCAAAGGAATACTGAAGGAAACTGGTGGAGCTATTAAGGCAAAACAAAGATGTGTTTGCATGGCAGCCGACAGATTTGATCAGAGTGCCAAGATGTCTGGCACAACACTACCTCAACGTTAAGATTGGGGACACCCCGATAACGCAGAAAAGACGCACGTTCTCTCAAAAAAAATCTAGTGATAACAAAGGAAGTTCATGAATGGGTAAGTGCGATGGAAGTTGGAGGATGTGCATAGATTTCAAAAATTTTAATTCTTCCTGGCCAAAAGACTACCACCCATTGCCGGAGATAGACTGGAAGATCGAATCTGTAATGGGCTTCCGGTACAAGTGTTTTCTTGACACATATAAAGGGTATCACCAGGTTCAAATGGCAACGGCGGATGAGGAGAAAACGGCATTCTATACAAAACAAGGGACGTATTGCTACACTAAAATGCCCTTCGGATTAAAGAACGCTGGGGCTACCTACCAGCGCCTTGTAGACTCGGCATTTCATTCACAAATTGGAAGGAACCTTAAGGCATATGTGGACGACATGGTCATTAAGAGTAAGTCCGAAACGACAATGCTGGCTGATATCGTAGGAACCTTTGATAACTTCTGGAAAATCAACATGAAGTTAAACCCAAAGAAATGCTCCTTTGGCGTTGAGGAGGGGATGGTTCTAGGCTATATGGTAACCTCCAAAGGAATTAGGGCCAACCCAAGTAAGACCAAGGCCATAGCCGAGATGAAACCCCTAGAAACACTGAGTGAAATGCAAAACCTCAGCGGAAAACTAGTGGCACTTAACCGTTTTCTGTCCCGATCGGCGGAAAGATCGCTCCCTTTCTTTGAAACCCTCAAGAACATCACGAAGGAAAATAAAAACGATTACCGATCGACACGAGAGGCTAAAGAGGCTTTTCAGGCTCTGAAAAGGCTAATTTTAGAGCTCCCATCACTGGCAACCCACAAGCCGAAGGAAAACCTATACGTATACCTAGCGGAATCTCCCAGAGCGGTAAGTGCAATCTTGCTCACGGAACGGTTCGGGAAATAATTACCAGTACACTATGTCAGCTGGACCCTGAGCGAAGCCGAAAGAAATTATGCCCCCATGGAAAAACTGGCCGTATGTTTATTGCACGCTTCTAGGAGATTACGGAGGTACTATGAAGCACATCCTATAAAAGTAATCACAGACCAACCCATAAAGCAAATTCTGAGCAAGGCAGAAGCTTCTAGAAAGATAGCAAAATACACCGTGGAGTTGGGAGCGTACAACATCACGCACACCCCATGGAACGCGGTCAAGGGACAGGTCCTAACGGATTTTCTGACAGAAATCCCGGTAGGAATGGAAAGAGACAACTCGTGAAAAATAAACAAAGGAGTATGTGAACTTGCCGAATGAAACGAATGGATATTATATACGGACGTGGCATCCAGCAAAAATGGCGCAGGGGCAGGCCTCGTACTCATCAGCCCTTCCCAGGAAAAGTATACATACGCCCTTAGGCTAAACTTCGAAAGAACAAATAACGGAGCTAAATATGAGGCACTACTAGCTGGACTTTGGATAGCCGATGGATGAAAGTTGAGGCCTTGGATGTAAGGGTCGATTCTAAACCAGTAGCAAGTCAGATAAACGGGGAATTTGTGGCGGCTAAAGAAAGTATGATACAATATCTGGCAAAGGTAAAGTAACATGTGGCCCGGTTCAAGAGTTTTAAAATCCGAAACATCCCAAGGGCACAAAATCAAAAAGCAGACGTGCTAAGTAAGCTAGCCTCAGTGGCTTTCGACCACTTGAGCAAGGAAGTCTTGGTGGAGGTCTTCGCTAGACCATCCACTGAGGAAGCACAAGTAAAAACCATAGTAGAGGAAGAAGGGGACAACTGGATGACTCCTATCATTAAATGCTTGGAAGAGGGAGTATGGCCGGAAAATGCTAATGAAGCAAGGAACCTGCGGATGAAAATTCCACATTACACCATGGAAGATGTTGTTCTTTTCAAAAATTCATACCTGAACCCCATGTTGAGATGTGTAGGCCCCTTGCAAGCATACTATATCATCAGGGAAGTACATGAAGGGGCCTGCGGCATGCACTCCGGACCACGATCGGTGGTAGCCAAGCTAATGAGATAAGGGTACTATTGGCCTACAATGCATAAAGACGCAAGAGAAGAAATCCAAAGATGTGACTATTGTCAGATACACGCTCCAGTACCAAAGTTTCCAAAAAACCTCCTAACATCCATCATGGCTCCCTGGCCTTTTTACCAATGAGGTACGGATGTGCTAGGGCCATTCCTAGAGGCCCTACGGAAGGTAAAATTTGTCATTGTCACAATAGATTACTTTACCAAGTGGATCGAGGCAAAGCCGCTGGCAAAAACGATAGGGAAGGATGTGAAGAAGTTCGTTTGGGAAAACATAGTTTGCCGATTTGGCCTGCTGGGGGTGATAGTAACAGAAAATGGAACCTACTTCGTGAAGGACCCATTCAAACGTTGGTGCCAAAAACTCCACATTAGGCAGATGAATATGGTAGTTGCGTGTCCGCAAGCCAACGGTTTGGTAGAAAGGACCAATGAAAGCCTCATGAAGGGGATAAAGACAAGGCTGGGAAGAGAAAGGGCCAGATGGGTCGATGAATTACCTAATGTCTTATGGGCTCATCGGACTTCTCTCAAGACAAGCAACGGTGAAACACCATTCAATCTCACCTACGACAGTGAAACGGTCATACTAGTCGAAATAGGGATGCCGACACATCAGACTCTAATGTTTGATGAAAGCCGAAGTGAAGAGGACCAACTGCTAGTCCTGGACCGAAATGAGGAAGAATAACGCCTCAACCTTGACTTGCTAAAAGAAAAAAGGGAGGCGGCAGCAATCCGAGAAGCTAAGTATAAAGAAAAAGTCGAAGAATATTAAAATCGGAGGGTAAGGCCAGTTAATTTAAAAGTAGGAGATTTTGTATATTGGAGAAATGAAGCCAACAGGGTAGAGAATCAGGGGAAGTTAGGCCCTAATTGGGAAGGACCCTACAGGTTTACGAAAGCATTTGACAATGGTTCTTATAAGTTGCAAACCATGGTTGACAAGGAAGTTCCTCGCTCCTGGCATGCCATAAATCTTAGAAACTGTTTCTTATAAAAGTTGTTGTTGTTAGAATTCCAAATTTCATGTAATGTGTACCCTTTTTCAGACTTACTAACGATGAATGCATCCCTCCTTAAAGACGAAAGGAAAGGCAATTTTACCAAACGAAATATTGTTGTTTGTACCATCCTTCCGGTGGCTGACCCCCACCGGAAAAACTTAAATACTCGAGCGATAAAGTCATTTCGGATGCTCGAGCGGTCAAAACCGTTTCGGATGCCCAAAGAATACTTTGGATGCTCGAGCGACAAAATCGTTTCGGATGCTCTAGCGGTCAAAACCGTTTCGGATGCCCAAAAATATTTTGGATGCTCGACCAACAAAGTCGTTTCGAATGCTCGAGTGGTTAAAACCGTTTTGGATGCCCAAAAAATATTTTGGATGCTCGAGCGAAAAAGTCATTTCGGATGCTCGAGGTGTCAAAACTGTTTCGGATGCCCAAAAAATATTTTGGATGCTCGAGCGACAAAGTCGTTTATGTTGGGTCTGTTAAAACCCAATCTCCTTAATCTAGGATTTGAACATAAAATATCCTAAGTGTTTGATAACCGAGAACACCAAACAAGTCGCTGAATGCATAGTCATTCACTGAGTCATCCTCAAGTTGCTCAGGGCGAATCTATGAAGAAAGGTTCACCATTCAGTGAGGCGGTTCTCAGTGAATGATACCTGAGCCAAATAAGAAGATGATGGTCTCAGTGAGGGATGACAATAACTCACTGAGTCTCATGACTCCTCACTAAGTAAGAACACTGAGTGAACAAAGACTGAAGATAAGAAGAACTGAAGTAAAGGTGGGATTAGGCGGGATAAGTTTGAATAGATAAGGGAAGGTCCTTATCATGCAAAGGTAAACTTTCCTTGAATGAGTATAAAACCAAGACATGTGTCGACACTGAAGACCAGAAAGCATCCCTGCGCTTTACTACTTATAGTCATTTGTATCAGAGACAAAATACCTTTGTATTTAGTCCAATGTAGGCTGATGTAACTTGTCTTGTAGTCTTTTTCTATTAGGGATCTGTTAGAATCACCTTGTGTATAAATAAAGAATAAGTGGGAGAGGTAAAGATTAAGTTTGTGCACTTAATGCTTAGACATTCACAAACCAAATCTTTACTCTCTCCAAAGAACAACACAATCCCTAAGATAGCTCAGCTGGATCTTAGTTGTCACTCAAACTTAGTTTGAGTTTAGTGAGGAGTATACCATACTTGTCATTTCAATCCCAAGTGTTGTTCCACAAACACTTGGGTATAATTCTTTTGATTAATTTCTAATAAAGAATTAAATGTTGAAAAATTTGGTGTCTTATCTTTTACGTTTATTTACTTTTGATAATTAATCAATACTTCGCTACATCATGGAACTTGGTTAGATTAACTTTGTAGTTAACTTTAACCAAGAAAAAGAGTCCAACAAGTGGTATCAGAGCCTCTGATTTGTAAAACTTCTCAAAACTTTTTAAACAAAAGAGTGCTCAAAGTTTTTAAAATCAAGATCCTACCATGGCTGATAGCGATGTACCTCAGATAGTTGATAAAAAGGGAGGTAGCTATTCAGCTGTAGCTCCTAAACTAGAAGCTAGTAAATTTAGCAAGTGGAAAAAGTGTATGCTTTGCTACTTGACTTGTATGGAACCATACTACATCACATGCATCAATGAAGGTCCCTTTGTCCCTAAGACTGCTCAAGGTTTGCCTAAACCTGAAGCACAATGGACTCCTGATGAGAGGAGGGTGGTCAATCAGGACCAACGCCTGAAAAGCATCATTATATCGTGTCTCCCTGATGATACAATGGAATCAGTAATTAACTGTCCTACAGCCGAACAAACCTAGCTTGGCTTGGTTCATAGCTTTGAAGGTCCCTCAGATACCAAGGAAAACAGGATCATGGATCTGAAACTTGAGTATAACACTTTCAGGGCCAAAGAATCTTAAAGTCTCTCTCAGACCTATACCCGATATAAAACCTTGCTCAATGAGCTCTCAAATGATGGTGTAGTACTGTCTAAGCATGAAATTAACGTTGGCTTTATCAACTGTCTCCTTGAGAAGTGGTTAAAATTCTCTCAGGGTCTTAGGAATGCTAATCACATTCAGAATCTTGAGCTCCCTCAAATTTACGGGAAGTTTGTCTATGAAGACAACCTAATCGCAAGGCAATACCCTGAAAAGGCTCAAGAAACCAAAAAGGCCCTGACTGTTTCACCCATATCCACTGCCTTCTACTCTAATGTTGTTGTGCAGGATTTTCAAGATGATTCTGATGATGAGGTTGATGTGAGAACCAGTGAAGAGTATCTCAATGATCTTCAGGTTGAATTTCAAGAAAGAGCTCTTTTAGCAAACTCAAAACGTTTTATTAAAATATACAAGTCAAATTTTCAAAAATCTAAGGCTAATGAATCCACTGAATGTTTCAACTGTTGTGAAAGAGGTCACTTTGCTAAAGACTGTTTTTCAAAAACAACCACAGACCCTGCATACAAACCTTCTGGTAGTAATTCTTCAGGAACTAGCAAATTTCAACCAAAAATGCTTCAGTCCACTCAACATTTTCAAAATGAAAATATTCAAAAGGACCTTGAAGCTAAGTATAGAAAAGCTAAAGCTAAACTTGCTCTCCTTGAGACAACTCCCTCAGTACCCTAGCCTGCACCTTCCAAACATGTTCAGGGCAAAAACAAGGTACTTGTTGCTGAAGCCTATGACTGGGACGAGGAAGATGTCTCCTCTGATGAAAAAGTAAGGGTCAGTGCACTGATGGCACTTTCAGATGATAACAAGCTGGCAATGCTAGAAATGGAGAATGGGTCAACATCACCATGAAAAAGGTAAACATTTTGTTGTCTATGGATGATGATGCTGATTGGCAATCCTATTTAAACTACTTAAATGTAGATCTTAAGTTCATTGAAGAGCAAAGACAAAATTTGTTTTCAAAATTCAATAAGTTAATTTTTGAGTTAAACAAGTGTAGAGATGAATTACTTGTTTTAAAACAAGCAAAGCTTGAGGCTATTACACTTCAAATTCAAAACACTGAACTAGTAAAACAAAATCAAGCTCTTCAGGATGAACTTAAGAAAGAAAAGGCTGTGATATATAAGTGGACTCTGAAAATCCCTAGGGTTTTTGACTCAGAGAGTCTCACACCAAGCAATAAGAAAGTTATTATTGGTGAAGATTAAAACACTGAGCCCTCAAGTGAGAATCATGGTGAAAAGGCATTTCTGCCTTCAGGCATATCCTTTAACAAGGAAATGGCACCAAAACCCTGTGACTGGATTGAAAGAGTCAACCCAGATAACAAATTACCAAACTTTAACACTGGAAAAATATTGGAACCTGAAAGTCAGGCCATCAAAAATATGCTTGGGGTCACTGATGAATCTAGTTCTCCTGCGTCCATTAATGAGTCTGAACCTGTCTCAGAGAATCCACTCCCACCACTGAAAGTTCTTTAGGGAGCTGAACCTAGCTCTGAGCTAACACCCTTGGTGTATACTCAACACTCTCCAAGAGAGAAGGCTCGTTTAGGAAGAACTATCTTGAAAAGACCACTCACTGAAGTCTTAGTGAATAATAAAACGATCCATAGAGGATCAAAGTATTTAGTATACTATTTGTATTTATATTCTACAATAGATACAAGCTCACAGAGATTGTCCATATAGTTGTACTAGTGATTACATTAGTAAGCTATCGATCCATTGGCTCAAGATCTATCAAGGGTAGATCCTACAAGTGGTATTAGAGCCACGGGATAATCTCTGTGATCAAACTTACCTTCACACACCTTTTCATTCTGTAACTATGGGTGATACAGAATCTTCTGAAATCACACAAAACAACAACAACACACTCACACAACAGCTTCAGCAGGTTGCTTTTTCCAACAACAATGCCAAGTTTCCCTATCTCAAGAAAGATGAGTATGAGATATGGGCTATGAAGATGCAGAATTAGATTGCTAGTGTTGACTTCAATCTATGGAATGTGATCATGAATGGAAACAGTCCTAAAAAGACAGGAAAGACCAGAATGGCCTTATTACCATATATCCCCATTCTTCTGCTGAAGAAATCATTGTTGTACAAAGAGAGAACAAAGCAAGAACCATCTTGCTTCAAGCAATCCCAGATGATCACATAGGATATTTTCACTTTCTTGATGATCCCAGAGACATCTGGTTGGCTATAAAAGCAAGGTTCGAGGGCAATAAGGAATCTAAAAAGATGAGAAAATCCATGCTTAAGCAGGAATTTCAAGAATTCAGGATAACAGAGGAGGAGGGCATTCACAAGGGTTATGATAAATTCTAGAAGATTTTAAGTCAGCTGCATCAGCTTCAAGCCAAGCCTGACAATAAGGAAGTTAATTCCAAGTTTCTAAGGGCTTTACCTCCTTCGTTGTCCCAGGTCAGTATATCACTAAAAACAAAAGGAGGCCTGGACTATCTTTCTTTTGATGACTTGTATAACAAGCTCAGGTGCCTGGAGCTTGATATTAAGGGGCACTCCACTTATACAGCAACTCCATCATACTCTGCATTTGTAAGCACTAATTCCAACAGAGTGTCACATGCTCCAAGTCCAAGCTCTTCCTCTACAATATTATATTTCACATCTATTGGACCAAAGAGTCATCCACAGACTAGTAATGTGATGGAAGATGTACTTCATTCATTTGTTGCTGACTATAATCAAAAGCAGCAACTAGCTTATGAAGATTTTGAGCAGATTGAAGAGCTAGCATTGGAAGAGTTGGATTTAAAGTGGCAAATGGCAATGCTTTCTCTCAAAGTCAGAAGGTTTGAGCAAAAAGCTGGGAGAAAGCTCAACGTTAAAGGAAGAGATCCAGCTAGATTTGACAGGAGAAAGGTGAAGTGCTATTCATGTGGAGAGATAGGACACTTTTCAAGAGAGTGCAATGCTAAGAAGGCTGAAGACAACACAAGATATTCAGCCTACAAGAAGAAGGAGTTGGAAGCTAGAGATACAAAGGCTTTGGTGACTGCTGTGGATGCTTGCATTGACTGGAATGAGCATGATACTGATGATGCAGCAAGCAGTACTTCTTAGCAAATCTATTGCCTGGCTAGTTGTGATGCAGAATTTGCCTTCATGGGCATATCTCCTCAGGTATCTGATTGTGTTTTTGGGTGTGATAGAAAATATAACGCACCTAAAGAAGCTTATGATGATATGGAACCAAAATATAAAACCAGTTTTATTGAGGCTCAAGCTAATAAAGAAGCTGTTAAAACATTAGAAAAACAAAAGGTTTGGTTTCAACAAAATCAATTGGCTTATGAGGAGAAAATTAGAGTGTTAAAAAGGGATTTAGAGATGACTAGTAATGAGTTAAAATTTTTTGAAAAAGAAAAGGCTAGAGTTGAATTAGAGAAACAAGTTTTGCAAGATAAGTTTGATAAGGAAGTGGCTAGGCATAAAGAATGGCTAATTTCAGGTGATAAGTTAGCTAGCTTGCTCTATAGTAGCCAGTCTGTAACATCTGAGATAGGTTTAGGTTTTCAGAAATATGTAGGTGCAGAGGTACATCATAATTCAGATAAGAAAAGTAAGTATAACCCTGAACCTGTAAGCAATACAAAATTCTTAAAAGAAGGTGAGATGCTTGCAGTTCTAGGACCAATTAGAGGAGTATTTATGCCCACCACCACTAACTCAGACTTTGATGGCTCACATCATTTGTATGGCAAAAAGTCAGATGACTTGCCAAACCCTGTTTGTAAAACTAAGGACTCTGTAGGAACCTCTAAGCCCACATCCTACCATTTGGACTTAGTTGAATCACAGATGCAAACTGGCACTAGGTCTAATAATACACTTGACTCTAGTAGTGTCTCTAGTAATGATTCTAATGAATGTGTCTCTTGTTCTTTCAGTGACAAGACCTCAGAGACCTCTACTTCAAGTTATGCCAGTTGTGATTCCAAGACCAAGTCAGATTCACCCAAGTCCTCACCAAAATTTTCTATCAAGTCCTCTTACAAGTCTACTGACTCTAGAGTTGCTGCTGGTGAAGTTATTTGAAAGACAGCTTCTGTTCAAGACTTGTTATTTACTTCTTTGAAAAACAATTCCTTTCATTCATTCCAAAACAATTCTATTTCCAGTGTTTGTTTGAATAATTCTATGGTTTATAAGACATCTTTTGGTTTGAATAAATCTTCTAGAAAGAAGAAATGTTTTGTTTGTGGTAGTAAATTGCATTTGATTAAGGATTGTGATTTTTATGAAAAGAGGATGGGTGTTTCTGTTGCCCATAATAGACCTAGACCAAAGTGTACCAATGTTCATGCCAAACCCTCATATGTTCCACAGGCAACCCACACCACCAGCAGAACCAACTCAGTTTCTGCTGATAGGTCTGTTCCTGCTGGTGGGTCTGTTTCTGCTGGTAGATATTTTCTTGCTGATAGGAATAGACATGTTGCTAGACCATTTTCTGGATATAACAATAATTACTTTCAAAATGGTTATTGGCCTGGATATTATGACCCAATGTTTTGGGAATGGCATATTGGGATTCTGCTGTAAAGCCCTCAGCAAATTGTTCTTGGAAATTTAATAGACCATTCATACACAGGGGTTCCAGGAACAATGGTGGATCTAACTCATCTACATGGCTTCATTCTAATGATCCACAAGGCAGGCTCAAGTCTTTCATGACTTGAGTCTCTCTGTGGTTCTCATGTTGTTGTATATTTTGTTGTTGTAGGAGCATCCTCTTTTAAATAAAGATTTAGGTATTGTTGATAGTGGTTGCTCCAGAAGCATGTCTGGGAATCAAGAGAAGCTACATGATTTTGTGCCTTTTAATGGAGGAAAAGTGACATTTGGAAGTGGAGAAGGAAGGATCACTGGAAAAGGAACCATCAGAACTTCAAAAGTGGATTTTGAGAATGTCTACTATGTGAAAGAGCTACAAAATTTTAATTTGTTCTTTATTTCACAGATTTGTGACAAAAAGATTCATTTGCTATTCACTGAGGAGGACTGTCTAATTCTATCACAAGACTTCAAAATGCCTGATGAGAGTCTTTTATTGCTAAGGGTTCCAAGAAATCATAATCTTTACACATTCAACTTGAATGATGTAAAGTCAGAAGGTGATTTAGCATGATTGGTGGCCAAAGCATCCTTGGATGAATCTACAAAATGGCACAGAAGGATGGCACATGTAAACTTCAAGGTTATCAACAAGCTTGCTAATAATGGACTGGTTCATGGACTTCCTTCCAAGATCTTCACTAATGAACACAACTGTGTTGCATGCAACAAAGGAAAGCAAAACAAGGCTTCTTATAAAGCCATCACTGCTGTGAGCACCATTTCAGAACCTTTGCAGCTGCTACATATGGATCTTTTTGGTCCAACATCCATCAAAAGTATTGACCATAAGTACTTCTGTCTGGTGATCATTGATGCTTATAGTAGGTTTAGTTGAGTATTCTTTTTGGGGACTAAAGACCAAAGTTTTCAGATTCAAAAAGAGTATATGGCTCTCATTGAAAACCAACTTAACAAGAAGATAAAAGGGATAAGGTGTGATAATGGGACAGAGTTCAAAAATGCCAATCTCATTGAACTCTATGGTACAAAGGGTATAAAAAGGGATTATAGCAATTCCAGGACTCCACAACAAAATGGAGTTGCTGAGAGGAAGAATAGAACCCTGATAGAGGCTGCAAGATCAATGCTTGCTGACTCTAAACTTCCCACTATGTTTTGGACTGAAGTAGTTGGCACTGCTTGTTATGTACTAAATAGGGTGCTGATTACAAGACCATTGTCACAACTCACCATTTCAGGTCATTTTCCGAAATTTGACAATTTACTATTCATAAATCACTATTCATCATTTTACTATTCATCATTTTTTATGTCAGTTTGATATTTTGAGAAGAGTTCAAAAATATTACTATTCACAAAACACTATTCATTTCTGAAGAGAAAACACTATTCATGTACTTTATTCATTTCATCGTAAATTTAGTTTACGGATATTTAAATTTGCGTAACCGGTCAGGTTAAGCTGCGAATTCGAAAATCATTAATAGGGACACTTCCTACGGACTAGAAATAGTCTACATTTCATCATAATAGCATTTTCATACTATACCACTAGTAGAATATTCATATTTATATTTTTGGTATATTTAACGTTTTACATATATTTATTTTTAAATAAACGTTAACACGCGATTATTAAATATAACTAGCATATCTAAAAATCCCCACGATAGTTTCGATATATTTTTAAACTCATTACAACGTCATAAAAATTATAAAATTCATTTACCCGGTATTTTGGGAATTTATTTAATTTATATCGTAAGTTTAATATAATTACGACGGTTTTCGTGGAAACTAAATAATAATCATCCAAACACCCAATACTTGTACCCAATATATTTTCACAACTTTTATGACCTTATTATGTCCCGATTAACTTCGTCATATTTAATTTTAAGTCGTCACGATTTATTTTTAGTTAACTCGATACCCGATAACGCCTAACGAATACACAAAACAACTAATACTACCAAGCTTCCTCAACACACTTAATTACTAGCATGTGCCCCTCCCCCCTCCTTTACTTCACATTGACCATTTATTTACCACTTTGCCATCACTAATAAATATCTAAATAACTAAAACATACAAACACCTTTTTCACTTCTAATTTTAGATCAAATCAAAAGTTTTCTCTCTTCTTCCTTCATCCTAACCCACGGCCAAACCAAGAAAGGAAGAAAGAACCAAGATTTTTCCAAGATCAAGTTATTTTCTAGTTCATTTAGTGATCATTGTTAGGGTTTTGCAATATAAACTCAAGGATCATAAGGTTTTCATCATCCAAGCTTCATAATCATTCAAAGTAAGTTTACAAAATTTATTTTCATCATTTCTTCAAGTATTTATTTTGATCATGTGATTTCTATACATGATTTCATGCATATGATAGCTTATACCACTTCATCTTATAAACTTTTAACTTATAAACCCAAGAAATGTTTATTTTGGATTTCCTTGTTAGATCTACTAGATTGATGTTGTTTAAGAACCCATGACACCTTAAGAAGGTGTATGGTAGGAATAGACTAGATTTGTGGTGATTGGAAGTGATTCGGGTGGATTAGAACTAGTTTGGAACACTAGAAATGGATTTGGAACATGTTTATAAACCTACTGTCCCAAAATTTAAATTCTGGAAAACTCAGTAACTCAGGGGATATTTTCAACCAAAGATTTAGAAAATACTTTCAAAAACGAAGCCGTAGGCGAAAGAACGGACTAAAACAAGTTTATAACGAATGAGATATGATTTTTGCAAGTTTATTGACGAAAACTATTTTTCTGAAAATCGTATGCTGTTGGACGATTTTTGGTGGACAAACCGAGGCGTTAGACGTAACCTAGAGAAGCCAAGTTATCAAAAATATATTAGTACATACTAAAACGAATCCGGGGATATAAAGAACGAAGAAAATGAACTTAAAACGACCAAGTTATTCACGTTTCAATATCGGCAAAACTATATATATAAATTGACAGCTTTTCAACTAGAAATAATAATAATACTACTTCTACGTACTAAATCATAGATTTTCTAGAAATACTACCAAAGTGCCAAATTCATAACTAATGAAGTATTTATGATTACAAGCTTATTTTTACGACTATTAGACGTTATTTCAAGGTTTGCAAGGCGAAGATTATAACACTAACATTCTATATACAATATATTACGACTAGTTTTTACAAGTCTAGTTAAGACTTATTTTTCTTAAGTATGGAATATATTTTACTATGACTATAACTAGTATTTTCAAGTTATGAGTGGTATAGGTATCATGTGCATGCATATTCTCTACATCATTTCGTGATCTAAATTAGATCTTTATCATTCATCATAGGTTGCGGTTGATTTCGTTCCTTGTTGTCCCTATCATCTCATCTCATAACATCATCACTTCGAGGTGAGTTTTCATAGCCCCGTTTTTAATTCAATATTTGATTTCAAATCCCACGGGGGAGAATACATTGCATCACTTATTTTTGTACATGCCAAAGTAGCTAAACTTTCATACATTGCTTAAGTTGCTATCATACTACATTAAGTCCCCTTTATATTATCATGGACAGTTAATTTGCCTTTAAGCGGGAGTGAGTGAATAGATCTATTGAGGGTGACTCCTCCATTCGTGTTTGGGTTGCTCCAACGGAATTACGAATGCATTTCATGTCTAACATTATTAGAGTGGCTGGTAACCACTCATTTGGGGCGAAATTCTTATTCTGTCTAGCTTCGGGGTCATGAGCTTAAGAGCCAATGTAACTTCATTTTGACATCAAGTCACCTTACTTTCTACTTATGGAAATTGTACATTCATTTTAACTTATAACTCTATGGAATTCACCAACTTTATGTTGACCATTTTAGCGATGTATTTTCAGGTTATTAAGGTAGTTCATGCTGCATACATTTGGACCTTCATGGAGTCGCGGAGTCGACGCTTCTCACTATATATTTCTGAACTTATGAAACGTTTGATCTTGTTGAACTTATTTTACCGAAATTGACAACATCTTTTGGGACCTATGTTTTGTAAACTCTGAATGTTTTAATGATCAAACGCTGTATTTTCTAAACGACACTTTAGGTCATTCAATATGACTGTAACTATGATGCTATGGACAGTCACGCCCCAGGTATTCCATTCCGCTGCCAAACAGGTATTTTGGGGGTGTGACAACCATACAATAAAACACCCTATGAGATTTTGATTGGGAAGATACCCACCATTGAGTACTTTAAACCTTTTAGGTGTCAAGTGACTATCCTGAATACAAGTGATCACCTAGGAAATCCCAACCCGAACCTGACCCATTTAAGGTTGTAGCGAACTAGGATGTATCTTGGACCCTAGAGGCCTAGACTATAACCACATCATCATAGCATCTCATCATTTCATCATAGGTGCATATTCATTTTACATGTTGTTTCATGCACACACTGTGCGAGTTATTTATACCCATATTCATATATAATTATATTAACCTGGTTCACAAGTGACATGTCTTCAGATACTCACCTTGTCATCCTTTCATCGGATTCCGACACTGAAGATGTCTTGTCATCTTCCACTACCATTGTACCACCAGTTGCACTTACACCACCATTAGCACCATTGATTTGTTTTAGGAACAGGGTTTTCCTATTATTCAGCCCATACATAGAATACCGTTTTGTAGAGTATTCAGACATAATCTTAATGGACTTATTAGGATGCTTATTGCAAGGGAGATAGTATGTTTTTTTTCCTTCACTAGTAGGGCGCTTACTACTCAGGTACTACCACCACCGTCAGCTACTTATTTCACTATTGGTCGTCCCATAGTGCGTACTTCAGTTTTACCTCTTAGATTTCACGAGATAGCGCGAAAGAGGGTAGTATTCCATTCACTATTATCACCATCACATCTCAGAGACCCTACACCCATATATGACAGGCCCCTTAAGAAGCAACCACTATTTGACATACCATTACCATCTACCACACGTTACACCACCTTATAAGTTTGAGGTTGGTGAGAGTTTGAGAGCCTCTACTGCTTGACAACCTACTACTCTTCATCGTTAGATGATGATCTCTAATTATTTGAGATTACCCGCGAGTGTTTGGACGATACACTCTGAATAATATCACAAGCCTCACAAACACAATAAGAATTGCAACAAATCGCCCAAGGGTGGCATCTATCACAAGGACTCTATATTATCTTAGATATGATCGACTCAATCCTCCATAACACAATAAACCAACAAGATGCTTTGAACGGTATTATACCATCATAATGGAACTCATCACAACTCTCCCTTCATTATCAAGTTTGATTATACCACATTCTAAGTCGATAATTACATCGTTAGTCGCTCTAGCAACACTCCACCGACCAATGTGGTCACCTTAGTAGATTTGACATATAATTACAACTTTAGGAAGATGCGAGTAAGACAATAAGATTAATAAAGACGAAGGTGTCTTTACAATTAAATGATCATGTTGACCAAGATAAAAGTGACTCCCCTAGTTTTCGTGTTTCGGAGATAATAACAATTCAAGTAAGTCAAAGCCAAATTAAATTTTTGTACAAATAAAAAGATTTCTTGCAAACTTTACGAAGTACGACAAATTATTGATTTTCAATGGTTGGATTAAAACTCATTTTTGTTAAAGCAACAATCTTCATGAATTCCCTTTTTCCAAAGACATATATATATATGAGATATCGTTTTTATCAAAATACAAAATATTTCATAGTCACAACTTTTACATAACTATATTCATTACAAACTTCAAATAAAGTCACTTCAAAATACATTTATAACCAAATTTCACAATGTTTCACTCAAATAAATGTTGTTAATTTTAGAAACCATATCTCCAAGAAGGAACATGCATAACTCATGAACGAATCTCGAAAGCAACCACTATACCTACTTACTATTTGACCTTAGATGCGAAAGAAACCCCTATACCAGAGATTGCCAATATTGATACACCATGCCTTAACACCACTACTTCAAATTATGACTTTTTCGCTCATTCCATATTATGAGACCCTCACGCTAGTATGAGCTCGTTGGATTAAAAGATCAAGGTACAATTACTCAACAAAATTTATATTCTTTTCGGAGATCGACATAGCGTAGTCACATTGGGACAAGACCTCATTTTCATGAAAGGACATCGAGAAGTTTCACCTGACCATAAGGCATTTAGCTTGCATTCACGGAAAATCAAACATCATTCGATGTGGTACCTACTTGACTCAGATCACCCGTACAACAATTTCCATTCTTTATACATTTTAGTCATGCCTAGAAGGATTAAGTATTTGAACCTACGATCTTTACCTAGTATAAATTCTTGAATATTTCACATCATTGGCACCAATTTCTGCCCTATATCCTTTAACACATGGACTATCATCTTCAGTTGAATGTAGATGCCTTAACGACACGTTCATCCTTCACGCTCTCAATATCATTACCATATTCTCGACCACTTCATAATCATAAACCACTGCCCTATTATTAACCAAGATGTTTACATTCTTTAAATAAGTGGATTAGTAGACTATTATCATTCCATAAGATTCACCTACGTATCCAATACACCATTCAACGAATTTTATTTGAAGCTATTTTACTACCCTATGGGGAAATTGTTTTACAAAATTTCCAAAGTATGCTATTTTGTTACCACTCTATAAATTGAGTTTCTGTCATTACACCAAGTATTTAATATTATTACGCGGAATAATTTTCATGTTACCTTGAAAGGAAATATCAGGATACCATTTTTAATAACAATGCGTTGAACACCATCTAAATTTTTTGAGAAAAGTAATACTATTTTGACTAAATCAAGCATCGCATCATTAGTCCTCAATTATACATAGCCTGATCACCTATGTATAATTCAGGAAGGATTATGCCATGAAGTAAATAATTATATATATATATATATATATATATATATATATATATATATATATATATATATATATATATATATATATATATATATATATATATATTAGTATTGCTAATAACAATCTTCATGTAAAAGCGTTTTAAACAAGTAAACTCTTTTATAAATGTCTCTTTCTGACAAACTCTCCCTGGATACTTACCCCACCTGTCACCCACTTAGCCATTAAGTTGGACTTTCCATTGACTTCTTTAGGAGAGACTTTCCCTATCAAGTAGTAGTAGGATTCCTCGATGCAAGAAAAACAATAAAAGGATTACGGAACTACTAAACCTGGACTATGAAAATTCATAACTCAACAACAATCCTAAGATATCACGAGACCATCCGATTCACCATCTCTGACTTAGTTGTCAAATTTTATCATTCAAAGGTACTAGCAAGACTGAGCTACAGGATCGAACACATTGTGAAGGTACGCTAAACAACACTATAGAAATAAACCAAGCACCTAATTGAGACTGTAAAGCAATTCATTTAAACATGGCCTCATCTAAACGCAAACTTCCCTGTAATGAGTTTTCACCAAGGATAATTGATTTGATTTAAGGATATCGATATAGATTTCCCTAAGGAGTTGTGTTCTCTAGAAATTTCAGATAACCTCATTTTCATACCAAGAAAGGGATCCGACCCCGAATATATATCTTGACAACATGATGATAATTTCAACGATTAACCATTTCAGGACTTAAGTTAGTTTAAATACCTAGACTAGTAGTTTTTCTTGATAACCACCAATAGGCATTATCCAACCTCAGGAACTAAACGTTAGACATCTATGCATTTATGCGAACATTACCTATCCTACTATTTTATCCTTGTTAGTATTTTTACATTTAAAAGTAGTTGATTTAAAAATTGTGTTTATACAAATCACATACCTTGTAGAAAATAATTTCTGAAATTCCTATTTTGAACAAGTACGATCCTTTTTGGTCAGTATTTAGCAAAACTATTGTACAACGAAAAATATATAAACATCAAACTTTGGTAAACATTCTTAATCACAACATGTTTGAAAACGGTTTCACATTTCATCACTACTGGATTTTGAATCACCAAGAAAGATATTATTTAGTAAACTATTTGCTCCATTTTCTAAATTCGTTTATTCAAAAAAAGATTTCAACCAAAACTCACAATCGCGAGACAAATTCCCAAAACTAATCACCATACTACATCGCTTATGCATTTAGGATTTTCTGACTTGACAATAAAGAACCTTGGAATATTAGATGAAGGAAATTAGGAGGGACACCATAAATCAATTACGAACTTTTTTAGTAGAGACCAAGCCCAATAGGCAAAGAAAGACATATGTCTTATCATCCGTTGGAACAAAACACAAGGAATCAAAATTGTTACCCATATTCTCTCTCCTTCAGATAACTCCAAGTTCGAAAGATAGAACGTTGTGGAATTAGTCACAAGATTTATTGTACCCATTTCAATTATTCCTGATAAAGGTAATCGAATCACCTTAGACTCCTAGCAATCATTTTAGGATTTAATTCGGAACCCCATTTAGATGTAAACACCGCCTACCATCATTAGACTAATGGTCGAAGCGAAAGGACAATTCAAACATAAGAAAGATATGCTTAGAGCATGAGTGATTGTCTCTAGGAATGGTTGGACTAACCATTTACCATAAATCAAAATCATTTGCCAACATAGTTATCGCGCGAAAGTAGAGACTACACCATTTGATGCACTCTATGATCGAAGTACCAATTACCAATTCTCAGACCGAAATCGGAAAGTTAAATTCACTGGTCTAGAACTAAACTATGGAACAACAAAGGAAATTTCACTAGTCAAGAACCAGTTACAAGCAACAAGAAACCGGTAGAAGTAGGGTTGGTGCATGACGCACATCATGCGGATTGGGTATCCCGGAACAGTAAACCATCTAGATTCAGGTGGGAGAACGAAATAAGTTGAAAGCTTTGCCTTAGAGAGGCATGACATAATTTTGGTAACACGAGAGATTGAACCTCTAGTACATTGGACCATTTAAGATTCATTTTAGAATCGACCAACTGACATACAAATTTGGGTTCTGGCAGAGTTCAGCAACATATATTGCCCATATCACATTGTAAACCTCAAGAAGCGCTGATCACTTATTGACAGACCGAACGCGGAAAAAGCCAAACTCACTGTTCTTGTAAGCACTCATGAAATAACCAGGAATTTCCTACAAATCAAGAATCAGTTACAAGTTTGATAAGTTGTAAATCATTAAAACTTCAAGTTGGTAGCCAGATCATGTTGAAAGTTCTGCCAAGGAAAGGCATGATACCATTCAGAAAATTTGGGAAGTTAAACCCGATATACACTGGACCATTTAATATTTCGGACAGAGTAGGCCTAGTGGCCGTCAGACTTGAGCCCTGTTAGAGAACAGTAGGTTATACAAACATGTTTCACGTTTTTCAAATCTCAAGAAATGACTTTCAGATTAGTCACTCATGATTCCATTGAAAGGAATCCAACCCAATGACAAACCTAAACCTGATAGGAGAACCAATAGAAATCATGGACCATGAGGTCAAACGGTTGAAGCAAAGTCGAATCTCTATCTTGAAAGTTCGTTGGAATTCTCAAAGAAATCCCTAGTTTACTTAGGGTACGAGAGGACTAGATACAATTCAAGTATTCACATCATTTTACCGAATATACCTCAGAGATCAACCAAAACTGAACTTCGGGACGAAGTTCCTTTTAGAGGGGAAGACTGTCACAACTCACCATTTCAGGTCATTTTCCGAATTTCGACAATTTACTATTCATAAATCACTATTCATCATTTTACTATTCATCATTTTTCATGTCAGTTTGATATTCTGAGAAGAGTTCAAAAATATTACTATTCACAAAACACTATTCATTTCCGAAGAGAAAACACTATTCATGTACTTTATTCATTTCATCGTAAATTTAGTTTACGGATATTTAAATTCGCGTAACCGGTCAGGTTAAGCTGCGAATTCGAAAATCATTAATAGGGACACTTCCTACGGACTAGAAATATTCTACATTTCATCATAATAGCATTTTCATACTATACCACTCGTAGAATATTCATATTTATATTTTTGGTATATTTAACGTTTTACGTATATTTATTTTTAAATAAACGTTAACACGCGATTAATAAATATAACTAGCATATCCAAAAATCCCCACGATGGTTCTGATATATTTTTAAACTCATTACAACGTCATAAAAATTATAAAATTCATTTACCCGGTATTTTGGGAATTTATTTAATTTATGTCGTAAGTTTAATATAATTACGACGGTTTTCGTGGAAACTAAATAATAATCATCCAAACACCCAATACTTGTACCCAATATATTTTCACAACTTTTATGACCTTATTATGTCCCGATTAACTTTGTCATATTTTATTTTAAGTCGTCACGATTTATTTTTGGTTAACTCGATACCCGATAACGCCTAACGAATACACAAAACAACTAATACTACCAAGCTTCCTCAACACACCTCATTACTAGCATGTGCCCCCCCTCCTTTACTTCACATTGACCATTTATTTACCACTTTGCCATCACTAATAAATATCTAAATATCTAAAACATACAAACACCTTTTTCACTTCTAATTTTAGATCAAATCAAAAGTTTTCTCTCTTCTTCCTTCATCCTAACCCACGGCCAAACCAAGAAAGGAAGAAAGAACCAAGATTTTTCCAAGATCAAGTTATTTTCTAGTTCATTTAGTGATCATTGTTAGGGTTTTGCAATATAAACTCAAGGATCATAAGGTTTTCATCATCCAAGCTTCATAATCATTCAAACAAAGTTTACAAAATTTATTTTCATCATTTCTTCAAGTATTTATTTTGATCATGTGATTTTTATACATGATTTCATGCATATGCTAGCTTATACCACTTCATCTTATAAACTTTTAACTTATAAACCCAAGAAATGTTTATTTTGGATTTCCTTGTTAGATCTACTAGATTGATGTTGTTTAAGAATTCATGACACCTTAAGAAGGTCTATGGTAGGAATAGACTAGATTTGTGGTGATTGGAAGTGATTCGGGTGGATTAGAACTAGTTTGGAACACTAGAAATGGATTTGGAACATGTTTATAAACCTACTGTCCCAAAATTTAAATTCTGGAAAACTCAGTAACTCAGGGGATATTTTCAACCAAAGATTTAGAAAATACTTTCAAAAACGAAGCCGTAGGCGAAAGAACGGACTAAAACGAGTTTATAACGAAGGAGATATGATTTTTGGAAGTTTATCGACGAAAACTATTTTTCTGAAAATTGTATGCTGTTGGACGATTTTTGGTGGACAAACCGAGGCGTTAGACGTAACCTAGAGAAGCCGAGTTATCAAAAATATATTAGTACATACTAAGACGAATCCGGGGATATAAAGAACGAAGAAAATGAACTTAAAACGACCAAGTTATTCACGTTTCAATATCGGCAAAACTATATATATAAATTGACAGCTTTTCAGCTAGAAATAATAATAATACTACTTCTACGTACTAAATCCTAGATTTTTTAGAAATACTACCAAAGTGCCAAATTCATAACTAATGAAGTATTTATGATTACAAGCATATTTTTATGACTATTAGACGTTATTTCAAGGGTTGCAAGGCGAAGATTATAACACTAACATTCTATATACAATATATTACGACTAGTTTTTACAAGTCTAGTTAAGACTTATTTTTCTTAAGTATGGAATATATTTTACTATGACTATAACTAGTATTTTCTAGTTATGAGTGGTATAGTATCATGTGCATGCATATTCTTTTCATCATTTCGTGATCTAAATTAGATCATTATCATTCATCATAGGTTGCGGTTGATTTCGTTCCTTGTTGTCCCTATCATCTCATCTCATAACATCATCACTTCGAGGTGAGTTTTCATAGCCCCGTTTTTAATTCAATATTTGATTTCAAATCCCACTGGGGAGAATACATTGCATCACTTATTTTTAAACATGCCAAAGTAGCTAAACTTTCATACATTGCTTGAGTTGCTATCATACTACATTAAGTCCCCTTTATATTATCATGGACCGTTAATTTGCCTTTAAGCGGGAGTGAGTGAATAGATCTATCGAGGGTGACTCCTCCATTCATGTTTGGGTTGCTCCAACGGAATTATGAATGCATTTCATGTCTAACATTATTAGAGTGGCTGGTAACCACTCATTTGGGGCGAAATTCTTATTATGTCTAGCTTCGGGGTCATGAGCTTAAGAGCCAATGTAACTTCATTTTGACATCAAATCACCTTACTTTCTACTTATGGCAATTATACATACATTTTAACTTATAACTTTATGGAATTCACAAACTTTATGTTGACCGTTTTAGCGATGTATTTTCAGGTTATTAAGGTAGTTCATGCTGCATACATTTGGACCTTCATGGAGTCGCGGAGTCGACGCGTCTCACTATATATTTCTGCACTTATGAAACGTTTGATCTTGTTGAACTTATTTTACCGAAATTGACAACATCTTTTGGGACCTATGTTTTGTAAACTCTGAATGTTTTAATGATCAAACGCTGTATTTTCTAAACGACACTTTAGGTCGTTCAATATCACTGTAACTGTGATGCTCTGGACAGTCACGCCCCAGGTATTCCATTCCGCTGCCAAACAGGTACTTTGGGGGTGTCACAACCATACAATAAAACACCCTATGAGATTTTGACTGGGAAGATACCCACCATTGAGTACTTTAAACCTTTTAGGTGTCAAGTGACTATCCTGAATACAAGTGATCACCTAGTAAAGTTTGAAGAAAAAACTGCTGAAGGGTACATAGTTGGATACTCAGCTCATAGTAAGGCTTACAGGGTATATAATTTGGCTGAAAAGAAGATTGAGGAGACTCTTAACCTGAGATTTCTGGAAGACATTGAAAATATTCAGGGTAAAGGTGATGAATGGTACTTTGACCTTGACTACTTGACAGATCACTTGGGGTATACAAGATTTAAAACTAACCCATCTGCAGGTACACAAGAGTCACCTACAAACATTGCATGTACCCTGGAAGATGACTCAGACAGTGATTCAGAATGTGATGAACCCACTATTGTTGTTTCTTCTCTCCCTATTCATGTTGCAGGTCCCACTAACAAAGTAGCCTTTAATGATAAATTTGCTGCTGATGTGGATAACTCAACATATGCAGAAGATCTTGCTAGACTTCAAAAGCAAACACATGCAGCTAATGAAGAAGCTAAGAGGCTTGGTCTTGAGTTTGCTCAAGATACTGAGGCACTCTTGAGACAAGCTGCTCTTGATGCCAGCAGAAACATAGTTTCTGCTGATGGACCCCCTATTGCTGCTGATGCCAATTCTTCTGATGGCATTTCTGCTGTTGTACCTGTTTCTATTGCTACATCTACAAGCTTAGATGAACCATTTACAAGGTTTCCTAGCCCCTTAGACCTTGGAAATCATAGAAAAAGTGCTAGAATTTTCCAATCAGCTTCTTATGATGATGATTTTGCTCCAACTCTGACCAATCTTGACACTTCTGTTGAGGTTAACCCTAATCCCACTAAGAGGATCAATACCTTTCATCCTCAAACCAATATCCTTGGTGATCCCAATTCTATGGTTCTAACCAGAAGTGCAGTGAAAAACACATAGTTTGGACAATGTGCTTTTCTCACCTATGTTACTAATCAGAAAAGAGACAATCATACAGATCAACAACACTGTTTGTTTTCTTGTTTCCTATCGTAAGTTGAACCAACCAGTATTACACAAGCCTTGACTAATCCTAGTTGGGTAGAGGCTATGCAGAAAGAAATGCAACAGTTCAAAAATCAAGATGTATGGGTACTCGTTGATCTGTGATAAGGCGAAAAATGAACCACTTTTAGGGGGTCATTTAAGCCCGGAATTGAATTTATTTGATCAAATATTGCCCTAAATCGTTCCTTTTATGATTTTAGGTACTTTGGGAGTGAAATCTAGAAAAGGAAGCAATTCGGACGTTTTTGGAGCATAAAAGTGAAGAAAACGACAAAGACTTAATTTTCCAAGCTGGGAACAGTGTGTGACGGCGTCAAGAGTAAGAAGTTGACGGCGTCAAGAGTAAAGATCATGACGACCCAGTACAGAAATGAAGGCGTCACAAAGAAGAGCGTCAAGAGTTAAATGTGTGACGGCCTGGAAAAATGGTATACATGACGGCGTCAGATGTAGATGAAGGCAGTCCAAGAATTATTTTGGCGGCGAGATGACGGCGTCACAAGGTTGTTCTTGACGCCGTCAGCCTCTATTTTTTATATATAGTTTTCTAATTTTCATTCATTGAGAGGAACAAGTTTGGAGAAACCCTAAGGCCGAACCATATACGTATTTTACAGCTTTTTCAAGGGTTTTCAGCCCTTGAACCCTTACATGTGCTATTGAGATAAGTATTCTTTTAATTCAATCAATATGTCTATGTGTTGGTTGTCTATATCTTGTGCTTGTCTTGATTCCACCATGCTAGGCTAGATTTATCTTGTGTTTGCTTAGATCTAATGAAATCTAGATGTTGATTATGTGTTGATTACTTGTTTATGGTTGTATTGGATGAATGATTTCAATGTTAGGCTTAAGAAAACTGGCAGATCTCTAATTGGTAACATGCTTGAACGTCTTAGGAAACATGAACCGATGTGTACTAGGTTTTATTGGTTGTATTTAATGCATGAGTAAATTCTAATGATCCCATGTTAGGAGCTTCTTAGCCGGCTCGACATAGGAGTGAAGTAGGCACTCATAGGATTGGGGAGTTAAGTACGGCACCCCATGAATGGTATTAAGGAATACAATCCGGCATCCACGCAACTATAACAAGTAATTAACGTGTAAAAGATATCTAGGGAGTAGTGAAATCTAAGTAAACACATTTCTCCACTTATTGCTCACAACCTTAGTTTAATTTAGTTTTATTTTCATTTTTAATATTTTATTTTGATTGCATCTTTAGTATTGGGTTAGTTGACTAGCAACTAATTCCGCCCAAATTCTTCAAACCCGAGATATTTACTTGCTTTCAAAAAAAAATATAAAAATACAAAAAGAATCATCTCTCATCTCTAGAACTAGTAATTAGGTTTTCTAATCCTAGCGACACTATTCCTAGCTGAACGATCAATCCCCTGGTACTTGTCATTATACTATACTACATCGATCAGGTACACTGCCTGGTGGGGGTTGTAAGCTTCTCGAGATCCCTCGAGATGTAAAGCCTGGTGCAATCCCTACGCATCAAGTTTTTGGCGCCGCAGCCCGAGGAATAGTTATTGTCTAGGTTAGAATCTCTTTTTATTAGGTCTACTTGCTAGATTCCTTTCTAGTAAGATTTTATTTTTATTTTTAGGTTTTCTTTGGTCTATCTTATTTCTTTGTGTTTTTGTTCGTAACTCTTCACCACCCGCCATCATGGCAACTGACGAATTCTCTAACCTTAGTATCACTAGGAGTCGTGGTTCCATTAGAAACCTTGTCTTGCCTTATGTAGAACCCGAAAGAGAAATGCGTAGATTAAGACAATCTCACTCAACTCCTGAACCATCTAGCGTTGCCATCGATTTTGATGCACCCCTTTCTGAATAAAATTCAGAAAATCACATTACAACCCCTAGCTCCCAACCCAACAACGAGATGAGTACCCCCGCAACTCCTACTACTAAGCGCCTTAAGGACTACTCCTCCCCAACCCCTCGTGGCTTCTCAAATGCCATTGTCTACCCAAACGAACACACCAATGAGGTCGTGCATGCGACCGATGTTTGGCTTGTCCAAAGTGTGTGTAAGTTTTGTGGATCAGATGAGGAAGATCCAATTCAACACATTAAAGACTTCTTGAAAATAGTAGACACCCTCCATACGGATGGGGCTACTAGAGACACGTCCCGATTACGATTCTTTCCTTTCACCCTATATGAAAAAGCCCAAGAGTGGTATGATAAACTCCCTTCTGAATCTATTTTCACATGGGAGCAACTCATATCCAAGTTCTATGAGAAGTTCTTTCCACCTGGAAAAACCTCAGCGTTTAGAGATAGATCCTCCGTTTCCGAAAAGGGAAGGACGAACCCTTCCATAAATCGTGGATTCGATTTAAGGATTTAATAAGACAGGTTCCCCATCATGGCATCAAACTTTGGCTTTTGGTCCAAATCTTCTACGACAATGTCTCCTCTAATGATCAGAATGGGATCAACCAATCTAGAAAATGGAGATTAGCTAATCTTAGTGCCGAATAAGGATGGGATAGGATTGAAGAATATGCTCAAGACTAGGATGACACTTGGGATGAACCTGAGTCGACTGTCAGCATTTCTGAAATCACTTTAGATCGGTTAAGAAAAATTCACAAAAGAATGGAGTACCTAGCTGGGTCGCAGTTACCTAAACAACTTTCAAATCCTTACTTGATCTGCGACTACTGTGGGGGCCCACATGAGGTAGAGGAATGCGGAGGAGAAGCCACGACTGAACATGCATGCTTGTCAGGAGGTGACATCTATGCTGATCCCTCCCTTTTGCCTTTTTACCAAAATGACGATTATACCCTCTGGGGGAATCTGGTAAAAAGAAAAGGAGGAGAGGAAGGTCCTGAATTCGAAATCAGGAGCACTTTTGAAGATGACCTTGGTCAATTCACTCAAGAAAAAGGCTTGCAATTAAAAGGTCTTAACGAACTTGTTGACGAGCAGCAGAATGACATTGGAAAATGATTCAACAAACTTAACTCAGCCCTCGATAACCTTGAAATGCCATCAGTAAGCAAAAAAGACCCCGTGCTCATGATAACCACTCGAGCTGGAACAACAACCAAGGACCCCCTTACCCGAGCTCGTCCCCCATCACTCCCGTCCAAACAAGCCTTGCGAGGAGGAGGAGGATGTGGGCAGCGAGACTCCCAACCAACCTCCCTTAACGACCCCTTCCCCATCAACCCCACCTAACCAACCTATGATAATCCCATTCCCATCCCGATTAAAGAACCAGAAAACTGAGAATGATAACAAAAGATTCTTGTCATACCTAAAAGACTCAGTAGTCACCATACCCCTCCTTGATGCTTGCTATCACATGCCGAAGTATAGCGCATACTTTAAAAAACTACTCGCTAACCGAAAGAAACTTGAGGGTCTTGTGACCCTGGGGGAAGAATGTTCGGTGGTGACACATCGAGGGCTACCAAAAAAAGTAGACAATCCAGGCAGCTTCACCTTGCCTTGCTCCATAGGATCTCTATCAATAAAGAATGCTCTTGCCGATTTGAGGGCAAGTATCAATCTCATGCCTCACTCTATGTTCCTTAAATTAGGATACTCTGGGTTAAAGCCTACCCGTATGAACATCCAACTAGCCGATAGATCAGTCAAGTACCCCGTAGGGATATGCGAGAATGTGCTAGTCAAAGTTGAGAAATTCAAATTCCCGGTCGACATCGTAATCCTAGATATGGAGGAGGATGACTTGGTACCCATCATCTTAGGGAGACCATTTCTTGCTACCGCTCGTGCAGTCATTGATGTTTATGACGGCAAGTTAACCTTGTGAGTGGGAACCGATAGCACAACCTTCGACATTAAGGACTCTATGGATCTCTCTCTCGAAGCAGCTAACCGGCTCTATTTCATTGGGGAAGACGATGAACTCACAGATGTCATTGATAGCTGTGTTGATGAACAAATCGAGGAAGGCTGGTTACGGGACGAGAGTTTTCTGCCTTTACTAGAGGTGGAAAAGATGGAGGATGTTGGTGCAGTCTCCTTTTACCCTAGACAAGAGGCAACGGAGCATCTCAAACTCCGAAAGCCCGAAAACAGGATTAAGCCTTCTATTATCGAACCTCCTGAGTTAGATCCTAAGGAGCTTCCTAACCATTTAGAGTATGCCTTCCTTCAGGGAGAGGACCAACTGCCGGTAATCATAAACTCTTCCCTGGAACATGAACAAAAAGGTAAACTCTTAGAGGTCCTAAAGAAATATAAGGGAGTGCTCGCATGGAGTGTAGCCGACATTAAGGGGATTGACTCAACTTTTTGCACACATAAGATTCTCATGGAAGAAGATTATAAACCTACCGTGCAACCCCAGAGGCGGGTGAATCCCAACATTAAGGAAGTAGTAAAGAAAGAAGTCATCAAACTTCTGGATGCAGGATTGATCTACCCAATCTCGGATAGCCCATGGGTCAGTCCTGTACAGGTTGTACCTAAGAAGGGTGGAATGACTGTAGTTAAGAATGACAAGGGAGAGATGGTGCCCCAGAGAACGGTCACTAGATGGCGGGTATGCATTGACTATCGAAAGCTCAATGATACCACGAGGAAAGATCACTTTCCCTTACCATTCATTGACCAATTGTTAGAGAGATTGTCTGGACACGAGTACTATTGCTTCTTGGATGGATTCTCAGGGTATTTTCAAATTCCCATAGCACCTGAGGACCAAGAAAAGACCACGTTTACTTACTCTTATGGAACATTCGCCTACAAAAGGATGCCTTTTGGGCTATGTAATGCCCCCACCACTTTCCAACGATGCATGACTGCAATCTTTCACGAACTTATGGTAGACAGCATGGAAGTGTTCATGGACGACTTTTCGGTCTTCGGGAGCTCCTTCGACCGCTGTCTTGCTATTCTAGAAAAGATGCTTAAACGTTGTGAGGAAACCAACTTGGTGTTAAACTGGGAAAAGTGTCATTTCATGGTGAAAGAAGGGATTGTGTTAAGGCATAAGATCTCAGGGAACGGAATAGAGGTGGACCAAGCTAAAGTTGAAGCTATATCTAAGTTACCATACCCCACGACTGTTAAAGCAATACGCAGCTTCTTGGGGCACGCCGGGTTTTATCGGTGATTCATCAAAGACTTATCCAAAATAGCTCGGCCAATGACTCAATTGCTTATGAAGGATGCTCCATTCGATTTTTCCCAAGAATGCAAGGATGCATTCGATCTCTTAAAAAAGGAGCTCACACAAGCTCCAATCATGATTACACCCAACTGGGAGTTACCGTTTGAAATCATGTGTGACGCTAGCGATTTCGCTGTCGGGGCTGTATTGGGCCAACGGCATGACAAGCTATTCCAACCTATTTACTACGCTAGCAAAACAATGAATCCCGCTCAAGAGAATTACTCCACCACCGAAAAGGAATTATTGGCCGTAGTGTTCGCATTCGACAAATTCCGGCAATATCTTGTCCTTTCAAAGACAGTCGTTTTCACTGATCACTCGGCTCTTCGATATCTTTTTGCTAAGCAGGATGCTAAACCATGACTAATTCGGTGGATCTTGTTGCTACAAGAATTTGATGTTGAGATTCGTGATAAGAGGGGGCAGAAAATCTGGCCGCAGATCATCTATCTCGTCTTGAAAACCCCTTAGATGAGCACGATAGAAGTGAGATTAGGGACTCATTTCCTGACGAACAACTCATGTTAATGATTGATTCGGAGCCTTGGTACGCCGATTTTTCCAATTATCTCGCAAGCAGACTCGTTCCTGAACACCTGACTAGATACGAAAGAAAAATGTTCTTTTCTCTGTTAAAATACTACTTTTGGGAAGAACCATTTTTATTCCGAAGGTGTCCTGACCAAATTATAAGACGTTGTGTTTCAGAAAGTGAGGCAGTAAAGATTATGAAGGAATGTCATTCTGGTCCCTCTGGAGGGCATCATGGGGTAAGCACCACCGCCCGAAAGATTTTCGACGCGAGATTCTATTGGCCCACAATTTTCCGTGATGTCAAAGAAATGGTACAGGAATGCGATGCATGTCAACGGGCCGGGAACATATCACATAGGGATGAAGCGCCTCAGAATTTTATATAAGTATGTGAGGTCTTCGATGTTTGGGGAATTGATTTCATGGGACCCTTTCCATCTTCAGGGGGGAACGAATACATTTTAGTTGCCATCGATTATGTTTCAAAATGGGTTGAGGCACAAGCCCTTAGGACCAATGATGCCAGGGTAGTTATTCATTTTCTGAAAAAGCTTTTCGCTAGATTCGGGATTCCTAAAGCTCTCATCAGTGATGGGGGGACCCACTTCTGCAATGCACAAATGGAAAAGGTCATGAAAAGGTATGGAGTATCCCATCGGTTCTCCACCGCCTATCATCCACAAACCAATGGCCAGGTCGAAAACACCAATAGGGCTATTAAAAGAATACTTGAAAAGACGGTTAGTCAGAATAGAAAAGACTGGTCATTTAAACTCTACGAAGCCTTATGGGCATTCCGAACCGCCTACAAGACACCTATTGGAACGACCCCGTTTCGCATGGTGTATGGTAAGGCGTGTCACTTGCCAGTAGAATTAGAACATAAGGCTTATTGGGCGCTTAAGACATGTAACTTAGATTATACAATTGCCGGAACTAATAGGTTCTTGCAATTACACGAGCTTGATGAGCTTAGGTTAGAAGCCTATGAATCTTTCATTACATATAAAGAGAGAGCAAAAAGATGGCATGACCAGAGAATTAAGAAACCCAAAGAATTTTCAGAGGGAGACAATGTCTTATTATACAATTCTCGGTTGAGATTATTTCCGGGAAAACTCAAGTCTAGATGGTATGGACCATTTACGGTTAAAAATTCCTCTAAAACTGGAGCCGTTGTGTTATTAGATGATGAACGTAGGGAATTTACTGTTAACATACAGCGTGTAAAACATTATCAAGAAAATAACAATGAAATGATTAGTGAGGAGGATGTGACGTTTGATGACGAGGTCATGTAGTAACCCATGACCTTGAGTCTAGCTACAAGACTCGTAAATAAAGAAAAGCGCTTCTTGGGAGGCAACCCATGCTTTGTGTGATTTTATTTTGTTTGTTTGTTATTTGCTTCCGTTTGCATGTTTTATTTTTATTGTTGGTAGATCATGTTTCTAAACTAAAAAGTGGAAATACTTTACTTTGTTGTTTTGGCCTAGTCTTAACTCCACCTAAAGGTATTTTTGCAAAAGATAAGTGTAAGGGGAAACCCCAAATATGTTTTTAAGAAACAAACCGATCATGATTCTCCACAATATTAAGTGAACATGTATATTCGTATTTGTTAGAGTCAAATGCTTGTATTGAGTCATAATGATGTTTTGCAGGATTTTCCAGGAAGTAGGACCAAGTTTTTTCAGAAATTTTCCGGAAACTTAACATAAGAATTTCTGCAGGTCACTTCTGACGGCGTCATGAGTTTGCTCTTGACGGCGTCACGTGTAAAAATCTGGAAATTTTATCAGTTTTGTTTTTCTAACGAAGTTTTAAAGTTTTTGTTGAATTATTAAGTTTTATAATCTCCAGGAAATCTGCAAACTTCATTTCACAAGCATTATATCTTTGTTTTCTAGGATTTAGTAACTTATGTAGATTGCCGCCGATTTTATGCGAGGTTGTCTTGTTTGTTTTCTCAGGATTTACAGGTTATGTATGACAAGAAGATGATTTATTTTTCTGGAAGGGAAGCTTTGATTGTTCATTTTTTTGGAGGAAGATCTAACCTGGTCACCTTATTATCCATACCGAGCGACTCAGGGGAGTATTTGATTTCATTCGTTTTACTTATTTCACTTTTACATTCTTTACTAGAACATCGGGGACAATGTTCATCCTAAGTGTAAGGGGAGGGTAAAATGATGATACCTTACAAATACACTTTCGCTTGAGTTTGTTTGTTTAATAGTAGATGTGTAATAAAACTATGAGAAATACTTGTTAGTGCAATTTTAGCGCCAAATTTAAAATTTTTTTATAACATTTAGGAGTGAAACTTTAGCCATAGCAAGCGTCTCATGGATAGGAGATTGTATGACTAGCACAAAACCGTATCATTCAGAAAAATTTTCCACCCAAATATGTGAGGTTCGCCTTTAGATTTGATAGGAAAAGCATTTACTATTAGTGCTTATGAGTGTACCGGTAGCATTTAGATTCTAGAACTTGCGTTAGTGATGCATCCCGAGACCGCTAGTGAGACTACATTCGTGTAGTAGGATTTAATAAATGATAAGAGGCATTAGGATCACCCTTGTGTTAAACCCGTATTATAATTACTTGACCATTTAAGTCATATTACTTGGCTAGTTAAGTCAACTAATTTTTCCCACACCCTTAGCGTTGTACTCATTTTTAGTACACGAAACCCCTAGTACACCCCTCCGAGCCTATCTTTTCGTTTCTAACTTTAAGCATCTTACTTAAAGGAAGAATTTGTTACACCCCACTTAAATATACACCCAAATCGCCTTAGCCTTCCGTGTATGCGCTCATTTTTAGTGCATTATTGTTATTTGTTAAACCCTAAGTTAACTATCTAATTGATTACATGGTTGCTAAGTCGAGTCATATCCTTGTACATTTTGTATTGGGACTCATGGGTAAAGTACTTATTTTATGGAGTAATGGGGAAGAACATCATTTATTACCCCCATATGTGCGTTAATCTTAAAAGTGCTCCAAGTGTTTTGATTATCTTAATTCGTGTCATTAGATTAGTTTATTGTAAAGTATGTAAAAATTCAAGTGTAAGGGGAATTTTCATTCCCTATGATGTATTATTTTGGATGGTAGAGTAAGAGTGTATGCAAAAATAAATAAATAAATAAATAAATAAAAAATAAAAAATAAAAAATCAAGAAAAAGAAAAAAAAATAGAAAAAGAAAAGAGAAAAAACATACGGACTACCATCCCTTTTTATTCTATGTTCATTTTATGTTTTTGTTATTTTTTATTTATTAGCTTAAGTCGAGTCTAGTCTTGGCTTAGCAACGCCATATTGTACATGTAATTAACCAAGATTGTTAACTTGCCACCAGTAAAGACTGCCTATATCCAACAAAACCGTATATTTCATATCCCTACACCTAACGTTACAACCCTTTAAAAGACCTCTTTGATAGTTTATCCTAGGTGCTTACGCCATGTGGTAGAGGTTTGATCCTTTCCCAAGCCTATGGTAATCTATTTTGCTATGACAGGTAGTGAGAGATATCTTCCGTTTCCATATTGTAATTTATACTTTATTACACCCAAGAGATGTGAGTATCTAAACACTATTTGTGAGGTGCTTGTGTATGACCTCCGTGCTTGTCTTTGGTCTTTAGTGGAACGATTATTTGTTGTAATTACTTTTATATTAGTGTTAAATGACCCCTAACATGTATTTTGATTAGAATAAAAGCGCATTTGCTTGGGGACAAGCAAATCTCAAGTGTAAGGGTATATGATGAGGCGAAAAATGACCACTTTTAGGGGGTCATTTAAGCCCGGAATTGAATTTATTTGATCAAATATTGCCCTAAATCGTTCCTTTTATGATTTTAGGTACTTTGGGTGTGAAATCTGGAAAAGGAAGCAATTCGGGCATTTTTTGAGCATAAAAGTGAAGAAAACGCCAAAGACTTAATTTTCCAAGCTGGGAACAGTATGTGACGGCGTCAAGAGTAAGAAGTTGACGGCGTCAAGAGTAAAGATCACGACGACCCAGTATAGAAATGAAGGCATCACAAAGAAGAGCGTCAAGAGTTAAATGTTTGACGGCCTGGAAAAATGGAATACATGACGGCGTCAGATGTAGATCAAGACAGTCTAAGAATTATTTTGGCGGCGAGATGACGACGTCACAAGATTGTTCTTGACGCCGTCAGCCTCTATTTTCTATATATAGTTTTCTAATTTTCATTCATTGAGAGGAACAAGTTTGGAGAAACCCTAAGGCCGAACCATATACGTATTTTACAGCTTTTTCAAGGGTTTTCAGCCCTTGAACCCTTACATGTGCTATTGAGATAAGTATTCTTTTAATTCAATCAATATGTCTATGTGTTGGTTGTCTATATCTTGTGCTTGTCATGATTCCACCATGTTAGGCTAGATTTATCTTGTGTTTGCTTATATCTAATGAAACCTAGATGTTGATTATGTGTTGATTACTTGTTTATGGTTGTATTGGATGAATGATTTCAATGTTAGGCTTAAGAAAACTGGCAGATCTCCAATTGGTAACATGCTTGAACGTCTTAGGAAACATGAACCGATGTGTACTAGGTTTTATTGGTTGTATTTAATGCATGAGTAAATTCTAATGATCCCATGTTAGGAGCTTCTTAGCCGGCTCGACATAGGAGTAAAGTAGGCACTCATAGGATTGGGGAGTTAAGTATGCCACCCCATGAATGGTATTAAGGAATACAATCTGTCATCCACGCAACTATAACAAGTAATTAACGTGTAAAAGATATCTAGGGAGTAGTGAAATCTAAGTAAACACATTTCTCCACTTATTGCTCACAACCTTAGTTTAATTTAGTTTTATTTTCATTTTTAATATTTTATTTTGATTGCATCTTTAGTATTGGGTTAGTTGACTAGCAACTAATTCCGCCCAAATTCTTCAAACCCGAGATATTTACTTGCTTTCAAAAAAATATAAAAATACAAAAAGAATCATCTCTCATCTCAAGAACTAGTAATTAGTTTTTCTAATCCTAGCGACACTATTCCTAGCTGAACGATCAATCCCCCGGTACTTGTCATTATACTATACTACATCGATCAGGTACATTGCCTGGTGGGGGTTGTAAGCTTCTCGAGATCCCTCGAGAGGTAAAGCCTGGCGCAATCCCTACGCATCAATCTGCCTGCAGGAAAATTTGCAATTGGGACCAAGTGGATTTTAAAATGCAAGAGGGATGCAAGAGGAATTGTGGTCAGAAACAAAGCAATATTGGTTGCTCAGGGTTTTAGACAAGAAGAAGGGATTGATTATGATGAAGTTTTTGCACCTGTAGCTAGAGTTGAGGCCATTAGGCTTTTTCTGGCTTTTGCTTCATACATGGGTTTTGTTGTGTATCAGATGGATGTGAAGAGTGCCTTTCTCTATGGAAAGATTGAAGAGGAAGTTTATGTCACTCAGCCAAAAGGTTTTGAAGACCCACATAATCCAAAGAAGGTGTACAAGGTTGTCAAAGCACTCTATAGTCTTCATCAGGCACCAAGAGCTTGGTATGCAAGGTTATCAACATTTCTTTTGGAGCATGGCTATAGAAGAGGAGCTATTAATAAGACTCTCTTCATTAAGAAGAATTCCAGGGATATCATTCTTGTCCAAGTCTATGTGGTAGATATCATCTTTGGTTCCACTAAAGAAGCCTGGTGCAAGGAATTTGAAGATTTAAAAAAGAGTGAATTTCAAATGAGTGCAATGGGGGAACTGACATTTTTCTTAGGGCTACAAGTCAAGCAACAACCTGAAGGGATCTTTATCCATCAAGAGAAATATGTTAGAGACATCTTGAAGAAGTTTGACTTTGAACTATTGAGGACTGCAACTACTCCCTATGAACCTCCAAAGCCTAAGAATCAGAATGAACCAGATGAAGTTGTCAATGTTCATTTATACAGATCCATGATTGGCTCACTCATTTACCTCACAGCTTCAAGACCTGACATCACTTTTGCTGTCAGTGCTTGTTTAAGACACCAAGTCACTCCATTAACTTCCCACCTGAATGCAGTGAAGAAGATTTTCAAGTATCTAAAAGACCGACCTAAGTTAGGTCTTTAGTATCCAAGAGACTCACCATTTGTGTTGGAATCATATAGTGACAGTGATTATGCTGGAGCTAATTTGGACAGGAAATCCACAATAGGAGGTTGTCAATTTCTTGGCAGAAGGCTAATTTCTTGGCAGTGCAAGAAACAAACCATTGTGGCCACCTCATCTACTAAAGCAGAATATGTTGCTGCTGCTAACTGTTATGGTCAGGTACTTTGGATTCAAAATCAAATGCTTGATTATGGGTTCAACTTCATGAACACTAAAATCTATATTGGTAATCAAAGTACCATTTCAATTGTTAAAAATCCAGTCTTTCATCAAAGAACTAAACATATTCAAATTAGGCACCATTTTATCAGGGATCCAAATGAGAAACATTTAATACAGGTGCTTAAAATTCATACTGATGATAATGTGGCTGATTTATTAACAAAGGCTTTTGATGGACCTAGGTTTAATCACTTAGTTGTCCACATTGGGATGGTTAACCCTTAACTGCTGTGTTTGAGGGGAGGCATAAGCCTGAGGGGAGGCATATGCCTTTGGGGAGGATTGATATTGATGTTGTAAAGTTTGTATATTATTATGATTATGTTTGATAACTTTGTTTTGCAGGTTTTATTTTTAATTAGACTAAGCATTATTTGTATAAGTTTACCTTTTGTATCTTTTGTGTTCTGTTTTTGGCAATGTTTTGCAGGTTCCTATTTCTGCTGATGGGCTAAGATCATTTTATCACATATTAGTGGAATAAAAGAACACAGAAACAAGAACTTTTATTCACTAAAGAGTCATTACATGAAGTACATCAACCAGAAAACAAGATCAACAAACAACATTATATCAGAACAACCTCAAAAGACAACTAACCAACAACCTACACCTACCCAAACCCCTTACTCCATCTTCTTCTTCCCCTTTCCCATGTCCTTGTCCTTGGGGTCAGGCATTCTCTTGTGGACCCCTCTGGATTGCATATCTTTGTCCCACAGTTTGGGAGCAGCAGGCCCTAAGACAACTTTTAGTGGACCCTTGTACCTTTGGGAAGTTTGAAGCTCTACAGGGACTGAGATTTTGCTCATATCAGCAACAACTCTTTCCATCTCACTAGTGAGAAACTCAGTGACAAGAGTAAAGTCTGGAAGAAGGGAAGTAGGATTTAGAGTTTCCTCTAATGAAGCAGGAGATGGATTGACCTCAGAAGGCCCCTCACCAATGGTGTAATATGCTCTCCTCATTTGGGGTATATCATAGGTAGAGTCAGACGATGAATAAGAAGAAATTTCAATCACATTGGATTTGGGGTTCATGGCTGCTTTTGTTGGGAAGATATTTGGTGTATGTGGAATTAGTGTGTATTTGATTTGGGTAGCTTATGACTTGAAGGCTTCTTTATATAGATCTGATTTAGAGATTAATGAGAGTTAATGTAACTTAATGGGAGGTAGTTGAGTCTGTGATATTTACTGATTTAGCAAGTTGACCATAAAGAAGATTCTACGGATGACTTTCTGCTGATACTCTTAAACATATCAGAAGTGTGATCATAAAAGAAGTTGGATATGTGTTCCTGTTGATTGTTTCTGTCAATAGTGTTTACATTAGTAGAATGTGTATTCATCAGTTAAAAAGAGCTAAATAACTTTCATTCAAACAAGTCAGATGATTAATCAAAGGATAATAAAAGAAACAAAGTTTTATTTATAAGCATCAAAAGTACAAGAAGGATAAAGTTACAAGATACTGCAAATAAGCAAAACAATCCCAAAACCTAATACCTAGCCTATCAATCCTGACACCACTATTCTACTTTCCCTTTTCCCTTCCCTATCACCTTTGCAATCTTGGTCTTACCCTTATTCCTGGTGAAGGTCTCATACTGTTTAGGGCAAGGGAGCCCAATCACCACTTCTCTTGCTTCTGGCAGAGGAGGATTTGACCTTCTTGGTCATGGTAGTGGTCTTGGACGGGAGGATTCGGGTCACTCTGGTGTTGAGGGAGGCTGGTAAAGATCATCATCTTCTTCTTCATCAGACGAGGTCCAGATGCAGGGTGACACGAGTTCACGCGGTGGTGGTTGATAAGGGATCCAAGGATTGGGATCCTCAGAAGATTCTGAGGACTTTGCAGGATTAGGGCCTTTGCTTGATGCACCCACATCATGCTTCTTCTTCTTGGCTTGTTCTTTTGTAAGCCCTCTTGGCTGGGTTAGCACATGGAATGGTGGTGGAGAAGTCGATGATTCAGATGAATTAGAGGTGTCAGAAGATATATTGATGACACTCAGGTTGGATTTCATGGTTGCGTTTGAATGTAGGGTTATGTAATTAGGGATTTGGATTGTAAATGTGATTGGTGTGATTTGGGGATTTTTACCCTCTATTTATAAAGCCAATTAAGCCTCGTGTTTCGAAGAAGTTCTTGCCATTAATGCTAGGCGGTTTACACGTAATTGGGAAAGAAAGTTTGACTAACAAAAGAGATTTTTACTAAATAATGGTTACCACTGATGGAGTGTTTCTGCTGATTGACCCATATCATTGCTGCTGATGGATGGAATGGTTGACCGTAGTCAACATTAAGTAGGTTTCTGCTGATTGACCATATGATTCCTTTTGGTTGACTTGGTTTCTGCTGATGAGTCAGTTTTGTTTGGGATTTTATTAAAGTCAAATATTGGTCAAAGATTGTTTCCACAATTCTTGCCAATTACACTCCACGTTTGGAAATTTACTTCAAATAACCTAGACGTGCAAATCCCACTCACAAATAACTGATTCCCTCTCCTTATAAACTCTAAAACCTTTTCAAAACCTCTCAAGCATTCAAAACCCACTCTCTCTTGTCAATCAATAGCAGAACTTTTATTCAAAGGTGATCATAACAAACAAGCTTTCTTAGGTTGTGGTAAAGGGGATGCTCATTATGTTCAGATGATGGAATTTCTCGAAAGGTCAAAGATTCAATTTGCTTTAACCCAATACCCTGACATTATACATGAATCATTGGTTAAACAATTTTGGGGAATGGCTCAAGTAACTTCTATTGAAGAAGGACCAACGGACATTGTGGCTACTATAGATGGGGAAGAATATGCAGTTACAGAGTCCTTGGTTAGGGCTCAATTAGAACTGGATGATGAAGGTGGAGAGCATGAGGTGCCTAAAGAGGAGATTCTTCAGGTCTTCAGGCTGTTGGATATATTGGAGATGGGAAGGTCTGGTACAAAAATCAATTTTGCCCTAAATGGAGATTCTTGACACACACTCTGCTTCAGTGTTTGAGCTCTAAGTCTGGAGGTTGGGATCAATTCTCCACAGATATTGCTCTTGCCATTGTGTGCTTATTTCAGGGTAGAACTTTTAATTTCTCTAAGTAAATATTTGATGAAATGGTTAAAAATGTTAAGGATACCAAACTTAAATTTTTAATGTATCCTAGGTTTCTTCAAATAATCTTAGGTATTCAGACCAATGACACTACCCATATGCCTGTTAAGTGTTTTTCTAGCAAACTATTTACTTCTATGCAAACAAAATAAAATGGCTGGGACCACACACATTATTATTGGGACCATAGGCCTTTATTACCTGCTATGTTGCTTGCTGGCAATGCAGTTGCTGGTGGTCAAGAACCTGCTGATGCTAATGCACCAGTAGATTCTGCTAAAGGTCCTTCAGTTACTCTTGATGCCAGTACATCAGTTGCTGCTGATGCCCAACCACCTCTGTCTCCAAGGCCATCCACACCTAGATCTCCCACACCAATACCCTCACCTGGTGTTGATGCTCCTACTGAGCATGTGGCACCTGAGGATTTTGGCCCTGACCAACCTGTACTCTCCCCACAGATAACAAGACTTGCCACACCAAGTCCATTAAGACCTACTACTGAAGAATATGAGGATTTAGATGCAGGATTTTATAATTCTCCTCTCAGGACCAACGATGTTCCCAATGCTACAGATATCCCTGCTGATGGAGCTGAAGGTCCTATTACTCTCACCTTCATGTGTATTTTGCTTAACAGGTATGTAAAGAAGGTTGATGACTTGGAGAAAGAACTCAAAGAAACAAAAGCTAATCTGGGTGGTCAGATAGATATGCTCACAGCAAAGGTTCAGGATTTGGAAAGACAACTAGGACAAAAGAAACAGAGGAAAGTGGTTAGTGAATCAGAAGATGAGCAGGATGATGTGCAGTTTGAGTCTGTTCACGTCTTGGCTGATGTGACTCTAGCTTAGCCACCACCTCCACCTGCACCTACATCTGCTACACCACTTAAGCCTCAGGGACTTATCAAGTATCAAAGAAGGCATCCCAGATCTTATATGGGTAAGAAATCACAAGGATCAGTTGATGCTCAGGATTTGGCTGCTGAGTCAGGGATGCTTCTTACTAAACCTGATGCTGCTGTTCTTGGAAATAATACACCAAGTGATAATATTGTCGAAGCCCATTCTGCTGATGTTGATATGAGTGGGGTTGCTGCTGAAAAGGTCATTGATGGTGTTCATACATTAGTTGAATCCTTCTTTGTTGCTGGTAAAGAGTATGTGGTCTCACCTAGCCATGATACATCTGTATAAGAGCATACTACTGATGGTGACACACCTGCTACTCCCTATACCAGAGGATCTGCTGATATTACTATTGATTAAGATGTTCAGGATTTAACTGCTGATCCTATGGAGGAGTCAGACACTCCTAAGGATGATTCTTCTGACATTACTGGAGTTTTTGATGATGATCTTGTCTAAGAACAAGAAAAACTTGAGCAAGAAAGACTCCTGAAGGAATGTGCTGATAAGAAGAAAAGTTCAGATTTGGCTCAGGAACTACAGGCTAAATATAACTCAGAGATCCAATCTGCTACAAACAAATATGTTTATACTTTACCTCTTGCAAAACAAAGAGAATTAGATGCTGTCCAAACTTAGATGAAGCTGATTGGATGCACATTGGACAACAAGTGGTTTCAAATCCTGTTCTTGCTAGAGAGATTCTTGGAGATAATGTTTCTAAAGCTGATTATGCTCCTAGAATGGTTGAGATTATTAAACTCAGAAGGAAAGCTGATGCTGAAAATATTGCCAAAGCAAAAAGAGATAAACCTCTTACACAAGCACAGCAAAAGAAGATGATGAGAGAATTTGTGAAGAATCAGAGTAGTGCAGTGTACAATAATCCCTGAACTAAGACTCAGGTCTGGTACTTATCAGATGATCAGCTGATTCACCAATACAATTTGATTAAGACTAGACTTCACAAGGATGGACTTCTTGGTTCTCATCAGCCTCATCCAAGTATGCAGCCTACTGATAAAGAACCGTCTTCCCAAGGCCTTCAGATTGGTGATGCTACTGATACAGAACCTTCTCCTCCAGCTGATAACACTTCATTTGCTAATCCTGCACATGATGTTTCTACTGATCCTTCTACTGATGTTTTTGCTGATTATATTCCTGCTGTAGGTACTTCTTCTCTGGACAAGGGTAAAGCTAAGGTTTTGAAGAAGATATTCCTTCTAAGAAGAGGTCCAGGAGACAGATGGAGGAAGATAGATTAGGTGAAGAGGCTGCACAGAGATTGCATAAGGATCAAATTCATGAGGAAAAGGTCAGACTCATAGAACTTGAAGCTGCTAGGGCTAAACAAGCTAGGTTGGATACGGAGGCTCAACAAGTCCCTGTCTCACCTTCTGCAATGGATTCTGATATTCCCCCATCAGCACCTTCCTCAGTTGCTACTCATGCTCCTTCTGCAGTTACTCACGAGCCTGCACTGACCATTGATGAACCATCTTCTCCTCATTCTGCTATATATATTCCTGGCAGAAGGGCCAAGAGAATGGCTAGAATAAAAGCCTCTAAACCTCCTCATGTAAAGAGGGAGTTGGACTTTAATGCTGACGATGCTTCTTTTCTTGAGGAAGGGTCTCCTGAAGACTGGCCTGAGGGATTTTTAAATGTCTTGGTTAGATGGGAGGTTTCCAGTAATGGGCAGTCTAATACAATTTATAGGCTTGATGGATCATCTATGCCCTTCACATTTCTGCAAGAGATTTTGCATCTTGTGGATCATCAAGATCTACTAACTCTCTATGACCTGGTTACCAAGTATTATGCTAATCATACTCCTGAAGGTGATGGGTTATATCTCTTGGGTGATCTTCAAGTGCTCATGGACTCTGAGTCTTCCACTGGTTCTGGTTATGCGGTTTGGAATAATAATTATAGGTGGAATGTATTAAGTTGGAGGTTTGATCCTGTTCCCTATGTTCATGTCTTGGAAACTAAATCTGGTATAAGGGTGGCTATGTTTATAGACAGGGATTATCCATTGACTGCGACTCTTATGGAGAAAATGCTTCTACATCATTTGGAAATTCCTCCTGATCCAGTTGGGAATGCTAGACTCTTTGCTGAGTTTTTGATTCGTTTGTTCAAATCTAAGATCAGGGCAGCCAGAGCTCCTTGAATGATGGTATTGTATATTTTTGTGTTTATTTTTTTTATTAAAAAAAAAAAAAAAAAAAAAAAAAAAAAAAAAAAAAACCTAACAGGTTTGTATAGTATTTTGTGTGTTGTATGCAGGTTTTGGTGTTGGTTATTTACCACACCTTATCTGGTTATCAACTTACCATGATGTCTATTCCATCAAAAAGTTGGCTAGTCCAAAGGGTACAGCTTTGGTAAGGACAAGTCAAATTTGTTGATAGCTGTAATAGTTTACTAAAAACTATTGGGTTCTCGACTCACCCATGCTTAACAGCTGAGAGTTGGATGGTTGTCAATTGACCATGGATTTTTCCTTATGGATTCTAAATAATTGGCTAGCCCACAAGTGTATGGTTTGTGGTAAAGGCAGTGGAAAACCATATTTGTTATTCAGTTTACCAAGGTGATTTAATCAACCAAATAACTGACTAGTCCTGAGCAAACGGCTACAGGTAAAGACATCTCAAATCCATTTATAGCTGATGATTTGCTAAAAATCATATAGTTATCAGTGTACCATAGTTTTTGATCTGAAACATTTGGCTACTCCAGTAGTAATGGCTATTGATAAAGAGACATCAAATCCATTATTTTCTATGATTCACCTCTCACAGGAGTTAACACACCTGGAAATGATGAGAATAGTATGAAACTTATGTTTTGATGTACATTTGGTCATTTGTTGCTGCAAAAAATGGTGGTTTCAAGTTTTTGCTGATTATAGAGATGCTGCTGATGAAGATTCTTTACTGCTGAAGTTCATGTTCAATCCTCTTCTTCTGGGACTTAAAGATCTATCAAGAATCTTGGAGTTAACCATGTCAACTACAAGATTAGTGGAGGATTGTAAGGAATTATTGAAGTCAGCATATAGATACTGCTGATGGATACTGCTGATAGGATTTTGCTGAAGCTTATAAAGATTCTGCTGATGATCTGGATTCTACTGATGCATTAGTTTCTGTGGATATAGTTAATCCGTAGATAGAGATTAGTTATTTTAGGACATGATATTTAGAATATCTTTTATAGTTTATTGTTATTCGTTTCTTGTAAAAGAGTTTAGAGTTCCTTGTAGTATAAAAGGAACACACGGTTTATGAATTTTGCATATGTCAAAAACATTCTTAGTGAATAATAAAACGATCCATAGAGGATCAAAGTATTTAGTATACTGTGTGTATTTGTATTCCGCAATAGATACAAGCTCACAGAGATTGTCCATATAGTTGTACTAGTGATTACATTAGTAAGCTATCGATCCATTAGCTCAAGATCTATCAAGGGTAGATCCTACGTTGTATCCTATCACAATGCTCAGTCTCTTGACTATGCCTCAGGCTCTAAACAGATAAGGCAAAAAGCTAAACCTTTTTCACCTTGCATCCATTGTGGATTCAACGATCATCTCCCTGGTGATTGTTTGATGTATCCATGTTGTGATATCTGTGGAGTCCCTACTCATGACAGTTCAGGACATGAACAGGTCATTCAGTCCAGAAGAGGCATCACCAAGCCAACCCAACAAACCACCTCCTCTCCCAGATGCATAATTTGTGGAAGCAATTTTCACACCACCACTGATCGTGGATCAATCTCTCAGTTCAAAAAGGCCATTAAAGCCAAACCCACCAGAAAGTGGGTTCACAAGAAAAACTAACTCAGTTTACATTTGTGTAGAGACATGCCAGAGATCCTGTTTGGCATCTTGATAGTGGATGTTCAAGAAGCATGACTGGCGTGAAGGAATATCTGCACAAATAAGCAAAGGAACCAGGACCTAAGGTGGTATTTATTGATAACTCATCTTGTCTCACTAAAGGTTATGGTTCAGTAAACTATAGTGGAATTGTTTTTACTAGAATAGCTAATGTTAATGGTCTTAAATATAACTTGATCAGTGTAAGTCAACTATGTGATGCTAAATACATTGTTTAGTTTGATGATAAGCAAGGTGATGAGGCAAAAAATGAACCACTTTTAGGGGGTCATTTAAGCCCGGAATTGAATTTATTTGATCAAATATTGCCCTAAATCGTTCCTTTTGTGATTTTAGGTACTTTGGGAGTGAATTCTGGAAAAGGAAGCAATTCAGACATTTTTGGAGCATAAAAGTGAAGAAAACGGCAAAGACGTAATTTTCAAAGCTGAGAACAGTACCTGACAGCGTCAAGAGGAAGATCCTGACGGCGTCAAGAGTTAAAACCATGACGACCCTGTGCAAACCTGACGGCGTCACAAGAAGGCCGTCAAGAGTACTTTTGGTGACGGCCTGCACAAGGGGAATACATGACGGCGTCAGACCCAGATCTAGGCAGTCCGAGAAACTATTTGGCGGCGAGATGACGGCGTCAGACATTTGTTCTTGACGCCGTCACCTATCAAACTCTATATATAGTTTTCTGTTTTTTATTCATAAAAGAGGAACTTGTGTGGAGAAAACTAGGGCCGAACTTTGTAAACCATAGGTCATATTTTACAGTGTTTTCAAGGGTTTTCACCCCTTGAATCCTTTCATGTTCAATTGAGATAAGTCTTCTCTTAATTCATTCAATATGTCTATGTGTTGTTTGAATATATCCTTTGCTTGTCTTGATTTCAACATGCTAGGCTAGATCTATCTTGTGTTTGCTTAGATCTAATGAAACCTAGATGTTAATTATGTATTGATTACTTGTTTATGGTTGTATTGGATGAATGATTTCAATGTTAGGCTTAAGAAAACTGGCAGATCTCCATTGTGTAACATGCTTGAACGTCTTAGGAAACATGAACCGATGTGTACTAGGTTTTATTGGTTGTATTTAATGCATGAGCAAATTCTAGTTATCCCATGTTAGGAGCTTCTTAGCCGGCTCGACATAGGAGTGAAGTAGGCGCTCATAGGATTGGGGAAGTAAGTACGCCACCTCATGAATGGTATTAAGGAATACAATCCGTCATCCACGCAACTATAACAAGTAATTAACGTGTAAAAGATATCTAGGGAGTAGTGAAATCTAAGTAAACACAATTCTCCCACATATTGCTCACAACTTTAGTATAATTTAGTTTAATTTCATTTCTAGTATTTTATTTTTATTGTATCTTTAGTATTGGGTTAGTTGACTGGCAACTAATTCCGCCAAACTCCTTAAAACCCGAGATTTTTACTTGCTTTCATAAAAATATAAAAATACAAAAATGAATCGTCCCTCATCTCTAGACCTAGTCTTTAGGTTTTCAAATCCTAGCGATACTATTCCTAGCTGAACGATCAATCCCCCGGTACTTGTCATTATACTATACTACATCGATCAGGTACACTGCCTGGTGAGGGTTGTAAGCTTCTCGAGATCCCTCGAGAGGTAAAGCCTGGTGCAATCCCTACGCATCAAGTTTTTGGCGCCGCAGCCTGGGGAATAGTTATTGTCTAGGTTAGAATCTCTTTTTATTAGGTCTACTTGCTAGATTCCTTTCTAGTAAGATTTTACTTTTATTTTTAGGTTCTCTCTAGTCTATCTTTTTCTTCGTGCCTTTGTCAGTAAATTAAATTTATTGACTATTCTGTTGACCATTATGGAAAACGTGAATCCACCCCTTTCCCCTAGAGAAGTGGCTGTGTTACGTGAGCAAATTGAGAATGAGATTAGGGAACTTAGGGAGCTTAATAGGTTGATTAAGGTTGAGCTCGACCATGCATTTAGTGACCTAGCGACCGCCTTGTATTCAAATGAGGACCTAGGGCCTAATGATTTTGAGAATGTTGTTGAGGAACTTGAAGAAGGGGAGAATGATCCAAAGTTAGATGATTATTTTAATCTATACCCCACTAAGGAGGAGATTGCATATTATAATAATCTTATTGATAAACCTCGATCTCCTTTTACTAGAATCGAACCTAAGATAAAGAGAGGCGATCCTAAGAATGCTAAGATACCATGTATGATTGGGTATAGACACGTTAACAATGCTTACATTGATTTTAAGTCCCCAATCAACATTATGTCCTCGAGTGTTTATAATGATATAGTGAAAACAAGACTTGAACCTAGAAGAGATCCCAAATACCCCGGTGGAGTTTGTAACTTTGTCGGGAGAATTAAAGGTCTACATGTCTTTGTTGGGAATTTCACTTATATCGCCAACTTTATGATTGTTGAAGATCTTGCTAATGTTATTGATTGTCGATTATCCAATGTTGTGTTGGTAAACCATTTGTTGAAAGGTCCAAGTTAGAATATCATGAGATAGAAGGGACAATCCGATTTGCAAGTAACACCGATAGGATCACTTATAGGATGCCTAATAGAATGAAAGAATTTCGTTTTGTGCCCCGACTTGACTTGGATAATATTAGTGCTATTGAGGACATCAATGAAGAAGATAAGAAAAAGGGCATGGATTATGTATGGGAAAAGAAGAGTCTTTTCTACAAAGATTGCTTGACTCTAGGACCAAAGTATAAAGTCGATAAGGAATTTGCCCATAGGATTATAGGAGCGATTGAGAAAAAGGTGATTGGTTTCTACAAAGAACATTTACAATCAGAAAATGAAACCAACGATGAGGTCACGTAGTAACCCATGATCTTAAGTCTAGCTACAAGACTCGTAAATAAAGAAAAGCGCTTCTTGGGAGGCAACCCATGATTGTGTGTGATTTTTATTTTGTTTGTTTGTTATTTGCTTCCGTATGCATGCTTTATTTTATTGTTGCTAGATCATGTTTCAAAACTAAATAGTGGAAATACTTTACTTTGTTGTTTGGCCTTGTCTTAACTTCACCCAAAGGTGTTTTTTGCAAAAGATAAGTGTAAGGGGAAACCCCAAATATGTTTTTAAGAAACAAAACCGATCATGATTCTCCACAATATTAAGTGAACATGTATATTCGTATTTGTTAGAGTCAAATGCTTGTATCGAGTCATAATGATGTTTTGCAAGATTTTCCAGGAAGTAAGACGAAGTTTTTCCAGAAATTTTCCGGAAACTTAACATAAGAATTTCTGCAGGTCACTTCTGACGGCGTCATGAGTTTACTCTTGACGGCGTCACGTGTAAAAATCTGGAAATTTTACCAGTTTTATTTTTCTAACAGTGTCTTAAAGTTTTTGTTGAATTATTAGTTTTATAATCTCCAGGAAATCTGCAAACATCATTCCACAAGCATTATATCTTATTTTGTTTTCTAGGTTTTATTAGCATATTTAGATTGCCGCCGATTTTATGCGAGGTTGCCTTGTCGATTTTCTTAGGTTTTACAGGTTATGTATAACAAGAAGATGATTTATATTCTGGAAGGGAAGCTTTGATTGTTCATTTTCTTGGAGGAAGATCTAACCTGGCCACCTTATTATCCATACAGAGCGAATCAGGGGAGTATTTGATTTCATTCTTTTTACTCATTTCACTTTTACAATCTTTACTTGAACATTGGGGACAATGTTCATCCTAAGTGTAAGGGGAGGGTAAAAAGATGATACCTTACACATACACTTTCGCTTGAGTTTGTTTGTATGATGGTAGATGTGTAATAAAACTATGAGAAATACTTGTTAGTGTAATTTTAGCGCCAAATTTAAAATTTTTTACAACATTTAGGTGTGAAACTTTAGCCATAACAAGCGTCTCATGGATAGGAGATTGTATGACTAGCACATAACCGTACCATTTAGAAAAATTTTCCACCCAAATATGTGAGGTTCGCCTTTAGATTTGATAGGAAAAGCATTTACTATTAGTGCTTGTGAGTGTACCGGTAGCATTTAGATTCTAGAACTTGCGTTAGTGATGCATCCCGAGACTGCTAGTGAGACTACATTCGTGTAGTAGGATTTACTACATGATAAGAGGCATTAGGATCACCCTTGTGTTAAACCCGTATCATAATTACTTGACCATTTAAGTCATATTACTTGGCTAGTTAAGTCAATCAATTTTTCCCACACCCTTAGCGTTGTACTCATTTTTAGTACACGAAACCCCTAGTACACCCCTCCGAGCCTATCTTTTCGTTTCTAACTTTAAGCATCTTACTTAAAGGAAGAATTTGTTACGCTCCACTTAAATGTACAACCAAATCGCCTTAGCCTTCCGTGTATGCACTCATCTTTAGTGCATTATTGTTATATGTTAAACCCTAAGTTAATTATCTAATTGATTACATGGTTGCTAAGTCGAGTCATATCCTTGTACATATTGTTTTGGGACGATTGGGACTCATGGGTAAAGTACTTATTTTATGGAGTAATGGGGAAGAACATAATATTATTACCCCCATATGTACGTTAATCTTAAAAGTACTCCAAGTGTTTTGATTATCTTGATTCGGGTCATTAGATTAGTTTATTTGTAAAGTATGTAAAAATTCAAGTGTAAGGGGAATTTACATTCCCTATGATGTATTATTTTGGATGGTAGGGTAAGAGTGTATGCAAAAAAAAATAAAATTAAATAAAATAAAGAGAAAAACATACGGACTACCATCCCTTTTTATTCTATGTTCATTTTATGATTTTGTTATTTTTGATTCATTAGCTTAAGTCGAGTCTAGTCTTAGCTTAGCAATGCCATATTGTACACGTAATTAACCAAGATTGTTAACTCGCCACCAGTAAAGACTGCCTATATCCAACAAAACCATGTATTCCATATCCCTACACCTAACGTTACAACCCTTTAAAAGACCTCTTTGATAGTTTATCCTAGGTGCTTACGCCATGTGGTGGAGGTTTGATCCTTTCCCAAGCCTATGGTAATCTATTTTACTATGACAGGTAGTGAGAGATGTTTTCCATTTCCATATTGTGATATTACTTTATTACACCCGAGAGATGAGAGTATCTAAACACTATTTGTGAGGTGCTAGTGTATGACCTCCGTGCTTGTCTTTGGTCTTTAGTGGAACGATTATTTGTTGTAATTACTTTTATGTTAGTGTTAAATGACCCCTAACTTGTATTTTGACTAGAATAAAAGCGCATTTGCTTGAGGATAAGCAAATCTCAAGTGTAAGGGTATATGATGAGGCGAAAAATGAACCAATTTTAGGGGGTCATTTAAGCCCGGAATTGAATTTATTTGATCAAATATTGCCCTAAATCGTTCCTTTTGTGATTTTAGGTACTTTGGGAGTGAATTTTGGAAAAGAAAGCAATTCGGACGTTTTTTGAGCATAAAAGTGAAGAAAACGGCAAAGACTTAATTCTCCAAGCAGAGAACAGTACCTGACGGCGTCAAGAGGAAGATCCTGACGGCGTCAAGAGTTAAAACCATGACGACCCAGTGCAAACCTGACGGCGTCACAAGAAGGGCGTCAAGAGTATTTTTGGTGACGGCCTGCACAAGGGGAATACATGACGACGTCAGATCCAGATCTAGGCAGTCCGAGAAACTATTTGGCAGCGAGATGACGGCGTCAGACATTTGTTCTTGACGCCGTCACCTATCAAACTCTATATATAGTTTTCTGTTTTTTATTCATAAAAGAGGAACTTGTGTGGAGAAAACTAGGGCCGAACTTTGTAAACCATAGGTCATATTTTACAGTGTTTTCAAGGGTTTTCACCCCTTGAATCCTTTCATGTTCAATTGAGATAAGTCTTCTCTTAATTCATTCAATATGTCTATGTGTTGTTTAAATATATCCTTTGCTTGTCTTGATTTCAACATGCTAGGCTAGATCTATCTTGTGTTTGCTTAGATCTAATGAAACCTAGATGTTAATTATGTGTTGATTACTTGTTTATGGTTGTATTGGATGAATGATTTCAATGTTAGGCTTAAGAAAACTGGCAGATCTCCATTGTGTAACATGCTTGAACGTCTTAGGAAACATGAACCGATGTGTACTAGGTTTTATTGGTTGTATTTAATGCATGAGCAAATTCTAGTGATCCCATGTTAGGAGCTTCTTAGCCGGCTCGACATAGGAGTAAAGTAGGCGCTCATAGGATTGGGGAAGTAAGTACACCACCCCATGAATGGTATTAAGGAATACAATCCGTCATCCACGCAACTATAACAAGTAATTAACGTGTAAAAGATATCTAGGGAGTAGTGAAATCTAAGTAAACAAAATTCTCCCACATATTGCTCACAACTTTAGTATAATTTAGTTTAATTTCATTTCTAGTATTTTATTTTGATTGTATCTTTAGTATTGGGTCAGTTGACTAGCAACTAATTCCGCCAAACTCCTTAAAACCCGAGATTTTTACTTGCTTTCATAAAAATATAAAAATACAAAAAAGAATCATTCCTCATCTCTAGACCTAGTCTTTAGGTTTTCTAATCCTAGCGACACTATTCCTAGCTGAACGATCAATCCCCCAGTACTTGTCATTATACTATACTACATCGATCAGGTACACTGCCTGGTGGGGGTTGTAAGCTTCTCGAGATCCCTCGAGAGGTAAAGCCTGGTGCAATCTCTACGCATCACAAGGTACCATCTTTAATGCAAACAAAGAAGTTGTTCTTATTGCACCAAGAAGGCAGGATGTATATATTTTGGATATGTCCTCACTCACTCAAAATGGAACATGCCTTTTTGCTAAAGCCACTGAAACCCTCAACTGGCTTTTTCAAAAAAGAATTTCCCATCTGAATTTTAAAAACATAAACAACCCGACCAAACAAAATAAAGTCCTTGGCTTACCATCACTTGTTTTCTCTAAGGATAAACCTTGCCCTGCCTGTGAAAAAGGTAAACACCACAGGGCATCCTTTAAAACCAAACAAAATTCCTCTATCACCAACTGCCTGCACCTACTTCACATGCATCTTTTTGGACCCATCAGTCCAATGTCAATCCACCATGAGAAGTACACTTTGGTCATTGTGGATGAATACTCAAGATACACTTGGGTCTATTTTCTGACCAAAAAGAGTCAGGCTGCTAAAACAATCATGTCCTTTATCAGGAAGATTGAAAACCAAAATGACATCAGGGTCAAACAAATCAGGACTGATAATGGGACTAAATTCAAAAACAATGACCTTGAAAGTTTCTGTGATGAGAAGGGTATATCTCAAAAGTTTTCCTCTCCTTACAACCCTGAACAAAATGGGGTTGCTGAAAGAAAGAACAGAACCCTCATTGAGGCTGCTAGAACAATGCTTAATGGATCTGCTCTCTCCAAACACTTTTGGACTGAGGCAGTAAAAACAGCCTGTTATACACAAAACAGGTCCATTATCGTTAAGAGACATAGCAAAACTCCCTATAAGTTATTTAAAGGAAGAATTTCTGACATCAGCTATTTCCATGTGTTTGGGTGTCCTGTGTTTATCCATAATCATAAGGATCATCTTGGAAAGTTTGATGCAAAAGCTGATGATGGGTACTTTCTAGGGTATTCACTTGTCTTAAAAGCCTTCAGGGTGTTCAACACAAGGAGACAACAGACTGAGGAAACCTTCCATTTGATGAGAGTACTGAAGCTGTCAGATTTTCTAATTCCTCAGTGGAAGAAATTGGTATTGATTACTCATCAAGATATCCTCCTGATGAGTATCACCCTGAGAGTAACCTCTCTACATAATACCATGGTGATGCAGATGTCTCATATTACATCAATCCTCACAACTTATCTAAACCTACCATTAGTGAGTTCATAGAAACTCAACAAGTCTCCAATGAGACTACCACCACTGAACCAATTATTCAGAATTCCACAATTCAAGCTGATCACACTGAGGTAACTGAAAATCTCAATCTTGAGGAATCTCAGGCTCATGTATCTGAACCCACCCCACCTATACATCAGGCTTCTACAAGTTCCTACTCCTATCCAAGACCTCAGGATAGCTGGACTAAGTCCAAATCAATAGAACTTGTTAACATCATTGGTGAGCCCACTGAAGGCATGCTTACAAGGAGCATGGCTTCTAAACTAAAAACAGCCTCAGCCAATATATGTCTCTATGTTGATTTTTTCTCAGAGATGGAGCCTAAAAATGTTAAAGAAGCTTTTAAATATGAGAGTTGGGTTCAGGCCATGAGAGATGAACTAGAACAGTTTGATAGAAATAATGTCATGACCCTAGTTGAATGCCCTCAGGGTGTGTTTGTCATTGGAATGAAATGGGTCTTCAAAAATAAGACTGATGAGTCTGGAACCGTAATCAAAATCAAGGCAAGACTTGTTGCAAAAGGATATAATCAACAAGAAGGTATTGATTATGAGGAAACCTTTGCACCAGTTGCTAGAATGGAAGCCATCAGTGTCCTTCTTGCATATGCAACATACATGAACTTTAAAGTCTACCAAATGGATGTAAAAAGTGCATTCCTGAATGGTAACATTAAAGAAGATGTATATGTGCAACAACCTCCTGGCTTTGAAAGTAGTGAATTTCCTAACCATGTCTACAAGCTAAACAAAGCCCTCTATGGACTAAAACAAGTACCCAGGGCATGGTATGAAACTCTTTCAGCCTTCCTGATCCAAAACAAGTTTGTCAGAGGCAAAATTGACAATACATTGTTCACCTATAGGACAAAAGAGGATGTGGTTTTAGTCCAAGTGTATGTGGATGACATCATATTTGGCCCAACAAGCTACAAACTTTGTAAACAGTTTGAAAAAATGATGACAAAGATGTTTGAAATGAGTATGATGGGTGAACTCTCCTACTTTCTTGGACTACAAATCAAATAAACTGAAAAAGGTACTTCCATTAGTCAAGAAAAGTACACTAGGAACTTACTGAAAAAGTATGACCTCAGTGACTGTGCCTCAGTGAAAACACCAATGGTACCTCCTAACAACCTAGGTCCTGACCTTGCTGGAAAAAAAGTTAATCCTACTCTTTTTAGATGTATGATTGGGTCACTGATGTATCTTCTTGCCTCAAGGCCTGATATTCAATTCTCAATTTGTTTGTGTGCAAGATATCAGTCTGACCCAAAAGACTCTCATCTCACTGCTGTCAAAAGGATTCTGAGATATCTGAAAGGCACTTCCAATCTTGGACTTTACTATCCCAAATGTTCAGGGTTTGATCTTAAAGGATACTCAGACTCTGACTATGCAGGATGCAACATGGACAGAAAAAGTACTTCAGGCTCCTGCTAATTTCTTGGAGGAAAGTTAGTCTGTTGGAGTGCTAAAAAGCAACAATCTGTTGCAATATCCTCAGCAAAAGCTAAATATGTTGCTGCTGTAGGCTATTGTGCAAATGGGTTATAGATGAAAAGTCAGCTTAGTGACTATGGTATTCATTACAAAATGGTACCCATCTTTTGTGACAACACAAGTGCAATAGCTATTTCAACAACCCTGTGCTTCATCAAAGAACAAATCACATTGATATCAGATATCATTTCATCGGGGATCATATCATGAAAGGTGATATTGAATTACACTTCATTCCCACTGAGTATCAGTTAGCTGATATATTTACAAAACCCTTGGATGAACCTACTTTTACGAGACTGAAAGCAGAACTAGGCATGTTAGATATTGATAATCAAGTCACTGATTAAAATATCCTAACATGGTGTATATTCTTTATCCTGTCCCTGATAATTAACCCTCCTTAGTAAAACCCTTCAACAACACCAAAAACCCATTCACAGGGAGTTTTCTCACATAGTGAAAGACTCACTGAATACCCAAACCAAAATATTCACACTAAATGAACTCTCATTCAGGGGGCTCATGACATTTGTTGATGCAATTCAATGCATAACTAAATGCTCTAAGTATCTAGTTAGTAAATGTCCTAGGTTCGTAACTAAATTTTCTATTTAATATAGAAATATATGTCTCTGCCTCACTGGCATCCATACCTTGAGCCCCCACTTAATTACCAATATCCCACTAGGCATTAATTGCCTTCCCTCACAAATAATATCTCTTGATATTTCTGTGACATCATGCCTGCAAAAGTGCACTTTGTGCAGGCCCATTGCACTGTTCACCTCGACAGTTGCGCAAAACTTGAGAAAGTGGAGTGGTGGTATTTAATGTGGAACCCAAAGTGGTTATTCATTTTGATTTTCAAAATCCCTAACCAATGGCATTCCTCACCCTCTATAAATACCCCTTTCAAAACACACAAAACACACACACAAAATTTTCTTAAAGAAACTCTGCAAAAATTTATCCATTGCAAATTTGTGTGTAATCTTAAAAAAAAAAAAAAAAAAAAGGCTTTTTCAAATCATTCTTTCTTGGTTAAGAAGATTTGGAACAAGAAATCCCTCCTGTTTGCAATCTCTTTGATAACAATATCACTCATTTCACGAACAGAAAACGAGTTGGACTCAACTTGTGGATCATCTGGTGAGTGATATTCTGCCATTAAAATTTTAAAATCTTTTTTACCTAAAATGGCAGATGACCAAGGAATTGAGCTTGCACCTCAATGGGCAAAATCGACTCTGGCTGATGTACAATTCAAAACCAACAATGTTGTAGGCAACATTAACTACCCAACCAATGTCCCTGCCTACAAGGAAATCATAAAGTTTTTGAATAACTGCCCTTTGAAAACCGCCTTCACCTCCACACCCTACTTCCAATAACACAACTTCCTTAGGGAGTTTTGGGGTACTGCTCAGGCCTATGATTCGACACCCTCCACTGATGAGAACGAACTCAGGCCCCTAAAGGAATTTCTCATCAGTTTCTCTGTTTTAAATGGGAAAAGGAAATTTGTCCTGGATTTCAAAACTTTTATAACAATGGAATTTATGTTGCACACCCTGACCCAACCAATGTTAAATCAGGGTTAGAAAAAATTGCTTTGGATCCAAAATATTTGGACAAGACCCCTGTCACCAAGAACTCCTTTCCCATGGCTTGGAAGATCCTGTTCACTTTTGTGATTCAGGTTCTCGGTGGGAACCACTCATCCACTGAGCAGATTAACTCTGTTCAGATGATGATGGCTTATTGCCTGATGACAGGGGTCACTGTCGACATTGGAGAGATCATTTATGGTGATCTTGTAACCAAGCTACTGAATAAGACTAGGTTAAAATATGTGTCGTATCCTAGGTTTATTTCATGTGCTCTTTAAAGGTTACTGGGTTGTGACTACACTCAGGACGTTCATTTAAGCTCTTTACCAGCCGTCCTGAGTTCTTCAATTTTTTCAAAGGACCCATCCTCAGTCTCTAACATTGAATTGACGACCCATATGGTTGCCATAAATAACCGAAGGGACTCAGTGTACCCACCTTCCCCTCCTAGGAGGACAGGGAAGTCTCAGTCTATGCCAAAGACCAAACCAAAGGCACAACCCGCTAGTAGGGGACCGCCTTCCACCTTTCCCGTTCACGTCTCTAGTACATCACAACAAGTGTCTCAGGGAGTAGCGGCCCCTAAATCTTCGACAGGCCAGCACCAGCCTGTTGGAACGGGGGGCCTTAACACTTCACATGTTTCTGGTGATTTCACTGACACTAACCCATCAGTGGATGAAGGAACAACTGGGGACAAAGACTCAGGGGGACAGAAACCACCCACTGATACAAAACCATCACCCCCCCCCCCAAAGAGATGCACATACCTCACAAAATGACTCTAAGGACCAGGCAGACAAATCCCAGTCTACTGGATTAGAGGGGTCAGGGAGTGACCAAACCAAGGCAAGTCTTCATATGAAGAGGAGCCGGCTAACCCCTTTTTGCAGATAGACTCAATGACAACTTTTCAGGCTATTCTTGACTCTGATGATGATGAGAGCAAAGCCAGTGAGGAAGATTTCTATGAAGCTGGTGATGACATGGAGACTAATGCCACTGAACAATCGCATCAATCTCCCTTTGATCGACAAGAGGAAGAAACCAAATCTCAGGATGATGAACCTGATACTTCCTCTCCTAAAAGACTGGCCAAGTATGATGATTCCAAGCCCCTCACTGAAAGAAAGCTAATGAATTTCTGAGCAAGGCCTATAACATCATTTACAGAGGAATCACTAATGATGTGTTCGACATGCACACTGAGCAAGCCGTTCGCTACTTCAATCTTAAGGAATCTGTTGAAGCTTTTCATGATAATACCTTTGAATAGCATGCTGACGTCTCATTCTCACTGATAGCTCTTAATGGTCATCTCAACAAGTTCAATGACTCGCTCAGCCAAATCACCAAGAGCGTGTCCACCATCCAAGAGTCTATAAAAGATGACCCCGAGCTCAACAGGAAAATACTTCAGGCTGCTCAGACCTACCAGCAGAACTCTGCCCAATTCACTGAGCTGGTAGTTATGCTGAAGTCTGCTAATCTTCAGGGTCTTCAATCTTCAGTGACTTCCATCTGTTCATCTTTGAGTCTCATGGAGAAAAACTTGGCTGCGTGGGCTAAGTCTTCAAACTCCTTGGCCTGGAATCTTGGACCAAGGATGTCTGCCATTGAATTTTCTCAGGCTTCACTTGATTCCAAGGTATCTACCATACAGAAGGATACCTCTGACATCAAAACCATGCTTACAGAACTTTACCAGGCATTTAAGGGGTCTTCTCCTTCAGTGGTTCCACCAACTCTTGCTCTCACTGATGTTGCGGCAACAGTTGAGGGGGAGAGATCCACTGAAGCTCCACCTACCAGAGTTCCTGAACATTCCACCAGTCAGCCATCGGCTACTGATGTTGCTTCAAGAGGACAACCTTCCTCTCAGGCTGAGGGGGAGCACATCGTTGAAGCCACTCCAATTTCCTCCTATCAGTGTCTGAACCCATTGCACCACTGGTACCTGCTTCTTCAGTCATAAGACCGAACCCTGATGCACCTATCAGGGTCCCCTTTCATATGAATGGTGCTACATATTTAATGACTGAGGATGAAATCCAAGCTTATATGGATAAGGTTAAAAGGATGAAGAAAGTAGTGTTGGAGGAACAAGCAAGCAAGGCTACTCTCAAAGAGGTGGTTAATGAAGAAGGAATGGTTATTGGGTTAAAACCTCATGATCTTGCTGCCAGGGAAGGTGGTGAGAAGTTTAAGAAAGCTCAGGATGCTGCCTTGATGGCTCTCAAGGCAAAGAGGGATGCCAGACTGAAGAAAGCTGCTGAAACAAGGCAGCAAAACATTGATAGGTATATTTGGGTCATGACACAAAGGCTAAACCCTGAACCCATAACTGATGTCAAGATCCACCAGAACACCAAGCCAGCAGTTCTCAGTGTCTTCAGAGGCTAAGATGAATGACACTTTGAGATTCATGACCCCTTCAAGTTCTCTGAGTTTGGGATCACTGAATTAGATGATTTGGGTCCCATCATTGCCAAAAAGAGTAATGTCGTTGTCAAACACCTGATGAAGTCCCTCAGAATCAGGTATGATCAGCTAGCCAAAATGCATGAAGAACTTGGCATTCCTTTACTACTTCCAGCATCAGTACCAGCCATCCAGGCTCCTCCTACTTAGTCATCTAAAAAGAAGAGAAAGAAGATAGAGACTGAACCCGAGATCAGTGTTCTAGGCCTAGACTGCAACAGAGCCCTCCCTAAAGGAGTTACATTTGGGAACAATTGGGTCATCAAACAACCTGAAAGAGGTCTCTTCTTCACTGATGAGTATGGGGATCCAGCATCTCAAAGATGGGCTGATATTGATCTGGCAGGGATCAAAGCAATAATGGGATACTTCCTTATGGCCAATCCCATCAAGAATGATGCTAATGTAAGGTTCTATCATGACCTGAAGATCAAAATCCAACAGCATCCTGACAAGCATCTACTGAGTGCAAAGAGAGCTAAACTTGAAGCCTTGGGTCTAAAGTTCTGAAGCCTGAGCAAATCTGCAACAATAGCTATCGTTTATTTACTTTGTTTTGTTTAGGATTGTAATAACTATGAATAATATTAATGTTTTGTTTAACATTCAGTGTCCTAATCATTACTTAGTAATTCAGTTTGTAGAGATAATACCTTTGTTATCTCTCACTGAACCTATAAACACTCAGGCTATTTGTATATCCAAATAGGGGGAGACTGTTGGGTCTGTTAAAACCCAATATCCTTAATCTAGGATATGAACATAAAATATCCTAAGTGTTTGATAACCGAGAACACCAAACAAGTCACTGAATGCATAGTCGTTTAGTGAGTCATCCTCAAGTTGCTCAGGGCGAATCTATGAAGAAAGGTTCACCATTCAGTGAGGCAGTTCTCAGTGAATGATACCTGAGCCAAAGAAGAAGATGATGGACTCGGTGAGGGATGACAATAACTCACTGAGTCCCATGACTCCTCACCAACTAAGAACACTAAGTGAACAAAGACTGAAGATAAAAAGAACTGAAGTAAAGGTGGGATTAGGCGGGATAAGTTTGAATAGATAAGGTAAGGTCCTTATCATGCAAATGTCAACTTTCCCTGAATGAGTATAAAACCAAGACATGTATTAACACTGAAGACCAGAAAGCATCACTGCGATTTACTACTTATAGTCATTTGTAACAGAGACAAAATACCAATGTATTTTGTCCAATGTAGGCTGATGTAACTTGTCTTCTAGTCTTTGTCTATTAGGGATCTGTTAGAATCACCTTGTGTATAAATAGAGAATAAGTGGGAGAGGTAAAGATTAAGTTTGTGCACTTAATGCTTAGACATTCACAAACCAAATCTTTACTCTCTCCAAAGAACAACACAATCCCTGAGATAGCTCAGCTGGATCTTAGTTATCACTCAAACTTAGTTTGAGTTTAGTGAGGAGTATACCATACTTGTCATTTCAATCCCAGGTGTTGTTCCGCAAACACTTGGGTATAATTCTTTTTATTAATTTCTAACAAAGAATTAAACGTTGAAAAACTTTGTGTCTTATCTTTTACGTTTATTTTCTTTTGATAATTAATCAATACTTCACTACATCATGCAACTTGGTTAGATTAACTTTGTAGTTAACTTTAACCAAGAAAAAGGGTCCAACAGTTTCGGATGCTCGAGCGGTCATAACTGTTGGGAATTACACTAACAGTTACCACTGATAAGCATGGAGATAACCACTGTTGAAGAATGCACTAGCAGTGGAAACACATTACCACTGCTAGTACATATTATTACCACTGCTGCAGGATAATTGTTAGGAAACGTGTATTTAGATAAGTAAAGAAAAGATCTTGTGTATATTCTATTATTCTCAGTTTATACTTATCTTGTAAAGGACTCCTTGTGTCCTATAAAAGGAGGACCTAGGTTTAGGTTTATGCACATATCAATTAGAAAAGCTTCAAGGTGTAACCTTAGTGATAAACTAGATCACTCGAATTATTATTCTTAATAATATTGGAGCTAAACGTTTGATTAATATTTTGTGTTCGTACAATTGTTCTCATTCATATACAACTCATAAAAAAAACATACTAACAAACCTTCTAAGTATTAATAAGTATATTCCGCATACATGTTAGTATCATTCAAAGTATCACTATTATACAAGTCGTGTGTTCAGATCCATCAAGTGGTATCAGAGACAGGTTTCTGATACTTTGAGTAAGATGATCCGAAGTTTACTAATTCATACAAGATTCAATGGATGTGGAGAACAGTTAGTCCAACATTGCTGCTAAGCTTCCTAAACTTAAACTGAATGACTATGAGATGTGGAGGATAATGATTGAACAGTTCTTTTTGGTGCAACACTATGCACTTTGGGAGATCATTATGTATGGAGATTCTTTCATGCTAGGTAATTCCACAGAGACTATTGATGGCAAGGAAGTGTAGAAGTTGAATACAGGTCCAGTTACATCTGAAGAAAGACTCCAGAAGAAGAATGATCTGAAAGCCAGAAGTTTATTGCTTATGACCCTTCCTAGGGATCAGATCTTAGCTTTCAGTAAGTACAAAACTGCTAAGACCTTATTTGAAGAGATCTGCTCTATTTTTTGTGGTAATGATTCTACCAAGAAGACACAGAAGACCTTGTTGAAACAAACCTATGAAAATTTTTGTTCAACAAGTAATGAATCTATTGACAGCATCTTCACTAGGCTTCAAAAGATTGTAACACAACTCACAGTATTTGGAATTGAGCTACAAAGGGAAGACCTCAATTTGAAGTTCTTAAGAAGTCTATCTCCTGAGTTTCACATCAATGTTGCTGTTTGGGAAGACAAGCCTGAATTAGAAAACATGAAGCTCAATGATCTTTACAATAACTTTAAAGTTTTTGAACAAAGGTTGAAGAAGGCTGGTAAGCTAACTACAAGTTCAGAGAACTTAGCTCTTATCTCATCATATGTGGTTGATAGTTCTGAGGATGAAAGTGATGATGATGAGGATGCTGCTCACATTGCTGTTTCCACTGGCAGTGCAAGTGTTACCACTGCTAGTTCTAAAAAGCAGATTGCTGGTCTTGGAGATTCTACTTTCTATGCCTATCTCTCAAGTCAAGTCAATGGTTCAATTCTGACACATGAAGACTTGGATCAAGTTGATGAAGATGACATGAAAGAGATGGATATAAAATGGCAAGTTGCATTGCTGAGTTTAAAGGCAAAGAAATTTTGGAAAAGGACTGGGAGGAAGATCATTATCAATGGTAATGAAACTGCAGGCTTTGATAAGAAGAAGGTGGAGTGTTACATCTATCACAAGATGGGACACTTTGCCAGGGAATGCAAGAAGCCAAAGAAGCCAGATAATAGATCTACATGGTACAAGCAGGATAAGAAGAAGGAGCCTATAGTTGAAGAACCAAAGGTGTTGTTGGCCATTGATGGTGTGAGCTATGACTGGAGCTATATGGCTGATGAAGAAGAAGCATCTGAGGAATCTGCAATGATTTCAACTGAACTTGTTCTTATGGCTTTCTCTGATTCTGAGGTACATTCAAATAATGGTTGTTCTAAATCTTGTAAAGCTTTAAAATAATATGAAAATCTAAAAGAGCAATATGATGAACAAAGGTTAGAGCTAAATCAAACTAGTTATAATCTAGCTAATCATAAGAGAGGTCTTGCTGTTTTAGAAGCACAAATAGAACACTATAGAGCTAATGAATCTAAGTTTAGTGATGATATGGCTGTTTTAAGAAGAGACTTAGATTATAATATAGCTGTGAATGAGGCTCTTGGAGAAGAATTAAAGAAGATTAAAAAGGCAAATGAAAACATTCAGATAACTTGTAATACACTAGATCATCAATCTAAGTACATTGACAAAATTTAGGAGGCACAAGTTGTTAGTAAAGTCAAATCAGGTGTAGGATACAAGTCTATTCCACCACCCCTAAGAGGTATTCCATCACCGCATGGTATTGACTTAGCACATACAGGGTTAGAAGAGTTTCGGGAACCAACCATGACTTATGGCCCTAAATTTGTCAGAGAAGTTATTAATGAAAAGGTTAAGGTTGAGGCTGATGCATTTGAAAGTGCTAGTGATTCATCTTTTAAGGATGAATGTGTGAAAGCTGAGTCTAAAACTAGTGTTCCTGAGGTAGTTAAAGTGGAAGTTAAAAAATGTATTCCTGAAGTTGTTAAGGTTGAAAAAGAAAAGCCTGGAAAACAAGTTAATCATACTAGGCCCACAACTAAATATGCTGAGATGTATAAAAGTAAGACATCAACTCCTAGGGGCAACCAGAGGAGCTGGAATCATGTAAAATCTCAACAATTTGGTAGTGATTTTGAGTTTAACAACAAAGCATGTCACATCTGTGGTATTTTTGATCACCTTCATGCTTACTGTAACTATCACAAGGGAAGAAAGGAAGTTTTTAGGAATACCAGGGTGAATGAAAACAAAGTTCAGAAAAATACTCACCCAAATCCACTAAGTAAACTGATTCCCAGGGCTGTTCTACAAAAATCTGGCATCAAAACTCTTTCTACAGCCAGAAAAGTGAACAGAGTTTATCTAAAGTCACCTGTTAAAAGTGAAAAACCCATTACAACTTTTGTTAAATCTGCACAAACAGGGAATAAGACCTTTTATGAAAAGAAGGTTAACTACAACCATAAGTGGGCACCAAAATCTAAAATTTCAATGTCAGCAGTTGCCACTGCTAGGCCAAAAGTTTCCACTGGTGGTTCTGTAAACAAAAATGGGGTAAAATTAGGAAATTTTCTGAAGGCCTCAGCATGTTGGGAATGGAAACCTAAAGGAATTAACACCTTAGTCAATCCCAATTGTGTATCAATGACCTTTGACAGATATAACTGTATTGATACACGAGGCAGTTCCAAGTCATTTGTGGCTTCGGTCCCCAAAAGGAACTAATTCTTTTATTTTATGTGCAGGGACATTCAAAGACTAAAGAAGATAAAGGATATTCAGATAGTGGATGTTCAAGGCACATGACTGGCAACAAGTCCTATCTCTCACACTTCAAACCTTTTGATGGACAATTTGTTAGCTTTAGAGGAGGAATTGGAGGCAAAGTTTCTAGCAAAGGAACAATCAGGGCTAGAAACTTGGATTTTAAGAATGTGTATTATTGATGAGGCAAAAAATGAACCACTTTTAGGGGGTCATTTAAGCCCGAAATTGAATTTATTTGATCAAATATTGCCCTAAATCGTTCCTTTTGTGATTTTAGGTACTTTGGGAGTGAAATCTGGAAAAGGAAGCAATTCGGACGTTTTTGAAGCATAAAAGTGAAGAAAACGCCAAAGACTTAATTTTCCAAGCTGGGAACAGTAGGTGACGGCGTCAAGAGTAACAATTTGACGGCGTCAAGAGTAAATTTCATGACGGCCCAGTACAGAAATGAAGGCGTCACAAGGAAGAGCGTCAAGAGTAAAATACGTGACGGCCTGGAAAAATATATAACGTGACGGCGTCAGATGTAGATCAAGGCAGTCCGAGAATTCTTTTGGCGGCGAGATGACGGCGTCACCTATTTGGTCTTGACGCCGTCAGCCTCAATTTCCTATATATAGTTTTCTAATTTTCATTCATTAGAGAGGAACATGTTTGGAGAAACCCTAAGGCCGAACCATATACGATTTTTACAGGTTTTTCAAGGGTTTTCAGCCCTTGAACCCTTACATGTGTAATTGAGATAAGTGTTCTTCTAATTCAATCAATATGTCTATGTGTTGGTTGTCTATATCTTGTACTTGTCTTAATTCCACCATGCTAGGCTAGATTTATCTTGTGTTTGCTTAGATCTAATGAAACCTAGATGTTGATTATGTGTTGATTACTTGTTTATGGTTATATTGGATGAATGATTTCGATGTTAGGCTTAAGAAAACTGGCAGATCTCCAAATGGTAACATGCTTGAACGTCTTAGGAAACATGAACCGATGTGCACTAGGTTTTATTAGTTGTATTTAATGCATGAGTAAATTCTAATGATCCCATGTTAAGAGCTTTTTAGCCGGCTCGACATAGGAGTGAAGTAGGCACTCATAGGATTGGGGAGTTAAGTGCGCCACCCCATGAATGGTATTAAGGAATACAATCCGTCATCCACGCAACTATAACAAGTAATTAACGTGTAGAAGATATCTAGGGAGTAGTGAAATCTAAGTAAACACATTTCTCCACTTATTGCTCACAACCTTAGTTTAATTTAGTTTTATTTTCATTTTTAGTATTTTATTTTGATTGCATCTTTAGTATTGGGTTAGTTGACTAGCAACTAATTCCGCCCAAATCCTTCATACCCGAGATTTTTTACTTGCTTTCTAAAAAGTATAAAAATACAAAAATAATCTTCCGTCATCTTTAGAACTAGTATTTAGGTTTTCTAATCCTAGCGACACTATTCCTAGCTGAACGATCAATCCCCCGGTACTTGTCACTATACTATACTACAACGATCAGGTACACTGCCTGGTGGGGGTTGTAAGCTTCTCAAGATCCCTTGAGAGGTAAAGCCTGGTGCGATTCCCACGTATCAATTACGTAAAAGAAATCAAATATAATCTTTTCAGTGTGTCACAAATGTGTGACAAGAAGCACAGAGTTCTTTTCTCAAAAGATGAATGCTATCCCCTTTCCAAGGATTTTAAGTTACCTGATGAAAGTGAGGTTTTACATAAAATCCCTAGAAAAGGCAATCTTTATAGCATTGACATGAAGAAGATTGTGGCTAATGATATTGATACTTGCTTAATTGCAAAAGCCATTTTGGATGAATCAATGCTATGGCACAGAAGACTTGGTCATGTTAACTTTAAGACCATCAACAAAATTGTGAAAGATGGCTTAGTAAGAGGGTTACCAGAGAAGAGATTTCAGAATGACCAAACCTGTGTTGCATGTCTCAAAGGCAAGCAACATAGAGCATCTTGCAAGAACAAGGCCTATAACTCTATTGCTCATCCTCTCTATATGTTGCATATGGACTTATTTGGTCCTAAATCTATTACCAGCATAAATTTGAAGAAATATTGTCTTGTTGTAACTGATGACTTCAGCAGATTTACATGGGGTTTCTTTCTAACAACCAAGAATGAAAATATTGGCATCCTTAAAACATTTATTACTGAAGGTCAAGGTTATCAGGTGTGACAATGGGACAGAGTTCAAGAACATAATTATGGATGCTTTCTGCAGAGAGAAGGGTATTAAGAGAGAATTCAGTGTTGCAAGAACCCCTCAGCAAAATGGCGTAGCTAAAAGAAGAAACAGAACACTGATTGAAGCTGCTAGAACCATGTTAGCTGATTCTAAGCTACCAGTGACATTTTGGGCTAAAGCAGTGAACACTGCTTGTTATATTCGGAACAGGGTTTTGGTGGTGAAGACAAAGAACAAGACACCTTATGAGTTATTCAGAGGAAGACCCCCTATCCTGGATTTCATGAAACCATTTGGATGTCATGTCACAATTCTCAATACCATTGATCATCTGGGTAAATTTGAAGAAAAGTCAGATGAAGGCTTCTTTGTTGGATACTGATAAAGTCTTTTTGTAGTATATAATTATTCCGAAGAAATACTTGTGAAAGTAATTCCCGGGTCGTTCTCCCAACGAAGGCAGAATGGAATCGTGAATAATCGAATCGCGAAATCGAGTCGTGAAAAGTGGTAAAGTGAAAAATATGATTTTGGAATTCAAATTATGATAAAAAAAAATAGTAAAATAACCAGAATGTACAAGCTATATATGCACAAATGTTAAAAACGTAAAAACGGAAATGCAAACGCAAAAATGAACGTAACGTACGAAATAAAACGCGACTTATATACTAAAAATTATCCTAAAAATTTGAAACAAGTTTCTAAAAATCTTAAACAACTAAAAAGAATTTTAGTAAAAGAAAAAATATTTTCTTGGGATTTTATTTATTTTCTATGAATTAAAAACTAAAATAAAGAAATAAAATGGAGAAAATTAGCAAATGCTTATAAAAAATTACAAAATTTTAATGGAAATTAGTATATAATAATCTAATCCTAGTAAAAATAAAAATTCAGGAAAAGCTTTTCTTGTTAAGCTAAAACAAGCTTAAACAGATTTAAAGTCCAAATAAGCTAGAAAAAGAAAATGAGATAAAAGAATTAATTGTGCATGATTTAATGAGAAAAGACCCAAGGGCACAATGGTTTGGTGTTGGCTGTTTGGAGATTGGGCGTGTAAGAGGTCACAGGTTCGAGCCCCGTGACCATCCTTTTTGAAAACTTTATATTCTTTTGATTTTCTTTTGAACACACTTGTAAAATTAGTAAAAACAACGACTTATTATAAAAACAACTTTTATTTAAACTAATTTTAAGATGAGAAATAAACAGAAAATCTTAACAGTTGGGCGAAACTAGTTAATAAGCAAATAGCTAATAATATACTAGATTAGCCTAATAAGAACTCAAGATAAGTAAATGAAACAAAGTTTAAACTCAAAAATGCAAATAAGCTTGAACAACCTACTGTCCCCAAACAGGCCTAATGGCTTACTTTTAAGCTAAATTATGAGCTATCTAACCTACAAGTTAGGTCCTAAAAGCTATTAAAAAATGTGGACAAGCTAGCAAAGAAGTGATAATGCCAAGTTTCTAACACTAAGGAGCTTATATGAGCTATAGAAAAAGGGATGCAAAGAGCGACTGTTGGGCAAGTCGTAACTGATGCAGGGGAGGAAAAAGCTTACTCTAGCTACTTTAACCTATTGAAAAGATGATCAAATTATTTTTGTGATTTTTTCTGTTTTGCATACTAACAAACCACCTAGAAAAGAAGCTATTTCTATTTTTTATATATTTTTATAGAGCTAGTTAAGAAGCAGATAAGGAGGAAGGTCGGGCTTGGGAGCTGCTGATGCAGTGGGTGAAAATGGAGCAAACAACGATCTTTGACTAACAAGCTATTGGTACCTGGCGTAAAATAACTATAACTACCTATAGTGCACCTAATTAAAGCAAAATTGCAACTATAAAAGGGCCCTAAATGAAATCTCAGTTGACTAAGTAATGCAAACAGTTTAGAGATTTGAAATTCCAAAATCTAATCTAAATCCAACTGAACTATTTTAAAAACTGAAAACAACTTCAAAATTACTAGAATTACTAAACTAAAGCTTAATCAAATCAAATAGAATGAACAAATTAACTTTGTTACCCAAATGAAGCTAGTACCAAACACTACCTTATGTATCAAATTACACTACTCCTAACTGATAAAAATCTATAATAACCTAATCCACTAATATTCTGAATCACAAAACCAGAATAAAACACAAATCATCATCTATAATCAACAATAAACAACAGCAAAACAGAATCACATCTATACTACTTTAGAATCAAAAATTAAAAATGAAGTGAGACTTACAAAAGGAAATCCCCTCAGCTCAAAATAGAGGGGCTCACTATGCTAGCCTATCTCTAGACAGGCTCAACCTTCTACTATCTGAATTGACCTGTCAATACCACCTCAGATCACCAATTCCTCAGCATCACAGGAAAAATTCACAGTTGACTAATTTTTGACTGAATTTGAAAACTTTGAAAATTAATTCTTATGAAAACTGAATTACTCACTTACAAGAACTAAAAATCCAGTTTAAGAAATAGTAAACTACCATTAATCTTAATTGAAAGCTGATTCAATAAATCTTATTTACTAATTTTCTGATTTTCTAAAACACTTGAATTATATGTAAAACTAACTTGGAAATTAAAGCTTGAATGAAATGTTTAACAAACTAAGATAAGCTGAAAAATAAAAGTGATAAGCTGAACTAATAAGCAGTAGGAAATAAACAGTAAACGATTAAACATAAAAGCTGAATTTACATTAAAAATTAAGTATTACAACTGATTTAAAAAGAGCTACAATTCTAAAGAGATTTTGGCAGAGTTTGGCTACTCCAAACTCCACACCAATTACACTAGCCTATCACTCTATTTATACTAACTAACTGAAGATTCTAGATGTGAGGAGGCCACGGATTGCCAGCTTGGCAATCCGTGTGGTGTGTTTCTTTACACCTCTTCTGAGCCCTTGATCATGATACCAAGCATTGCCCTTTCAATATGCACCCTTAGATCAAATATTATGACGCGCTTGGACCAATCAAACGTTGCCACGTAGCCCCCTCGTGTGTTACTTTGCTTCTGACAAGTCCTGACATCACACTGATCTTCTAAAACCAAGTTGATTGTACTATTTTGCCCTTAATTGTAGTAATTAAGGGTGAAACAGTAACTAGGGTTCATGGGGTCTGGGTTGAGGGTGAATTGGGTGGAGGGAAAAAAGGGGTACGAGTAAATGTATTTTTATTGTTTTGACCGATTGTTTTGACCAAAGTGGAAATGGGCTCGGGTCATTTGGTTTGCTACTTGGGCTTGGGCTGGTGGATTTAGGAATTGGATTGGGTTTTAGTTATTAGTTGAAAATTGAGTTTGGGATTTATTATTTCAGATTTTGTGAATTACTAGGACCAATATTGTATTTAACTAAAATCCAAGGGCTAATCATGTAATAATTCCACAGTAAAATCCAAGGGCTGAACTTGAAAAAGTATGATTCTTCAAGGATTGTTTTTGACAATTCAAGCTCAAATATAAAAAATGCCTTCCCGGCTCCGGCTTTTTACGCTCTTTTCATTCCCGTGCTCGTGATTGTCTTTTTTCCATGATTTTCGTCCATTTCGCGTAATATCCGTACCTGCACATCACAAATGCAAAAACTCAACATGTTTGGCATAATTTGGTTAGTTTTTGATCATTTGAGTCCGGTTTTGGTCTTATAAGAGGTGTGTAAATTAATACACACCAGATACTCCATGGCTAGTAAAGCATTCAGAGTGTATAATTTGAGAACAAAGAAGATTGAAGAGAATCTGCATGTTGAGTTCCTTGAAAATAAAGCAAACGCTGCAGGTGCAGGTCCTGATTGGTTATTTGATCTTGATACACTCTTAAACACAATGAACTATGTACATGTTGCATCAGGTACTGGGGATAACAACTTTGAAGGTTCAGAAGAATTTCTTGATGAAGATGAACCTACTTAAGATTCTGAGGATGATAAAGATCAAATTATTATGCCAATCTGGGACTTTGTATAAAATGATGATGTTGCAAAGAAGGAAGATCCACAACCTTCAACAGCTATTGGAAAAGAAGGTGATGCAGAAGTTGTGAACTTGGAAGCTCAGAACAAGGACATTCCTGAAAGCAGTGGTAATTCACTTCCCACTGCTATACCAGAAGTTTCCACTGATGGACCAAATGTGGAAAATTCTACTTCTGTTGCTCAGGAAACTATCATAAATGATGTGGAAATCACAAATATGCCTTCTACATATGATGTTTCACATACTCCTCAAGCTTCAATTCACAAAATACATCCACTTGACAAAGTAATTGGTGATTTACAATCAGGAGTGAAGACCAGAAAACAAACAAAGATGACTAATGATCATGGATTCATCAGTGAAGTTTATGAGTCCAAGAAGCATGCAAACAAGAATGAATGCTTGTTTTTCTGTTTTCTATCACAAGTGGAACCTAAGAATGTGCAAAAAGCACTAGAAGAATCAAGCTGGGTAGAGGCTATGCAAGAGGAATTGCTGCAATTCAAGCTTCAAAAGGTTTGGGTTCTTTGTGATCTGCCTGATGGAATGAAGGTTATTAGTACAAAATGGGTCTTCAAAAACAAGAAGGATGAAAGAGGCATAGTTATCAGGAATAAAGCTAGACTAGTTGCTCAAGGATACACTCAAGAAGAGGGCATTACTATGAAGAAGTTTTTGCTCCTGTTGCAAGAATTAAGGCTATTAGATTGTTCCTAGAATATGCATCTTTTATGGGCTTCACTGTATGTTAGGAATACGATTATTTATATGAAGACTCGGTCACCCCGAGTACTGTTTAGCATATTGTAGCTCGTAGTAATTATCATATTAGTTAGTATGTAAAGTAGCATTAGTTAGTATTTGTGGAGTCGGGTCGGGTCTCTTATCCACTGTCAACCCGCTCTACAGCCCGTTTCAAGGGGCGTTTGCATTGTAACTATATATACCCTTTCCCACCCATGGGAAAGGGTTGGACCTTCATTTGCAATCTAACCTTTCACAAGTTTTCACATATAAGGCTCCCACTTATCTCATCTCATTCTCTCTCTAACATCTCACTAGAAATTACATCTCTTATCATCCTAAATCACATAATCATCCATGTTCTTATATTAGAGTTTATTACAATTGGTATCAGAGCCATGGTTCTATCCTAGGATTCATGGTATGCTCGAATTTATAGTATGGTTTGTGGTTTGTGGGTGGTTCGACCTATTCTAGTGGTTTTCACTCGAATTTGTTCTTGTTAGGTGTTTATCTCGACATTCTTCTTGTACTTTCTTGTTTTTTAGTTGTGTAGACACCTTGTTGTAACCTTTGTTTAGTCATTTCATCACTTGGGTGGACATTGGTGACATTTCGAGTACTTTTTCTTGCCAGCGAGTTGGCATCTCTTGGTAGAGAGTTGGCAGTTGTGTGTAGCGAGTTGAACTTAGAGATTTGGCAGTTTGCCATTTTGGGACATACGGACAAATCGCTACGAAAGGGACACTTTTGTCTCATTATTAGCGAGTTGTCAGATTTTGGAGTTTTGTGGATCTGGCGAGTTATTAATTAGGAGTTGGGCATTAGCGAGTTGACATATAGTGAGTTGATTTGTAGCGAGTTGATATCCAGCGAGTTGATTTGTTAGCGTTTTGCCTGATAGCGAGTTGAGGCTTTAGCGTGTTGACAGTAGCGAGTTGTCAGGTTTTGGTAATAGCGAGTTGTTAATCAGCGAGTTGATTCTTGTCTAGCGTGTTAGTGCAGGATTGTGGCGAGTTGTGTCATCTTCAGCGACTTGGTACTTGTAGTGAGTTTAGCCTTAGCGAGCTGTAATTATCTTAGCGTGTTAACATTTGTGAAGTTTGTGAGCTGTAGCGACTTAAGTTGTTTCATCTACTCCTTCAGTAACTTGACGTTGTGAGACTATTCCTACAACTTGACTTGTTATTTCAATAATAACTTGACGTTGTGAGTTTAATCTTACGATTTGACTTGTTTTCTGAGAAGTGATTGTAATTCGACTTGTTGCAACAAAACACGAATTTCACGTGTGTTTAACAGCTTGACACGTGTAACCACTCAGTCTTCACAGCATGGCAAGCACTGCATCGGATGACATTCAGGCAGCAGGATCGGATACTCGTCCTCCTATGCTGGACAGGACCGACTACGAATCATGGGCACAAAGGATTCGTCTATACTGCCTGGGAATGGAAAATGGTGTGAACATCCTGAAATCCATTGATAATAGACCTTTCATCATGGGGAGAACCAGAGACACTATAGCAGCTACTGATGACAATCCTGCGGCAGTTGGTCCAGAAAGACCTCTCACCTACGATGATCTTTCTGATGAAGAAAAGAAACGCTATGATGCTGACATCAAAGCTTCGAATATTGTCATTCAAGGACTTCCTAAAGATGTCTACAAACTCATCAACTTTTACACCGATGCGAAAGCAGTTTGGGATAATGTGAAGATGCTTCTTGCAGGAACTGAGTTAACCAAAGAAGACAGGGAGTCACAGTTGTATGATGAATTCGAGCACTTCAAAATGAATCCAGGTGAAAGCATCACTGACTACTACGTCAGATTTCACAAGCTTGTCAATGACATGAGAGCCATCAAGATGACAATGCCGAACATTCAGCTCAATTCAAAATTCATGAATAACATGGCACCTGAATGGGATAGGTTTGTTACAGCTGTCAAGCTCAACAAAGGTCTCAGGCATACTAATCATGAACAGCTCTATGCATATCTCCAACAACATGAGAAACATGCAGTTTATGATTGGGCAATGCGAGAAAAGCTCAGTTCTACAACAACTAATGAGTCCCTTGCCTTTGTGTCCAATCTTCAACAACCTACTCAGTCTTCAAATGATCAATCCCAACTACCTTCATCCAGGTCTACCTCAACTAACGTACAATCATCTACTCCCTCACCAACTGCCTTAAACACCCATCCTGACCCTGGATATTCTCATACCGACATGATGATTGATAACCTCTCCAATCAAGTCTCCTTATTAGTCCAACAGTTCAGAGCTGTACTTCCACCAACTAACAACAAACTCAGGACTTCGTCTAACCCACGTAATCAGGCAGTCATTGAAGATGGAAGAGTGGTGGTGCAAAATGTGTAAGGAAGACAAAATGTCAATCCAAGAAATGCTGGTAGAGACAATGGGCAGTATAGAGTCGGGAATGCGCTTCAAGTGCAAGCTAGGCAGCCTAAGTGCTATAACTGTGGAGGGCTGGGCCATATTGCTAGGAATTGCACTCTTCCAAAGCATCCTCAAAACTCAGAGTACTTCAAGGATAAGATGTTACTTATGCAGGCGCAAGAGAATGGTATTGCTCTGGATGAAGAAGCTTTGCTCTTTCTAGCTGGTGATGACAAGAATGCATTTGATGCTGATGTGGATGATCAACCTGTTCTGGACATGGCACTCAATGATCCGAACATCTTCCAAGTTGAAGACTGTGATGCTTTTGATTCGGATGTTGATGAAGAACCCATAGCTCAAACTATCTTCATGGCTAATCTGTCAGCCGCTGCATCATCTCCACAGCTGTCTGGCTCCTCCATCACTTCTGCTATCTCTGAGGTACCAAAGCCACTAAATTCTAATCTGATCTGCTCTATCAATCCACAGGGGGCATGTGACTCGGTACAACCCACGAACATTGACAACACAGATATCACTAATATGGGAAATACCAATAATATCCCATATGAAAGGTATGTGAATGACAATGTTATGAAAATTGAACCAAGTGACATGCCGTCGGTTGACACTAGAGAACTTGAGTTACATGAGCACACTATATACAACCCTGATGACTCCTTGATCACTAGAGTTAACATCCTTAAAGATCAGGTGGCCTTATATGAGCAGCGTGCTAAGTTTGAACTTAATGAACGTGAGCAGAAAATGGAATGGCAATTGCGTGCTTACATAACTGAAAACAATGCCAAACAAGAAACATTGAAAAAGGAGTTAGTTTCTTTAAAAAAAACAATTGGATCAGACTGTCAAACAAAGACAGGAAATTCAAAAGGGGTTGACTTCAATCAAACTCGACTACCAAGAAAAAGAAACCAAACTTCTAAATGATTTATCAAAACTCAAAATGTTGAAAAACAAATTGGAAGATAAGTAGTACACGCAAGGTCAAACCATTCAATCTGCTCAAATGATGGAAAAACATAGGAAACTAAGAGACGAATTTAGTGAACATGATACCTCTAAGACTAAAGCTAAATTTCTTAGAATTGGTATAGGTGCTCAACCTGCGCTATATGATGCACTCACTATGCTTGACCCTAACCATGCCCCTCCTGATATGAAATCATATGATGAGATTGATGAGGCTGAGGATAGAACTAGGGAAAAACTTGCTGAGCGTCTTAAGGATCCACTATATGTTGCTAAAAATATTGTGTTTCACCATGATTATACAAATGACAATCACTCAGCTATTTTTGTCCCTCAAAAGAAAATCCTTCCTGAAAAAGTGTTCTGGAATATTGATATGGAAAAAATGAAAGCTGGAAGAATCATTGGTAATACACGTACCATCTTTAGGATTGCAGACCCAACCATCTATCCCTTGCACACACCCCAACATCTTGTGCCATATACCCTACCCACACAGTGTAATACCCTAATTGCGTTATATGTTCTAGGCCAATTATTTAAGGATTTTGAAAAAACATGAAAAACTAGAATTACACTAACAGGGATTACAGAAGGGGAAAGGGGTTTTGAGCAAACTAAGCAGTGTTATCTCACTGAAGTTATGCCATTTTTTGATCTTCTTAAAGAACACTTTGAAGGCCTTAAAACTACCATCAATAATGATGTGAATCAAATGAAAAAGGTTTTTAAAGAAGTAGAAAATGAGGGCAAACAATTGGCCATCGATCTCAAATACAGTGAAATTGACAGAAAAAACATCCTCATCATGAATGAGGATTTGATTGCTAATTGCATTGCACAAGATGTCTTTTACACTGTTACTGGCTCTGCCTTATCTGCCAAGCAATTTCATGAAATGTCCATTACTTTAAATGTATTTCAGAATCGTGTGATTGAGCTTGAGGGGGAGAATTACCAACTAAACTACAAAATTCAAAACGACGACCATGACAACATGGTCAGGAATTTTTCAAAACTTGAAGTTGATAATTTTAACTTGCAACTAAAATACCAACATCTGAAAGAAAATGTAAAAGTATCAAATGCCAAGACATCTTCGGATGCTCCTGAATTTGATACATGTTTTGAATTAGCCAAAAAGGATGATGTAATTCAAGCTCACTCAAACACGATTCGGAAGTTGAGGGCCCAAATTGCACAATTAAAATTGAACAAAAGCGATGTGACCAATACCAATTACCAGAAGTCTATTGATTCTCAAAACTTTCAAAAACAGGGCATGATCAATGAATTACAACATGAAAATGAGTGGCTTCGTGCTAAAATGTCAAACGCTAAACAACGTTACAAAGAATTGTTTGAGTCCATTAAAATAACACGTGACCAAAACAATGAAAGAGTCACTTCTTTGTTAAATGAAATTGAGAATCTAAAGACTATGGTGAAGGGTAAAATGCCCGTCGTTTCATGTGATCATGCAATTTCCAATGTACATGCTTGTAAGAAATATGCGTATGATGCTATTAATGTCTCTCTTCCCCTTAGGAACAATAAGTTAGTTCATAACAACTACCTTAAGAATCTTAAGGGCTATCTGGCCATGCTTAGAGAAACCTTTGAAGATGAGAGAATATCTAAACCTAATGATGATGTTGTTATTGGTGCTTGCTTCCTCACTAATAGAGCCCAGGAACTATTAGAATATGCCATAGGATCATGCCCCAAGAATGATAACAAGTCGGAAAGGTCGTTTGCATCACACTCTAAAAGTGGTAACAAACATGCTACATTAGATCATCCCCAAACTATCTCACAATCCACCATCATGATCACCGGTAAACAAGTAGCAACTAATCATACTAATGTTCCCGTCATTGCTTCTACAGGAGTAAAAGGTGTATCTAATGCTAGCAAGTCACAGCCTAGGTGCAATACAAAGAATGATAGGACCTTGCCGGCTAAGAGTACACTTATGAAGGAAGTAGAAGAATCATCTAGGAACAATAAAGTTATGCTTAATGAAAGGAATCGAGTTGATTCAAACATTTGTGTTAACAATGATGTAATTAATTTGAATTCTGGTGTTATTTGTAAAACTTGTAACAAATGCTTATTTTATGGTAATCATGATGCTTGCGTTGTGTCTTTCTTAAATCCACTATGAAATCTCCAGTTGTGAATGTCTCGTGTGTTAAACCGGTAAAACAAGTATGGAGTAAAACAGGAAAAGTGTTCACTAATGTTGGTTATCAATGGAGACCTACTGGAAGGAAATTCACTCTAAGGAAAAAGTGCCCAATGACTAGGATCACTAATTCCAAAGTTGTGCCTATTAAGAAGTGGAAACCTACTGGTAGACTGTTCCCAATAGAAGAACTTAGTACCACTCCCAATTCTAGTGCATTAAAATGTGAAAGCCCCAGTGAGATATATGTGACATATGATAATCCAATATTTGTGTGTGCTAACCAAACGGACCTCAACTGGTTGTGGGGCTCCAGATTTTTCAGTTATCCACGATTGTCTGGTTTCAAATGCAGGTCGTACAAATCGTCCTTTGGTATTTGGACTCAGGCTACTCAAAACATATGACTGGTGATCGCTCGCGGCTCAAGAATTTCGTGGAAAAGTTTATTGGTACGGTTAGATTTGGAAATGACCATTTTGGATCTATAATGGGCTATGGGGATTACGTCTTTGGAGACAGTGTGATATCCAGAGTTTGCTACGTGGAAGGACTTGGGCACAATCTATTTTCTGTTGGTCAATTCTGTGACTCTGATCTTGAAGTTGCTTTCAGAAAACACACCTATTTTGTTAGAGAATTAGATGGGGTTGAACTACTCAAGGGGAGTCGGGGCACTAATCTTTATACCATCTCTATCGAAGACATGTTACGGTCCTCACCAATTTGCTTGCTTTCTAAAGCTTCCAAGAACAAATCATGGTTGTGGCATCGTCGTTTAAACCACTTAAACTTCGGTACCATCAATGAACTCACACGTAAAGATCTTGTTCGAGGCTTGCCTCGACTGAAGTATGAAAAAGACCACTTGTGTTCCGCATGTCAATTGGGCAAAAGCAAAAAGCACACACATAAACCTAAGACAGTCAACTCCATCATGGAAGTCCTACACACCCTCCACATGGATCTCTGTGGACCAATGAGGATTCAAAGTATCAATGGAAAGAAATATGTGCTGGTTATTGTTGATGATTTCTCTCGATTCACGTGGGTAAAGTTTCTACGATCAAAAGACGAGACTCCGGAAACCATCATCAAACTCATCAAAATGTTGCAAGTTCGTCTCAACAAAACAGTTAGATTCATTCAAACCGATAATGGAACGGAGTTTGTGAACAAACAACTTACTCAATTTTATGAAGGTGTCGGAATTAGTCATCAAAAGAGCATTCCACGAACTCCTCAACAAAATGGAGTTGTTGAAAGACGCAACCGCACATTAGTTGAAGCTGCAAGAACTGTGCTCATCTTCTCCAAAGCCCCTATGTTTCTTTGGGCTGAGGCAATTGCTACAGCGTGTTATACACAGAATAGATCCTTGATACATCCTCTCCACTGCAAGACTCCATATGAATTGATCCATGGCAGAAAACCCGATCTTTCATTTCTTCGTGTATTTGGTGCATTGTGCTATCCAACAAATGACAGTGAAGACCTGGGGAAACTCAAGGCTAAGGCTGACATTGGTTTCTTTGTTGGCTATGCTCCAGAACGAAAGGGATACCGAATCTACAACAAACGTACCAGAGACATAATGGAAACAATCCACGTCACGTTCGATGAGCTGACAGAGCAACTGGTTCCTGGACAATCAAGTTCTGGACCCGTACCTAACCTCTTATCTCCTGGACCTATAAGCTCCAGGCTTGTACAGAATTCCACCCCTACTACTCCCTTTGTACCTCCTACAAGTGATGATTGGAAAAAGCTATTTGACCCCATGTTTGATGAATACTTTGAACCTCAAAATGTGGACGCTCCAGAAGTCACTGTCATTCCACAACCAGCTGTGGTAGCTAATGTCCCAATGGATAATTCTGGTCCATCCACCTCGTTATCATGGGATCCTGAAGCTCCCACCCTCAGTTAGTCAATCACCACATCTAATGGTCAATCCTCATCTGTATAACGAGTTGCAGCTGTAAATAACTCTTTTGGTGAGAATCCCTTCGCTCCACCCGATAATAAGCCGTTTGTTAATATCTTTGCACCTGAACCGTCAAATGATGCCACATCCTCAGATGAATCAAACACGGCTACCTCAGTTCCCTATTCTCAACCTCATGAACACCTTAGGAAATGGACAAACGACCATCCAATTGACAACATTATTGGAAACCCCTCACGTCCGGTGTCAACCCGTAAGCAACTTGCTACTGACGCTTTGTGGTGTTTCTTCAATTCTGTCCTTACTAAAGTTGAGCCTAAAGATGTCAAGGATGCAATGTCTAAAGATTCATGGTTCACTGCTATGGTGGATGAAATCCATGAGTTTGATCGACTTGATGTGTGGGAATTAGTGCCACCTCCTGAGTGTGCTATGATAATTACTCTCAAATGGATATTTAAAGTGAAGCTTGATGAGCATGGAGATGTATTAAAGAACAAGGCAAGACTTGTGGCAAAAGGATATCGTTAAGAAGAAGGTATTGACTTTGAAGAATCCTTCGCACTAGTTGCTAGAATTGAAGCCATAAGAATATTTCTAGCAAATGCCGCTAGTCAAAATATGGTGGCGTATCAGATGGATGTCAAGACCGCGTTTTTAAATGGCAATCTTAAGGAAGTGGTGTATGTAAGTCAACCTGAAGGATTTGTGGATCCTGAATGCCCTAACCATGTGTATCGCTTGAAGAAGGCCCTTTATGGTCTTAAACAAGCTCCCAGGGCGTGGTATGACACGTTGTCAAAATTCCTTCTTGCCAACAAGTTCTCCAAAGGTGCTGTTGATCCTACACTCTTTTCCAGAAAGACAGGCAAAACCTTTCTTCATGTGCAAATATATGTTGATGATATAATATTTGCCTCCTCTGATCCCAAAGAGTGTGATCGATTCTCCCAGGAGATGAGCTCTGAATTCCAGATGTCCATGATGGGTCAAATGTCCTTCTTTCTAGGCTTGCAAATATCTTAGAATCCCAATGGGATCTTCATCAATCAATCCAAGTATGCTAATGAAATCTTGAAGAAATTTGGTTTTGATTCATGCGATGAGGTTGATACTCCTATGATGGAAAGATCAAAACTTGATGAAGATGATATCGGAATCCCTGTTGAACAAACCAAGTATCGAAGCATGATTGGTTCCTTAATGTATCTTACTGCTAGCCGACCGGATCTTCTTTTTGCAGTCTGCATGTGTGCTCGGTATCAATCCAAACCCACCAAGAAACACCTGGAAACTGTCAAGAGGGTCTTTCGGTATCTTAAAGGAACAATCCACCTGGGCCTATGGTACCCTAAGGATACCTCAATGGCCCTCACTGCCTATTCGGATGCTGACCATGCGGGATGTCTGGATACTCGTCGAAGTACATCTGGGGGTGCTCAGTTCTTGGGAAACAAGTTAGTTAGTTGGTCTTCAAAGAAACAAATGAGTACTTCAATATCCTCCACAGAGGCTGAATACATTGCCATGTCCTCGTGCTGTGCTCAGATTCTGTGGATGAGGTCTCAACTTTCGGACTATGGCTTCGTGTGCAACAAGATTCCTATGTATTGTGACAACAAAAGTGCAATTGCGCTTTGCTGCAACAATGTCCAGCATTCAAGAACTAAGCACATCGATATTCGACATCATTTCATCAGGGAGCAAGTTGAGAAAGGAATTGTGGAACTTTACTTTGTGAGGACTGAGTTCCAGCTTGCTGATATCTTTACCAAATCACTTTCTAGGGATCGATTTCAATTTATCCTCCCTCGCCTTGGTATGAAGAGTCTCACTCCTGAGGATCTCACAAGTCTTCAGGAAGATCAGGAGGAGTAAAGGGGTTGTTTCATATATCCTTTGTACATAGTATTAAATCAAAAAGAAAAATAGAAAATTATAAAACTTACAAAATCCATAAAAAAATCTGAAAACTCACAAAAAATTCAAAAATATTCTTCTCACGACATGTCTCTTGTATAATCAATATTATGTACGTTTCTAGAAATGTCATTCAATAATGACACGGAATCATACATATGCTTGAGCAAGAGTTTTTTGGTTTCTAATAAAGTTTTCTTGTGTAAAACATGTCGTTCCTAAAATCATTCTTTCTAATTATGGTTTGCTATTACTTCAGATAGCAACCCGGTCTTAGTATTGGGGAAAGTTCATCGCCAAAAAGACGACTGTTCCTTACAAAGGCATGAATTACTTCATATTCGTTCCTTTCCGATCCGATATACGCTTAAGTGCATCATTTCTGGTAAAAGAAGAGAAGTCTTCTTTGCATCTCAAATACTTTTCCTTCAAAGATTCTTCGGAAAAGTATTTGCTCCAAACTTGGTGGTACCATGGTTTTCGAAGATCAAACAAACCTGAAGAGTTGTTTCAAAATTTACCACTCAATTGATGCTATATAAATCAACACTTTATGCAAAATGTTTAATTTTAAATTGTGTCATCGATTGAGGGGGAGAATGATTTCAAAAACTATACATCATCAAAACAATGATCTTTGTGCATAACTTCAAGTGGATTGAGTGCAATTGTTATGTGTTAGTATATGACTTTTTCATGAGTTTCTCGCTAAACTCAAAATCATTTATAAACTCATCTTCTCTAACACATAACATACTCCCTCAAGGTTTGAGGGGGAGCTTAAATGTCGTCTCAAAATCAGTCATTCTTAAAAATGTCACATCCTTCTCCAAAACTTTATACTTATTTAAATCACTTGGGATCACAAATCTCAAATTGATTTGAAATTTTTGATCGGGGGAGAAGATGTGATTTAAATATGAAAAACTGATTCAAAAGTGATGTTTTTGAACATGAAAACAAAAATCTGTTCTTTCCTATGTGCCAAACTCTTTCGCATATCAATGCACATATTGAGGAGGAACAAAATGATTTGTGTAAAAGGATCCTTGCATCTCATATGAGTGCATCTCAGTCTTGACTCATGAATTGACGAACGGACTAGTCCTGGACGGGTAATAACTTCAAGCTGGTTTAACCAGTGATGTAAGCGTGTCTCGAAGAGGACTAGTTTAAGTAGAATGTACCGTTTCGAGAAACCTTGGGTGAATCTGATCGAGCCGGGTAATAACTTCAAGCTAGTTTATCTAGTGACGTAAGCGTGTCTCGAATGCACGGTCATGTTCACTCAAGGTAGATCAATTCAAAAGTGCAACTCTTCCCGACATGTGCAAATTTTCAAATCAATACTTATGAGCACATGTTAAGGGGGAGCATTTGAAAATGACAAAACTCTCAATGTGTTAACAAAATGTGTTTCTCAATCATAAACACATTGAGAGAATTTTCAATGATTTGGTAAATGGTAACTTAGGACCGTCATGGAGCTATAAGGTGGCTAAGGCTAGGAAAAACGTCCTATGATCCGCCAGAGCCGGAGGGATCTACCCATGGACAATACCAAATAGATAGTATTTAGATGTTCGTAGGTATGATTATGAAAAAAGGAGAAATGTGAGAATGGGGAAAGAAGGGGTTGAAGAATTAAAAAGAAATGAAATGAGAAAGGGTGAAAAGAAATAGCCCTCCAATTATTCAACCTTAGGGCAGAAACCGGGTTCAATTCATAATCTACTGATTGTTGCTAAGGCGACATCGGTATTGAAGACAAGACGTCATGGACCCAGTGACGCAATGCACTAAACCTTCTAACCACTCAAGTTCTCTTAAAAGAACTTGTTTCATTCTCACGGGGAACCGGTGTAATCTATCGACTCATCTCCTAGAGATAGTTGATATTGAAGCAGGAGACCTCTCCCTAATCTCCGCATAGGAAAACCAAATGCACTTATTGAGTCTAGAGCCTCGAGATGCATACAAAGATCTCATAGGAACACGTGCTACCTATACCCTGGTCGTTCAACATTAAGGACACCAGTGGTAAAATTATGAGTCCTACGCAGATCTTGGCAATCTGCCAGAACATTTATGAGGGATGTTGTCGTTGCAACTCCCAGTGATTGAATGGAAATTCCTGCCAGGGTCAACATCAAGCAGCCCTGAAAGCAGGTCACTTAGGTAATTCCTTGTGGATTACGCTTAGTGGTCGCGATGGTTACAAACGATCAACAGTCATGGAGTGATCTCCAGCGGCTCACCCATTTGTTGATCTACTAAGGTAGTTCGCGTAAATCCTCTCGGGGGTTTTCCGATTGGGAACGGTCTTGGTAAGGTTTAGAAGGAGTCTTCACGCTATGCTGTTGTCGATCTCTAATTCCGAACCTATAAGCACCGGATGATTTGTTGCTAACTGTCTACTTGCAGGAACTTCTAACGGTTGCGGTTGATTGCTGAAAAGATGTTGATCCATCAACACATGCTCACACCTCAACTTCATAACTCAAAGATATCATGATCATTGAATGGGCTTCAACCGTGCTTCCTCAACTCTGATGAAGAAGATCATGATCCTGAAAAGTGTGAGCATGCCAACACAAAGAGGTTCATATCCCATGGAGACGTTACTACTCAAAGATGACCCTCAGACACTTATATGGATGATGAAGTCGAAGCTATTTCCAAAGATTATCCATCACATTGAAGGTGTCATCTAGAGTCTACCACTTAATGCACAAAGATCTCAACAATGAAGAATCTAAAGGCTACGAGCTACAAAGATGTCATCAAAGACTTGAATGCTATGACTCAACATTTATTTTCCGGAGTGACCTCCCTTAGGGGGAGATTGTTAGGAATACGATTATTTATATGAAGACTCGGTCACCCCGAGTACTGTTTAGCATATTGTAGCTCGTAGTAATTATCATATTAGTTAGTATGTAGAGTAGTATTAGTTAGTATTTGTGGAGTCGGGTCGGGTCTCTTACCCACTGTCAGCCCGCTCTACAGCCCGTTTCAAGGGGCGTTTGCATTGTAACTATATATACCCTTTCCCACCCATGGGAAAGGGTTGGACCTTCATTTGCAATCTAACCTTTCACAAGTTTTCACATACAAGGCTCCCACTTCTCTAATCTCATTCTCTCTCTAACATCTCACTAGAAATTACATCTCTTATCATCCTAAATCACATAATCATCCATGTTCTTATATTAGAGTTTATTACACTGTATATCAAATGGATGTCAAGAATGCTTTTCTTTATGGAAAGGTTGATGAGGAGGTCTATGTTTCAAAACCTCCAGGCTTTGAAGATCCTGAACATCCTAATAAAGTTTATAAAGTGGTCAAGGGTCTTTATGGCTTACATCAAGCTCCAAGAAAGTGGTATGAAACCCTTGCTGCTTATCTATTGAATAATGGATTTCATAGAGGGAAGATTGATCAAACTTTGTTCTTCAAGAAAGACAAAAATGATATCCTATTGGTTCAAGTTTATGTTGATGATATTATTTTTGGATCTACAAAGCCAGAGATGTGCAAAGAATTTGAGAAGCTGATGAAGGATGAGTTTCAAATGAGTTCTATGGGGGAACTTACTTTCTTTTTGGGACTTCAAGCACAACAAAGGAAAGATGGAATTTTTATCAGTCAAGACAAATATGTGACTGAGATAATTAGAAAGTTCCATTTTACTGATGCAAAGCCTTCAAGCACTCCTGCTGATAAGACTACATATCTACTCTTGAAAGATGATGGTGGAGAAGAAGTGGATGTTCACACTTATAGATCAATGATTGGTTCTTTGATATATCTTACATCATCCAGACCTGACATTATGTTTGCTGTGTGTGCTTGTGCAAGGTATCAAGTTACTCCAAAGACATCACACTTGACTGCAGTGGAGAAGATTTTCAGATATTTTAAGACATATCCTAATCTAGGATTGTGGTATCCAAGAGAATCACCTAGGGAATTGGTTACCTACTCTGATAGTGACTATGCTGGTGCAAGTTTCGATAGAAGGTCAACCACAGGAGGATGTCAATTCCTTGGATGTAGATTGGTGTCATGGTAGTGCAAGAAACAGACTATGGTGGCTACTTCAACCACTGAAGCAGAGTATGTAGCTGCTGCAAGCCGTTGTGCTCAGGTCTTATGGCTTCAATATCAACTTTTGGACTATGGCGGATAAAGACAACAGTGGAAAATATAAATCAAACAGTGGTAATATTTGCTCTCACAGCGGAAACAAGAAAAACAATGTAACTTTATTCATCATTAAAACCATTCAACAGTTACATTCCATGGAAAGAGAGTACAATCAACAAACACCAAAAACACATATTCTAACACCCTACACCCTACACCAGCTACTCCATTGGCTTCTTGCCCTGCCACTTGTAGTCATGATTAGCCTTTTGAGCACTCTTCTTCTTGTTCTCAAAGGTTGACTGCTTCCTTGGGCAAGCAAGACCAAGCACTTGTTTGGGAGGCTTTTGGAGTCTTGCAGGCTTCTCTGGGGCAGGCCACTTCATGTTTACCAATGCAGATTCAAGATCTTGTGTCATTGCCTGTGGTAATTCCTTGGAGAGGGTGTATGGCTCATCATCCTCATCAAAAGAGCTGGAGTAAAACTCAAGAGATGGAGCAGGGCTAGAAATCTTCTTGTTTGGCTTCATTGTTGTTGAGCTTGAAGCACATGGTGGAAAGTAGTCACTCCATCCTAATTCTGCTACAGAGTCAGAAGAGTAGCTTATCTCCTCTGAAGATTCATCAGAAGAGATGTAGATAAGTGGAAAGTGACTCATGGTGTTTCTAGGGTTTGTGATGATAAAGAAAGGTATTGGTCAAGAGTTTTGATGATTCGAGCCCTTTTTATAGGCAAGGTCAAACCCTAGGGACAATTAAGAGAAGTAATAACTCTTATCAGTCTTGGTAGTTTGGGAAAGTAAATATGGATATTATTTACTATATCGAGTTGACTTTGGGAAGATATTTTAAGGAATAGTGGCTTGGTCAAAAAGTAACTTTGGTTAGAGCTTTGGTTATTCATATTATATGATTTATACTAACATGTGCAAGTAAATAACCAATATTTTTGCTGAGAGTTGATCAAATGGTGTGTAACTGAGACACACAACAAATGGTTATTGATTCACCATGTCTAATCCACATAAGAATCAACTAGTCCAGAGCAAACGGCTACTGGAAAAGACTTAACAAATCCGTTTATGGTTGATAGTTTACCAAAAACTATATGGTCATCAACTCACCATATTCCAAGTGACGAAGAGTTGGCTAGTCCATAGCAAACGGCTCATGGTAAAGACATATCAAATCTGTTGATAGCTGATAGTTTGCTAAAAACTATACAAAGAGCAGTTAAACTTTTATATAATTTTCTTACCACTGCTCTTGAAAAATTTTGTGAAAAGTTCCCACTGCTAGTTCACCGTTACCACTGCGAGTGTAATTTTTACCATTGATGAACTAGCAGTTGCAACTGTTGTGTCAGTAACAATATTTTTTTTACTAGTCGTTGAGAGTAACCGTTTTTCCATATTAATAGGGTGAATTTTTGGTGAATTATCTTCTTACCTATTTTAATTTATTCTTTTCTTAAAGATAAATTCATTCTTAAGATAATTCCAATTGCGCATAATTCTCAAACCCTAATAGTATATATCCTTTATCTCTCACACGGCGTATTCACCATTCAATTTTTACTAACACATTCATACTTTCTTCACAAAAACTATGGCAAGATTGAACTTTGCAGATGAGCACAACCAAGTGGCCTACTTGCAAAAGTCATACGACAAGAGTGGCCCTGTTTTTCATTAGATTGTGGACTTTCTTAATACCACTCATATTAGGTATGCTTTAACTTTAAATCCCACAATCTATGTCTCTCAAATCAAACAGTTCTGGAACTCTGTGGAGTCCATAACCATTGAACAAGGAGACACACATGAATCTGTGGATACTCTTAGAGCCACAGTGGATGGGGTAACTATTGATGTTACTGAATCATCCTTGAGGATAATTCTCCAATTGTATGATCTCAATGGTATCATCACATTACCCAATTCAGATATTCATAAACATCTCTCATCAATGGGGTATGATACATCTGATAAAAAGGTTACTTTCAGAAAAGGATGTTTTTGTCCCCATTAGAGATTTTTCATTCATACTCTTCTACATTGCCTAAGTCCTAAGAAAACTTCTTATGAACAATTCAGTTCAACAATGGCTTACCCTTTGGTTTGCTTAGCCACAGATAGGACTTTCAATTTTTCAAAGTTAATTTTTAATAGTATGAAAGACAATGTAAAGAGTTCTTATAAATTTTTTATATATCCAAGGTTTGTACAAGCAGTGCTAAATGAATTTCCACTGCAACCCCACAAAAGAGTTTATAGAACCCCCTGTCTTAAGCCAAAAGTTTTTCAAAATATGAATAAGGCTTCAGATGGATGGAATGGGGAATTTAAACCACTTTTTTCCTGAAATACTTTCACAGATTTCACAGGTACAGGGTGAAGATGCAACAATCCCAGTTGTATCCCAACACACACCCACTATTACAGTTCCACCTATCCAATACACCCCACGAGTTACTCATACAGTCATACATATGAGAGGAGGCAAAAACAGCCACCTCCTCCCATCACAACATTGCATGATTCTGAACCTTTTGGTTTAGGAACAAGCAGTGGTCGTTCTAGGCTTCAATCTAGTCCAACTAGAGAAGAGTCTGAACCAATGCCCTATGATTCACCTCTCCCAACAGGTCACACAGTTGGAAGTGTTGAGGGTAGTAAGCAACATATTGAATTGATGGAACTTTGTACCAAGTTAGTCAAGCAGGTTCAAGCTCTGGAGAAAGATTTGGCACAGACAAAGAAACAACATGCCACAGAGCTTAATGGAATGAAAGTTGAGATTCAGACTTTAAAGGAAGAAGTGCAGGGGTTAAGGAAGCAAAGATCTGCCAAGCTTGTGATTTCATCCCCATCCTCACCTCATGATGGTGCCTCAAAGGATTTTAGTGAAGATTTGGGTAATTCTCCCAAACAGGGGAGGAAAACAGATGCTGAGACTAAGGGGAGGAGAATTGATTTTGAAAATGATGCTGATTTTGATTTTGGCACTTCAGATTTAAAGATTGATGAATCAGTTGGAGTTCCTCAAAACCTTTCCACTGATGAGTTTATGGTTCCCACTGCTGGTCAAACTTTTACCACTGCAGAGGAAGAAGTTGAAAGAATTAAAAAAGAGAAAGGTAAAGCAGTTATGTCTAGCAATGAAACTGGGCAACCAAGGAAGATTTCCAAAAGTGAACAAGCTCAGATAGACTATAATGCTGAAGTTGCAAGGAAACTAATAAAAGATGAAACTACAAAGAAGAAAAGACAAGATGAGTTGGAGATTGCAAGTTTCATGGAGGCTAAAAGGTTGAATAAATTGGAAACCACTGCACCAAATCCAGTTTCCACTGTTCCACCTACAGTTCTCAGGGAGAAAGCTCCAATGTTTACATATGTGCCAGCTGAAGAAGAAACTGAATACATGATTTCTAATGATCCAGTGGTCAAGAAGAAGGCCATTGAGCTTGTTGCTGATAAGACTTTAACTGAAGAACAAAGATCAGCTCAATTATCTGATTTTATTCTTATGATGAATCAACAAGCACAGTAATTGGAAAAGTCATAAAAGGTCAAAAGAAACCAAGACAACCAACCAAGGCACAAGTTATTGCAGAGATGAAGACTTATTGCTGTCATGTTGGAAATTGGAAAATGTCTCAATTCAAAGGAATGTCTCATGATAAGATTGAAGGGATCTTCTACAGAATTAAAAGACAAGATAGTGATTTTATTCCAATAGATTTTGAAGAAGAACAAAGAAGATTTCCTAAGTCCAAAAGGAAAGCTACAGCTTCTAAATAGAAAATCACTAAGAGGAAAAGATTTACTCAAGAAGAAGAATTTCAATTTGAGAAACTTACAGAAGATCAGCTGAATGCTATGATAGTGATAGAAGAAAAAGATTTTTATCCAGATCCTATACAAGTCAGACATCCTATTGTTGATTGGGAAATTTACACAGCAAAGAATTTTGCTCCAACATGGAAAATAACAAGATTAGGAGGTGAAACTTCATCTTTCATTCAGTTTGAAGATCTCATTAAAGCTTGTGATAGAAGTGATCTTGATATGCTTTGGAAGTTGGTTCAAGAAAGATTCAAGGCTGATAAATTTAAAGATATGAAGGAAATGCAGCTATGGGTTGATTTAAGGAGACTTTAAGAACCAGATCCTAATGATAGTTACTGGAAGTTTGAAGCTACAGATCTTAATACTACATGGTCATACTATGATTCATGTGAGGTTCATCATGTTTCTACAAAAGCTAGAGTGGATGCATTCATGTTTGCTAAAAAGGAATATCCACTTAGAGCTGTAACTCTTACTGCAATGTTGACATCAAGAATAAGAGTTCATGAAGACACTGAGAAAGTCAGAGCTTTGATACAAAAGATACAAGGTCAGTGTTCAAGAGCTATGCAAGTTTTAAGAAGAAAATGAAGTGTTTGGAAGAATTCCCTATATCCTCAAAGATGTTGATTGCTTGAAGAAACTTGATGATTTGCATAGAAATCATAAGTTTAGGGGAGGATTGTTGGGAATTACACTAACAGTTACCACTGATAAGCATAGATATAACCACTGTTGAAGAATGCACTAGCAGTGGAAACACATTACCACTACTAGTACATATTATTACCACTGCTGCAGGATAATTGTTAGGAAATGTGTATTTAGATAAGTATAGAAAAGATCTTGTGTATATTCTATAAAAGGAGGTCCTAGGTTTAGGTTTATGCACGTATCAATTAGAAAAGCTTCAAGGTGTAACCCTAGTGATAAACTAGATCACTCGTATTATTATTCTTAATAATATTGGAGCTAAACGTTTGATTAATATTCTGTGTTCATACAATTGTTCTCATTCATATACAACTCATAAACAAACATACTAACAAACCTTATAAGTATTAATAAGTATATTCCGCATACTTGTTAGTATCATTCAAAGTATCACTATAACACAAGTCGTGTGTTTAGATCCATCAATAACCATTTCAGATGGCCAAGAAAACCTCGAATGAACGAGCGATAAAGTCGTTTCGGAAGCTCGGACGGCTACAGCCATTCTGGATGAATAACACATCCCAAAAACACGCAAAGGATAATAATAACAACAACGATTATCAGAAACAATGGATTAAAAATAATTACACAGGGACAAAATCCCTCAAGAATAGTGAAGCAGTAAAGTTATTACATGTATAATGTACAACGCCCAAAGGGCCAAATAGCATCATGATTGTCTTAAACAAAATAAATAAATCAAGCCGGGGGAGTCACATTTCCCTCAACGGTAACATTCATAGGGCCTTCGGTAGAGGGTCTGTTTTGATCATCGGTAGGACGGCTGAAGGAACCAAGGAGCTCCGGAAACATGTTCATTAAATCCCCTAGCGGAAGCCTATGGGACTCGGCGATCTTCTTAATAAAAGGATACTCAAGAGAGAAAACCTTCTCGTATTCGGACTTCCATATCTTCGGAGCATCCATATTCACTTTTTTCGAAGTACTTAAGATCTTAGCCAGGTCCTCCGGTTTCCTGGCAATGCCGACCTCATCCAACCATCCAGTAGAGTAAGATAAGGTAAAAGGCTTTGCCAAGGCATGCTTGTACTCCCGGCTATCCATCAGCCAGCGGAAAATGGTAAGAACTAAGGACTTCACCATGTTCTAACGAACAATTTCGGCCTGCGCCGAATCCGCCATCAAAACAGCTTTATTCGCTTCTAGTTTCCCCGCCGTACCCCTAGATGCAGCAAACTCTTCTTCCAACTGATTAATCTGGCTGGCTTGCTTAGCATTCCTTTTCAGCTAATCCTCTATTTCCTTGTCAAAACATGCAGCTCTCTCCAACAACCCTTTCTACCTGCCGGCACAAGCTTCATACCTTCGGCGCATCTCCTCATGCTTAGCCGACAGCTTGTTAAACTCCTCAACTTTGGCATCCCGTTCCTGCTCAACGACCTCCAGCCTATCCGTCAAGCTAGGACAATTCCCATGAATGTGGGACAACTCCCAGAAGTCGGCATTCAAATGACGAAACCTCCGAAGGACTTCACCAAAGGAAATGATGCTAGTCCCGAGTTGCTCGTAAGCCTGCTTAGCCAACTCTATATTATCCATTTCATTCAGAATAGCTTGTTCGGCGGGAGTTGGGAGGTAAACAATCATCTCTCAGCAGGCTCTGTATGAGTTCAGCCTCACATCATCACGGAGAAACCAGGCCGGAACGAAAAAGTTGGCCTGCTCAACGGAGTGGTCTGCGAAAAATCCGATAGGAAAATAAAAGGAGGGGATTTATTACAGGAAACCTAAAAAAGGGGGAAGGAAGAAAAGCAAGAGTGAGGCCGTACAAGATCGGTCTGAAAGGATTTCATGAACCAAGGGGTGCTTTAAGGGGCCCAAACGATGCACGGACAAAGCTGCGACGCACAAAATGTCACCAAATGTCATATAAGGGTCAATAAAAAAATGTTAAAACAAAGAAAAGGGTAAAGAACTCATACTTACCATCGGACGTACCGGGCCGAGAATTACCCTGATCGTTGAGAGCAACCTGTATCGGGGTGTAACGGAATGGGCAACATGATGATCACCATGACCACCCTCAGCCTCATGCCCTTCGAGAATGACATTTACCTCATTGTCACCCTCACCCCCAAGATTAGCATTCCTAACATCCACCAAAACTGGAACGACCGAAGGATGAGCATGGTTGATCGGGGTGGCATCAACCGGAGCATCCTGAGAAGCGGTGATGAGTCTTGTATTATACATGTTTATACTCCTAATATTATATGAATTATAGTATAAAATAACCACATTATTAGGACTTTTGATACTTAATATGAGAATATATTTGCAGGATATAGGTCTGGTGAAAGTAACGAGAAAAGCACGAGTTCGATGACTTTGTAAACATAAAAGGAAAAAGACTTAGTTTGGACTAAAGCACGCTAGTTATATGAAAGAAGAGCGCCGCTTACGGGCATCCTTGGTCAACTATATATTCACGAGTCAAACGTAAAGTACGCCGGTTATATACAACATAAGCGTCGGTTACGCGAAATAAAGCTCGTCGGTTTTACACCAAATGCGTGGTGTACTTCACATGGCAGTTATGTTTTCTACATTAATGAGCCACTTCAATATTGAGGCCGATCACTTGCCTATCATAACTCATTGGGACGTGCTAGGGCAACATTTCACGCTATAAATAGGAGCTCAAAACGGAGGTTTAAAAACAACACAACAACAACAACAACAACAACAACAAATAATCATCATCATAGAAGCTGTTAGTAGTGGTTTGAACCAAAACCACTAGCTAAGTAGTAAGAACCAAAACCCCTAGCTAATTAGTTATAATGCTAGAAATACTTGTGTACTTGTTTAACTTTATGAATAATATGGAGTAGTAACCTTATGTTTGTTTGAGGCATTTGAGCCATGTTTGTTATGAGATTAATATCATGAATATTGAATCTATGTTACTTGCATTTGATATGTCATTGTTTAGTATCTTATCGTTTGTCTTGATTGATCATAGTGATTGCTTAAAGGTCAAAAGATTCAATCATGTTGGTTATATTATGAATTGTCTGTCTATAACAACTCATTGCTATGCTTGTGAGAATTGCTTAGTAAAACAAATGATAACCTTGACTATGACACGTTTAATGGCTAGTCTAATGTCTAACGGCTTGACTAGAGGAAATGCATGTGATATACTTCATACTTGGACCACACTTTATGCATTCTGTGTATCTAGAATCAAAGGCCGAAAGGAGATTCTTTTACATAGGATAGATATACTAGTTAACACGATCTACCATCATGTCTTGCTCTTATGCATTGTCCATGTAACTTTGGTGATACCTCTCATGATTCTCATGTGCTTTGCCTTGAATAAACATACTTTTAATATAAATTGGGAAAACATTTCAAAAAACTTAAATCCAACAAAAACGGTTTTAGTGATAAGTGACAATCATTGGAATCTAATTTTGTTATCTACAACTAGCAATAAAAAACAACGTACTCTCTTGGGACGACCTGGTCTTACCTCAAACCTTTGCTATAAACGGGGGTTATACTTTTGCCCATGTGTTTTGTGTATTAAGAAAATGGTGAAACTAGTTTAATAAATATAAAGCTTTCGAAACACATCAAAGTTTTAGGCGCAGCTGCCGGGGAGGTTAGTTTGAATCGTATTGTTAGTTTTGCAAAAAGAAAATTTACTTATATACCATGAATTCTTACTAGAAGTTTCGAAAATTTTGTTTCTGAGATAAAAAGAGCGCCGGTTTTTCAGATAAAAACCGCCGAGATTTTGATACAGTGAAGAGTAGTTGGATTTGATTTCACAAAACCCCAAAAACAAACTTGTATAATGTCTTTTTCAGATTTTGAGAACATAGGACTCTTGTTTTTACTATCTGAATTGTGGCATGAGTATACAATCCACATTAAAATAAAAAATACAAAAAAATTTTGCTTTTACTTTTTAATTGTTTGCTTGCAAATGCTATATTGGATTGTTATTATAAATGAGAAGATAATTGCAATATGTTTTCAAATGATATCTGAATTAATGAATGATAATATCTCTTATGGAAGACTGAAAAAACCCATAAACACACCGGTGTTTTACCTAAACTCGCCGTACTTCTGAAAAATTTTAAATATAACGGCCAAAATACCACGTAACCGCCGTACTTTTATAAAAACTTGCCGAACTTTTCTGCAAAAATCTCTGCAGAAAGCTTGTTTCTTATCTATGATGATTAAACAGATTCATATCTTGACACATATGAATTATATAAAGTTATTGGAATATGATTATGAACTTATGACTTATTTGACTAACCTATTAATGTTTAATTTAATGTTGTGCTGTAATGCCATAAAAATGGAGAAGAAATCAAATTTAGGACCAGTAAGTGATGAGAAAGACCAAGTGGAAAGCAAGAACACTTGGCAGGGAGAAGTCACTTTTGAGATTACAGCTGATAACAAGGAAAATGAACAGAGGGTTCATATTTTTCCTAGGATGGAAACTGAAGGATGTTACATGAAGTTCATTACTCCATGCTTTGTTGAGAACAATTATGCTAATGATGTTGTAGCTGATTTGGATTATAGCAGGAGCTTAATATCAAAAGAGTTAATGAAGAAACTAAAGGTAAGCATTGAGGAAAAGGAAAATGGTAGAAAGGAGGTTACTAAAAGATTACTAGTGCAAATGAATAGGGATATTTTCTTTGTTGAATTTGATGTTAACCCTAGTGACAATGAATGGGAGCATAGTGTGATCTTAGGAAGAGATTTTAAGGAACAAACTAAAGGAATTATTGACTTTTCCAAATGCTTACTTACCCTTCACCCTGACACTAATGTTCTTAGAAAGAGTTTTTGGAAAATGAATCCTTATGCCCCTGAAATTAATGAAAACACTTAGGTATTTTTACTCCATCGGGATGGAAATGGAAGTGAAGTTGGGGAAAATATATAACACCATGCTATATTGAAGGATTATTTGCTTCAGATGGAATTTTAGACCTTGATCAAGATAAGAATTTCATTTCTCAAGAATATGTGGTCAAGCTTAATCTGAAATATGAGGTTTTAGAAAATGGGGAGAAGAAAATTGATAAGATGTTGTCTATGAAACTGGTAGGAGAAACTATGGGAGATTACATTGAAAAAACCAAAAGCTATGAGCTGGAATTCTATGTTAACCCTGAAGAAGATGATGTAGAACCTGATGTGATATTACAAAGAGCCTTCATGAAACATACTAGAAGCATAGTCAATTATCAGTATGGAGAAATCACTCTTTGGGCAGAAGTGCATGAGGAAGAGGAAGTTGTCCCTAATAAGGAAGAGAATCCCAAACCATCTTAACCTACTAATAAGAGGAAACCATCTGGTTCCTACAATCTTGGTGACATTATGTCACCAGAGCATTTCACTGCTTGAAACATCAAAACAACACCCAAAAATGGAGTTGAAACAATACTCCTTTCTTATTTTTATTTTCTATGTTATTTTACAAAATTTCGAATAAGTTGTATCTCAAGCTTATGCTTGATGAGTATGCCTCTTATAAGAGATGAATGAACAACAATTGTGAATGTTTATATGATTACTTTTTAGTTTATTATTTGTTAAATTTCTAGAAGATTATAACACACTGTAAGAAAAATTGCAGAAATAGTCGCCGCTCTTTTATTAATGATCGCCGAGTTTTTAGCGAGGGAAGCCTTTATAACTCAAAACTAAACATTTTGACATTACGCGCTAAGAAAAAAAAACACTCAAACACACACACATACACACAAAAACACCGACAGTTTTAACCAAATTCTAAGCACTTTCAAACACTTTTTGAAGATCAAAACCAATATTTCAACACAATGAGGGTAAGTTTTTACACTTGTGTTAATCTTCTTTAAAAATTTTCTTAGGGTTTTGATGATCAAAAACTTAGGGTTTGCTATGATATTCTGAATTATGAATGCTTAATACTTGATTATGTGTTATTTTATATGAAAATTGAGTTTTCCCCTTGTTTAGTTGTAGAATTACGATCACTTCTAGAATTAGGATTTACCTTAACCCTAATATTAATAATTGCCTATGTTAGTAGAATCATATGAGTAATTAACATTTTCCTATAAGATTAGAGGGAAAAATACATGTTCTAAAAATTGCTATATCAATATTTGAGAGATTTTGAGTAAGAATGCATAAGATTCTGAGTTTATGATGCTTAAACTGCTATATGTTGCTATTTCGTTCTTATTTGAAAACCTAAGGATGTATTTAAGATTTTAAGAGGCTTGAGAATGATAGAATTTTAAAACCTTGACACTATGAGAATGATTCTTGAATATAAAACAGAGCACTTTTTGTGCAGAGCATAAAAACTACCGGTTTTGAGGACCAAGACCGCGGATCTTTTACTAAACACCGCCGAACTTTTTCATAATTTTAAAAAATTTATCACGTAACCGCCGGTTTTATTTCTAAAACCGCCGATTTTCTAGAACAATTTGATCACAGTAGGCATGAAACTTGTTTAAATGATTATGATTGTGATGCTTATGTTTTCTAACAACTAATGTTGCTTGTTTGTGAATGTTTAAGTAGAATATACCAGGAGAAAGCTTTAGAGTAGCATCCAGGACAAGGGGAGAACTTAAAAACCCCAAGAGAGAACCAGAAGATCACCCTAATTTACTATGGAGGGGTGCTACTCAACTACAGAAAAAGAATTTCAACACCATCTTGAACAACTTATACTTCAGAAGTATTGATGTACCTAGGGTATTGAACTGGACAACCCTGAAGACTCTTGGTTGTGAGGAAATAATGAATGATGTGTTGATGGTGAAGAAGGTGATAGGGGATGAATTTGTGACATCCCAGATGTGGAGGAAAGCTGTTGAAATCAGGGAACCAATATACATTGAATGGTGCCTAAAGTTCTTTAGTTCTTTGAGAGTTAAGCAGGATATTAGTATTGAGGAAGCTAAGACTGGGACATTCATGAAGTTCAGACTTGGAGGATTTGAGAGAAATGTAACTTTGTTTGAGTTTGGGAAGTTGTTGGGGTTGTATACTGAGATGGAGTTGCAGAATGACAAGTTGAAGAGATTGGTTGTTGAAGGAGGTAGAACAGGAGAGTTTAATGGAGATGAGTTCTGGAAAAAAATAAGTAGGGAGGATGTCAGAGTGTATGGCAAGAAAAGGGTTTGGAAAATCAAGGACCCTATATTAAAGATTCTTCACAAAATTCTGGTGAAATCTGTTTTTCAAAGAGAGTATTTTGTGCAGTATGTGCTGGATCCTGAGCTTTTTATAATGTATGTTTATGTGAGGACAAGGACCTGAGTGGGCTGAATCTTGCATGGTTGATTGCCCTGCATTTGGTTTATCAAGCTGTGACTGCTGGAGGATCAAGAATTTGTTGTGGACATCTGGTTTCTAGGATTGCAAGGAGTTTGGGTTTGTTCAAAAAGGAAGAAATGGAGCTTTTTGACAAGCCAATCCTATGCAAGTCTGTGGAGTTAAAGAGTTTTTGGTACTTGAGGGATGATGATACTGGAATAATCAAGGGACTTCCGGAAATCATGGAAGTAGAGCCCTTGGATGTGATGGAAGAATGAGCTGCAGGAGTGAAAACCCGCCGGGGTTTGGCTGAAAACACGGCGTGGTTAAACGATTTGAGGACCAGTGTGTTGGTCATAATTTAAAAACAATTTCAAAAACATGTTCTAAACAATTCATGGTCTGTAATCTGGATACCTCTGTTGGTATCCAAAAACAAAACAATTTGAACATTTGCACCACTCCACCACCACATTGGCACCATGGTTGCCAAACAAAACAATTTGAACAATATAACTATTATCTATGATATGTATATGCTAACGTAATGTGCTAGATGGCACATTACAATTTTATGGCTATTGTTTGTTGAATGATGATACAGGGAATGAGATTATGGTCCAAAAGATGGACATTTAGTTGGAGATTTCACGGGAGAATAACAAAGCATACCCGGGAAGTACCGTTATCCTTTATTTTTCTCGTTATACTTTGTTTTTAATTCTGAAAGCATTAGGGACAATGCTTAATTTAAGTATGGGGGGAAGATAACTTGAAAAATAAAGACAAAACTTATACTAGTATATGAAAAATTTTAAACTGTTAAGAAGAAAAAAAATTTAAGAAAAGCGCCGCTTTTGGCAAAAAAAAATGTCGTGTTTATAACTAAAAATCGACGCACATTCTATTGAAGTACGCCGATTACGGGGGTATATAAAATGAAGTAAAATTGGAAATAACTAAAGAACTTTAAACGTATCCAAAACAATTATAAGAAGTCTGAATCGGGAATAATGACATTATTTGCACATTTTGTGACCATTACCACTATAAATGTGAGGATTTCGAGCCTATATCGGCATATACCTTTTTATGCTTGATTTCTTTGTTTATGAGTATGCCGATGAATTATGTGATTCTAGAACTTGTATTTGAAATCATTATGAGACCGCAGTGAGATCACATTCATGTGATATAAGTATTTTTACATGATAAAGGCAAAAAAAATTAGGAATTACACCAAAGATAAGCCATCCGTTTTCTAATCGAAATTTAACCGTTTAGCACTCACTTTTAGTGCTATTATCCATTAGATACACCCTTCTGTGCCTTGAAATTTTGGTTCTATTTATCTATCAAGAAAACAACAAAAATATGTTGCTTAGTCAGGAATATAAGAATTGGAGTATATATGAGAAAAAAATGGTCGTATACCAATTATGATGAGTATGAAGAGTGTACACTTTATGTTTGTTAAAAAAAAAAAAAAAAAAAAAAAAAAAAAAAAAAAAAAAAAAAAAAATGATAAAAAAGAAATAAAGAGAGAAAAAAGGCTAAGAAGAAGTATGAATTCCCGACTTAAGTATTTGCAACAATTATTCCAAAAACATACCTTATAACCCTTAAACCCAATAAAAGACCTCTTTGATATTTATACTTGGTGCTTACGCCACGTCGGTGCAGTTTTGTTTCTTTTACAAGCATATGGTTAATCCATAAGTTATGACTAAGCTTTGAGAGTGATTCCATACCAAAAACTATTTTTATGAGTGCTTGAGTGAATATGAAAATTTTATACTCTCGTGAGTAGCATGTCATGGTATTCTTGGTTGTCTTGGATACACAACAAATATATACTTTTGAAACTTATACGAGACTTAGTTTTTTTTTTAAAAAAAATACATTTCTTTTATGCTTGAGGGCAAGCATTAGTTTAAGTATGGGGGAGTTTGATGAGTCTCGTATTATACATGTTTATACCCCCGATATTATATGAATTATAGTATAAAATAACCACATTATTAGGACTTTTGATACTTAATATGAGAATATATTTGCAGGATATAGGTCTGGTAAAAGTAACGAGAAAAGCACGAGTTGGATGACTTTGTAAACATAAAAGGAAAAAGACTTAGTTTGGACTAAAGCACGCCGGTTATATGAAGAAAGAGCGCCGCTTACGGGCATCTTTGGTCAACTATATATTCACGAGTCAAACGTAAAGTGCGCCGGTTATATACAACATAAGCGCCGGTTACGCGAAATAAAGCTCGCAGGTTTTACACCAAATGTGCGGCGTACTTCACATGGCAATTATGTTTTCTACATTAATGAGCCACTTCAATGTTGAGGCCGATCACTTGCCTATCATAACTCATTTGGACGTGCTAGGGCAACATTTCACGCTATAAATAGGAGCTCAAAATGGAGGTTTAAAAACAACACAACAACAACAACAAGAACAACAACAACAAATAATCATCATCATAAAAGCAGTTAGTAGTGGTTTGAACCAAAACCACTAGCTAAGTGGTAAGAACCACACGTGGAGAATCACTTGGAACTCGAATACTTTCGGTATAATTAGTTATAATGCTATAAATACTTGTGTACTTGTTTAACTTTATGAATAATATGGAGTAGTAACCTTATGTTTATTTGAGGCATTTGAGTCATGTTTGTTATGAGATTAATATCATGAATATTGAATCTATGTTACTTGCATTTGATATGTCATTGTTTAGTATCTTATTGTTTGTCTTGATTGATCATAGTGATTGCTTAAAGGTCGAAAGATTCAATCATGTTGGTTATATTATGAATTGTCTGTCTATAACAACTCATTGTTGTGCTTGTGAGAATTGCTTAGTAAAACAAATGATAACCTTGACTATGACACGTTTAATGGCTAGTCTAATGTCTAACGGCTTGACTAGAGGAAATGCATGTGATATACTTCATACTTGGACCACACTTTATGCATTCTGTGTATCTAGAATCAAAGGCCGAAAGGAGATTCTTTTACATAGGATATATATACTAGTTAACATGATCTACCATCATGTCTTACTCTTATGCATTGTCCATGTAACTTCGGTGATACCTCTCATGATTCTCATGTGCTTTGCCTTGAATAAACATACTTTTAATATAAATTGGGAAAACATTTCAAAGAACTTAAATCCAACAAAAACGGTTTTAGTGATAAGTGACAATCATTGGAATCTAATTTTGCTATCTATAACTAGCAATAAGAAACAACATCCTCTCTTGGGACGACCTGGTCTTACCTCAAACATTTGATATAAACGGGGGTTATACTTTTTCCCATGTGTTTTGTGTATTAAGGAAATGGTGAAACTAGTTTAATAAATATAAAGCTTTCGAAACACATCAAGCGGCCACAATAGGAATGGTGTTTGTCGCCCTCCTCTTCAGTCCTCCCCTGGAGGTCCCTTCCCCAGCCCTCTTCCTCTTATTCAAACTCTCTCGCTCCTTCTTCTCTCAATCCTTGATCACCTCGTCACAAGGTTTCTCGGCCAACCTCATCAGATTATCTTTGGGTGGAAGGGACTTACCAGCCTCCAGCGGAAAACTAATCCTCTCAAGACGAACATGATTATCAGGGAGCGGGACACCTTCACACACCTCCGTTCCTTCCCAATCGGGCAACTCTAGAAACTCAGCCATTGTAACAACTGCAAGGAGGCAACAATAAAATGATAAGGGAATGAACAGGAAAATCAATGGAAAAAACAAATACTAAGCAAGTAAAACATGTGTCATTACCATGCCCTTCGACATCTTTTAGAACAACCGTTAACTCTTTACTTTCCCAAACAGAAGAAAGGCCGGTCATCCATAGGAGGCTGGGTGGTGGCTTCCTAAAAAATATGAGTTTGGCGCTAAGTCTCTCGGTTTCTTCCGGTGAGAACCTCTTTGAAACACTTTTTCGCGTTTCTTCCGGTTCGGCTCTCTAAAGAGAACCAATCCCCTTGTTTGCATAACCTGTAGAATACCCGGAACAATGTCACCATTGGCTGACACTCCAGGCTATAGCAACGGATTTTGAAGAGAGACACCCGGTTCAGACATATCGGCACCAATTGGGAGAAGTGCACCTTGAAGTGTTTAATCACGGCAAGCAAAAAGCTAGAGAATGGAATTCGAGCACCCCAACGTCCAGCTGCTGGGGATACACCCCTATCTTATCCGAAGGCAACTTATCCCTCGTCAGTTCAGGATTCGGAAGAATCGGATGCAAATTCGCTAGAATATTGTATGAGACGATTATATCGTCAAGCTCTTGCTGAGAAAGCTTGGACTTATGCAGATGCATATCAAACTTACCCACACCGGCCTGTTTCACCACCGGCGAAAAGCAGGTTGCTCGTTCGGCATTACTTCGGCCATGTTGTAAAAAGGATAACTAAAGGACTAGTTTAAACAAAGAAGAAAGGGAAGATAGAACGCACCTCAGAAGAAGAAGAAGAAGAATACGCTGATACGTCCGAACGAGAAGATTAGTAAAAACATGGAACAATTGTGTGTGAAAAATGAGAGGTAAAACTGCTATATATAGGGAGACGCATGGGGGAGAGTGAAACGTCGCGTCAGTCAGTATGGCTCTGACGTGGCTTCATCCCGGCCATACACGCTAACCCTCTCCCAACAAGCTTAGTACACGTGCACTGAGCATGGTACAGATAAGGCCCACGGACCACTCTACGTAAATGGGCTTGAATAAGTCCGCTAAGAGATAATCAAAGGGGTAGCCCATAAAATGATGAACGATAATAATTAACTGACGCCGAGAAGAAAAATCTCATACAAAGTATTACACCATCGGCTTGCAGCCCGATAGTATAATACTGGGGGGGACATATTGACGGATATGTCCGGAGGACACAGTCCGAACGGTGTAAACCAGGCCGGACGGCAAGGTCCGACCGGACGGTGCACGAAATCTATTCGCCGAAAGACGAATACAAAGCGCCCACGTGCGCCACATTCCCAGATATTCAGGCATCATGTCGAGCACGTGGCCTGACACCTACATACTAGCATAGACATAGGTGGCGGTACTGTTCACAAGTACCTACGATCACTGCTCACTTGTACGACGGGTACTATTTTTCAGATACACTCAGGTATCAAGGGTGGGTAGTATAAATACCCCCACCCCATTTAATGTTCACAACTACACACACTCTCGCATTTACTCACATTTATTATTATTCCCCTCGGCCTAGAACGTATCCTTACTCTCACACCGGAGCTTGGTCTGGGATAATACCTGGGGCGAGGCTAACGTGTGTGTCTCATTTGTGCAGTTACCAAGGAGCTTTGAAGGAGAAGACTGGACTTTCTGTTAGTCAACCGGAGAGCAGACTTTTACTTCAACATGTACTGTAATTGTTAGAGAGAGAGGTGTGGTAATGAGGCTTCACCTCCTCATTTGGGGCCCACGGGTGCCACATCACCCCAACACCTCTTCACAACTAACCTCAACTAACATCAACTTACTCATTTGGGGCCCACCAGTTACAACTTTTTTTTTTAATTCATTTCAATAAATAAACTAAATTCATTTAACAAATTATACAAAATAATACAACATACTAATTTTTAATTCATTCAAATGAAAAAGATACAATACGAAAAAAAACCATACGATATGAAGAAAAAAAAATACGATACAAAAATAACGAAACGGATAAAATCAACCAAAAACATCTTCAAGAATTTATATCGACTTGTAATTATCGATGAGTTGTGATTTTTCTTCCCAAACGTGCAATACTTGTTCTCTGACCATTTTCAATGCGACTTGAAGTTCCACATCTGTTTCATCATTTCTTAAAAGGGTTTGTAGACCTACCATTACTATTGGATGGTCTTGAGGCAGCTCACGTAACCTTTCAACCTCTAGAGCACGAGACTCCCTCTGTCGAATAATACGCGCTATCTCACCAAACAAGTTGTTAATCAACTTAAGTTCATTTTCTTGTTCATTGCGCAATCGGGTAAGTATTCTTCTTTGCACCTCAGCTGGTTGGTTAGCCATAGTGTGTGTGTGGAATTTAGTTTCAGTTATTTGATAATAAGAAAATATGGTATTTATACTGAAACTAGCCGTTAGATAATTTTATTGGAGAAACTAGTCGTTAAGCCTTTTATTCAAACTGAAACTTACACTGACATAACATCACAAACGAAACGGAAATACTTAACATAAACCAACACACGATACAGGAATACAAATGCCATTAATTCATATATCTGTTCCAGTTGGTGTTGCTCTTCAAAATCAACCAAACTTGAAAATATTTGAAATCTTTCCCACCATTGCGTTCTTTGTAAACATTCAACGCATCTTCAACACGAACATCTGATTCATGTGTAGGCTGCAAATTCAAGAAAATTTCATGAATTTTTTGGCAATCAGAGTTCATTCTTGCCCACTTACCCGTTAGCTGGCTTTTGCTACGCAAAGGACCGTCTGATTGTTCATTGAACTTTTCTGTCACGACTTGCCAAAAAGGTCCTTCGTTGGCATGGAATTCGCTAACGTTTTGCCACATCTCGGTTAGCCAGCATTCTTCATCAATAGACCAACGAGTTGCCATTGTGAATTTTTTAGAAAGTGAAGTGAAGTGTGTGAAAAATTGTATGATAATGTATGCTTTATATGGAGTGTTTTTTTTAATTTTCAAATTTCAAAATTTGAAAATTCAAAACATAGGGCGGGATATTTTTAAATTTTCAAATTTCAAATTTCCAAATTCAAAATTTCAAACAAAACATTTCCTACACAATACTATAAAAACAATAAAACCCATTAAAAAAAAAAAAAAAAAAAAAAAAAACGGATTTGCAGGTTGTTTCCCTCGGCACACAGACAACGAGCTGCTCAACAACGAGCCATGGCGAGCATGCTAGGTGTGGTGGCGAGATCCGGCGAACTCCACGTCGGACGACGAAGCCAAACAACGAACCCACACCTCTTGGCTTATGAACATCTTATATTAGTAGTACTCCACTAGACTCTTTTATCCATCTCTATATACACAATTTAAGACACGTATCATGGTGTTCTCTTGATAAATGATACACCTTTATCTAATAACATATATGTTGCGTTTTCACTTATCATGATATCGAGTCAAAACTTTGAGTTCGAATCCATTAATAAGGATGATATCAAAAGTTAAGTAGATAACTTTCGATAACATACGAAAATTCATTACACAATCTGATTAAAACTTTTAAGACAAAGTCGTCATAACTCTTATGTAAGAAGCGAAAATATTATAAGTATAGGGCTTTCTTCTTTCTAGTACCAATTTATTAAGTTTTCACTACCCCAATTGAAAGTTTTTACAATTTCATTTTTCATTTGAGTTTTTTTGTGATGTTAGTTTGTTTTTTAAAGAGATGCATATAAATAGTAAAAGTAGAAGAGAAAAGATGATAAGATGTTGACATAAAACTATTACTGCTACATTCAAATTGAGTAGGTGTTAATTTTGTGAGAAGTTGGTGGTGCACCACCGAGCTGTGTGAGCAAGCAAAAAATCACAAGGTTTTTATCTATAAACAAACAGTTAAACACTACAAATATTTTATTTTTATTACCACGTAAACAATTAAAGTTAACGTTATTATATTTAGTCGGCAAATTAAACAAAGAGTTCAATTTGTAGTAAAAGTACACTTTTATATTAGTGAAGGAATAACTTAAAATACTCATAAGAAAAAATAAGTACTATAAGAAAATTATTGGGTAGGGGTCCATGAATGAAAGGGATATAAATAAGAGGAGAAAACTCGTGTGTATACGAATGATAAAGACGCGGAAATAAAGGACAAATACTGTTTTCTACGTTCGAAATAACGTCACTGTACTACGATGACAGCTAGTGCTTCAAGTTTCCTTTGGGTGTATCGCACCTCTTCACATGCACTCGCACACCGTTTTCCATTTCATTCTCCTTTGACTTTGATTTTCCTTATACTTGCGTAACCGAAAATAAATCATTTTCATTTATAAAAGAAACAAACATACATACAAACACTGACTTTATCAAATACTCTACATGTTGGATTTAAACTTCGACCTTAAAACGATAATCTCAAACTTCCATCATTAAACTAAAGATTCTTTACCACCCTCTCATCCGTTCCAAGTTAATTGTCACTTTTAAAATTGAAAAAATTTAATACATGTGCACATATAGGGTTTTTAAAATTTTGTTTTGATTATATATTACTCCTTCCGTCTCAAAATTATTGTCATGAGTGAGAAAACACTAAGTTTAATAAAAATTGGACTCTTATAAATCTCAACCACTCAAAAAGAATATTCTCCTAATATATTCTCTGGTTTTTACTAAAAATGAAAAGTGGACAATCTTTTTTAAACATCCATTTTTGAAAATATGGACAATTATATTGAGACGGAGGGAGTATTATCGATTAAGAAATTAATCACTTAACATGTTTCAATAGGTTTTACTTGGTGGACAAAAAATAAAAGAAATCATATGTATGTATATATATGTTATAATCTACCTATTATTTTAGGAGAATGCTTTTGGATTTAAAATTATATTCTATTATTCAAGCAAAATCATATGATGATACTTGACTTGCATGAGATGTTAGTGATATATGCTTTTAGTTTCGCAAACTCATTCTATCAATTTACGATGTGTTTTATAATTGTGGTATTTATTTTATTTATATTTTCGTTAAATATGTAGCATATTTAGATAACTTGAAGATTGATTCATTTTCTTGATTGTGAATAGCTATTATACCATGTTTACTAATGTACTTTTTTGTTTGGAAAATTGCATTTTTATAAGTTTGTGCTATTTACTTCTCATATTTGATCATAAAATTACCAAATTAACATAGGTGCTTACATTATAGCTTCTTTATTACATAAAGAGAAACAAAAAAAGATGTGATAGGTAGAACTCAAATTAAATCTTAAGTTTATGTATAATATATAAAAATAATTTTTCTCTAAAACCGAACTATACAAGGAAATTATAATTGCTTGTATAAGCAAATTATAAATGCATGAAAAAATGACAAAGAGTACATTCGCGAGTCTTTAAGGATTGTTTGAATCCTTACCGACCTTTCACTTTAGTGTAACTTTCTTTACAATCGGCCTAGATCATCAAGGTAAAAGACACCCGTAATTTAGACCGTTGTTTGACACCCATAGTGTTATCAATGATAACAAACACATGCTAAGTTTCATTAACTCAATCAAAGACACCTGTTACGAATTTCTACCATAAAATTCCTCATATAGACACTAAAATACATCTTTAGTACATTAAAATACATTCATGTATAATCTAAATTAGCAACTCAACTTAATTATACAGTCATATCTTGAGCAGGCGTAGAAAATCCTTCCATTACAATCATGTGTTGATATTTAATCCCCCTCTAAAAACGCACAAAACAAATTGCATTACACTTTAGTGTGTGTGATAAGATCATAAAACTGCAAAAACCACTTACATGTTGCATTATAGTGAGGATAACAACAAAGTTAGTTATAACATCAAATAAGAAAACTTCAGATTAGAAATAAAGGGATGTTTGTTATGCTTATTAAAAGTGCTTATTGGCTTATTCAATTACCAAAACACAATAAGTTTATGATAAAGCTATAATCATTTTTGAGAAGCTTAGTAAAAAACCCTTAAACTCACAAATAATTCTATCATAGCTTAGTTTGTTTATAATAAAAACACAAATATTAAGTGTAGAAGTTTTTAATATATATATATATATATATATATATATATATATATATATATATATATATATATATATATATATATATAAAGAGTTACTAAAAGTTTGTGTGTATAATAAAAAAGTTAAACCATAAAAAAATGTTACTAAAAACTATCAGCTAGATAAGGCATAAGCCAAAGTTCTGTTGAGGTCTCTTTCAAATTCTATCAAGAAGCAAAAAGAGGTTAACGCATAAATCGTAAATATAGAAGAATGGTTGTATTTCACATCCGTTATTACCAACTCAATAACATTATCGCAGTATAGTAACGTAATAACCTGATTAAAACTATATATGTTTGCTTAATAATTCTAATGTACATACTTTAATTCCTTTACAACGGCCAACTATTACGGTTTTTTTTTTTTTTTTTTTTTTTTTTTTTTTTTTTTTTTTAATATCACGTCAATGAATAAAGTTAGGTTATCACCTACATAGTTTTTCATTTTTTGATTTAGGAGGTAATTGTTATCAAATAAGGATTGTGTTGCGTGCATGTTTTTTATATATATAATTTAAGAAAAACACCTTCTAAATTAAACAATGACTATCTAACCCATGTTTTTTTTTTTTTTTTTTTTTTTTTTTTTTTTTTTTGTATAATGTTTTTAACTGGCAGACATGCTGAGGTTGATGTTGATGTTAGTGTTTAACGTTAACTATTGATATCATGTTGTAAAAAATGTGCGAGTTTAGTAGCACATAATGAGCGTTAATGAAGTTAAAATATGCTCCGTAAAGATTTTAATATATATATATATATATATATATATATATATATATATATATATATATATATATATATATATATATATGTTAAATAACAATTTCATTAGTCATTATTATAATTAGAATCGCTTATATTTATTTTTATACTACAGTAACTCGTGCTTACCATATGAAATTTATATTTGCCTTACTAATAATTTAGCCGTATTTAATATTCAAACTCGTGTAGGTATAAATTAAACTTTTAATTAGAATAAAATGAAAGTCTACAACTAACAATATTAAAACTAATTCGCATATTTACCAAATTTTGTAATTTTAATAGATGAAAGTCTAAAAACTAATACTAATACTCATGTAATTTTAAACAAAGTTAATATTATAAAGTATAAGGGGTATAAAGTGTAAAGGGTTATTTGTGTTTTTTCTAAAGTTATTAAAAAACATGAAAACTTGTAATTTTACATTTAGCTCTATATAATTTATTTAAAATTCAATCACTAAAGTTTTATTAATTACTTCTTTTTTTTTTTTAAGTTTTTATTTTCATAAATTTGACACCTATATTTTTATGCATTTTTTTAATTAACCAAAATTCTCCTCCAAAATTATTAAGTTTGACCAAAATTAATTTAATTTTGACTTTTTATTGACCAATCACGTCGCTCGATTTTACTTATGTGGCAAGATCGAGCTCTCCTATTGGTCTAATTTTTTTTTTCCATTGAGAAAGGATTTTCAAAAACACTTAGAAATGTTGTAATTCTTTTATTATATAAAAGATTCTTCACCAATAAAATATTATATTTACTTACTAAAATCTCTTTGTATTTGTTGAAATATAAAGTGGCCAATTATTTCAAACCATCCCGAAATGACAATACAAACAATTATTTGGGGATGTTTGTAGTACTATGTATCATTATTATTTGACATCCCAAAATGATAATGTAAACTATTATTTGGGGATGTTGGTGGTACTAGGTATCATTATTATTAGACATCCGGAAATGACAATATGGACGTTTTACCCTCGGGTAGAAGTGTGATTGTTTATATCTCACTTCTCTCATACCTTACTACAACATGATTTAGTATTGTTATTGTTGTATAAGGCTAGATGTAGAGGCGACTAAATCATCACCGTTAACAATGTAAACCCCATCAAAGTTATCATATTATTGATGATGTTTTTATAGTCTATTACATAGACATACTAGAAACCTCAATTGACTCAACCTATATTTGGGCTTTGGCTGTTCTAATTTCTAAAATTACTACGAAATTTGAGCGACAAAAATACAAAAGCTTGGATTAAATTAGACTACTAAAACAGTTAAAGAAATAACAAATTTGTTGATGAATCAACAACAAGCTAAGAGAAATCTTCAACTGAAATAGCAAAAGCAAAGCAAACATTAAATACCAACATCAACGAGTTTTTGTTTTTTTTTTTTTTTTTTGGTGCCCTTATTTTTCTTTACGGCGGAAGTTTTTAAAACTTGATGAAGATCAACAAAGGAAAGCCATTTTTTTCATTTTCCCTTTTACTCCCTTGTTCCCTTTATTTAGAATGTTATACGTAGCCCATAAATAATTACTTCGATATATACATGACTAGGGCTTGTTCGTTAAATTTTTTATTAAGTCAATTTTAATTAAAAAATGATTTAATACAGACAACTTCAGTTTTATTACTTAATATTGTCAGTCATCTTTTTTTATTAAGTCACAAACAAACAGTTTTCATATGATTTAATTAATTTATTTTTTTTTATATTAAGTCAATTAAATCGAAATCAAACAACCCCTTACATGTCTTTGTGGCTTATATATTTTCCTTTTGGAAAAGTGATTATAACAAAAATGGAGAATTGAAAAGGCTAGGTTTTTAGAATGGTGATAGAACGATTTGACGGGGAGCATGCATAGAGCCAACGACTCATAATGGCCTATTATGTCTTGAGATCAAACCCGCATTAATATCTTATTTAATAATGTAAACCCTGTGAAAGTTATTGTATTATTGTTGATGTATTTATACTTTATTACATAGACATACTAAAAATCCTAATAGATCAAACCCACATTCAAACTAGGGTCATTCTGTTTTTATTAAATTCCAAATCAACACATGCTTCTTTGACAATCTAATAAATTCAACATATGCTCTATTACATAGGGCAATTCATTAATCTTCAAGATCGACATATGCTCTATGGCGTTCAATGATTTCATATCCAAGTCAGGGTTCCATGATTTTAATATGGGTGGGTGTAAATTCACCTATTTTAATCGTGGTGGTTCTAAAATGAGTAAACTTGATCGATTTTTGGTCACAGGTAATTTCTTTGATAAGCGGCCTAATGCCTCTGTCAAGGCTATTGATCATGTTATTTCCGATCATTACCCCATTCTCCTATCTGTCGTTTCATATGATTTTGGCCCAAAGCCCGTTAGATTTTTTGACTCATGGTATGAGAATGAGAGTTTTAAGTCTCTAGTTATCGAGTCTTGGACTACTGGGAACTACAGGGGAGTTGTTGATATTGTTTTAAAAAACAAAATTAAAAAGCTTAGATCCGATGTTTGCGCTTGGAGTATCCAACAGAATGTGTCCCGCACAAGGAAAAAATGGATTTGCTTTTAAAAGTCCGTGACTGGGACTCAAAGGCTGAACGTGGAGCTCTTTCTCATCTCGAGATTGAAAATCGTGATGAGGTTATTGCTCGGTTGCATAAAATTGATCAAGAAGTTAGAGATATGATGCGTCAAAAACGTCGCATTAAATGACCTATTGAAGGTGATGAAAACACACATTTTTTTCATGCCTCGGTTAATAAGAACCATAGAAAAAATAACATTTTGGGCATTGCTTCTAGTGGGACTTGGGTGTCTAACCCTTCCCTTATAAAACAGGTTATTTTTAATCACTTCCTCACGAGATTCTCTGATCCTAAAAAAAACCGTCCTGTTTATTATAGTAATATTTTCCATAAACTAGAAGCGGCGGATTCAGTTCTTTTGGAATCTGAAATTACCATGGAAGAGATTAAAGATGCCGTTTGGGATTGTGAGGGGTCCAAGGCCCCATGCCCCGATAGGCTTTAATTTCATAAAAAAAAAAAAAAAAATGATTTGTTGAAAGAAGATATTTGCAAGTGCATAAAACATTTTGAAGTGTCTGGTAGAATCTCTAAAGGATGTAATCCATCATTTATCACTCTCACTCCAAAGAAAAAGGACCCAATCGATGTTTCTGATTATCGTCCAATCAGCTTAATTGGGAGTGCTTACAAGGTCATTGCGAAGATTTTGTCTATTAGGCTTACAAAAGTGATTCACAAGATCATAAGTCATAATCAAAATGCATTTATCGTGGGAAGACAAATTCTTGATGGCGTGTTAATTGCAAATGAAGTCGTCGAGTTATTGAGGTATTATGGTAAAAAAAAATGCTTCTTTTCAAGGTTGATTTTGAGAAAGCTTTCGATAGTGTTTGCTGAAATTTCCTGTTAAATGTTATGTAGCAAATGGATTTTGGTGAAAAGTGGCGAAAATGGATTAAAGGCTGCTTGAATTCCGCCACTGTCTCAATTCTTGTTAATGGTTCTCCAACCAATGAGTTTAAAATGGAACGTGGGCTAAGACAAGGGGACCCTCTATCCTCATTTTTGTTCATTATTGTCATGGAAGCTCTCTTCAAATATCTATCTTAGAAGCCTGCAACAGGGGAATTTTCAAGGGTATATCTCTCGAAGATGGATCAAATATTTCCTTATTATAATATGCCGATGATGCTTTCTTTTTTGGTGAGTGGTCATCGGAAAATATTAAAAGTCTGACCAAAATCCTTACATGTTTTGGGGAGGCGTCGGGAATGAAGGTTAACCTCTAAAAAATCAGTATCTATGGTGTCGGGGTTCAAGTTAGCGAAGTCAAATCGGTGGCTACTGCTTTTAACTGTAAGTGTGATTCTTTGCCTTTCGTATATCTTGGGCTTCCTGTTGGTAAGAGGATGAATAGAATTAATTCCTGGATGGACGTTGATACGTGGGAATCGCACCAGGCTTTACCTCTCAAGGGATCTTGAGAAGCTTACAACCCCCACCAGGCAGTGTACCTGATCGTTGTAGTATAGTATAGTGACAAGTACCGGGGGATTGATCGTTCAGCAAGGAATAGTGTCGCTAGGATTAGAAAACCTAAATACTAGTTCTAAAGATGAGGGATGATTATTTTTGTATTTTTATAATTTTTTAGAAAACAAGTAAAAATCTCGGGTTTGAAGGATTTGGGCGGAATTAGTTGCTAGTCAACTAACCCAATACTAAAGATGCAATCAAAATAAAATACTAAAAATGAAAATAAACTAAATTAAACTAAGGTTGTGAGCAATAAGTGGAGAAAATGTGTTTACTTAGATTTCACTACTCCCTAGAAATCTTTTACATGTTAATTACTTGTAATAGTTGCGTGGATGACGGATTGTATTCCTTAATACCATTCATGGGGTGGCGCACTTAATTCCCCAATCCTATGAGTGCCTACTTCACTCCTATGTCGAGCCGGCTAAGTAGCTCCTAACATGGGATCATTAGAATTTACTCATGCATTAAATACAACTAATAAAACCTAGTGCACGTCAGTTCATGTTTCCTAAGACGTTCAAGCATGTTACCATTTGGAGATCTGCCAGTTTTCTTAAGCCTAACATCGAAATCATTCATCCAATACAACCACAAGTAATCAGCACATAATTAACATCTAGGTTTCATTAGATCCAAGCAAACACAAGATAGATCTAGCCTAGCATGATGGAATTAAGACAAGAACAAGATATAGACAACCAACACATAGACATATTGATTGAATTAAAAGAATACTTATCTCAATTACACATGAAAGGGATCAAGGGCTAAGAACCCTTGAAAAACCTGTAAAATTCGTACCAAGTTCGTACTTAGGGTTTCTCCAAAACTTCTCTCTTTTTAATGTGAAAATTAGAAAACTATATATAGGAAATAGGGTCTGACGGCGTCAAGACAAAATTTGTGACGCCGTCATCTCGCCGCCAAAATAAATCTCGGACTGCCTTGATCCAGATCTGACGCCGTTAAGTGTTATGTGTTTCCAGGCCGTCATGCATTTTCCTCTTGACGCCCTACTTCGTGACGCCTTCAAATCTGTACTGGATCGTCATGGAAATTACTCTTGACGCCGTCAAGATTTTCTTCTTGATGCCATCACCTACTGTTCCCAGCAAGGAAAATTAAGACTTTGGCGTTTTCTTCACTTTTATGCTCCAAAAACGTCCGAATTGCTTCCTTTTCCAGATTTCTCTCCCAAAGTACCTAAAATCACAAAAGGAACGATTTAGGGCAATATTTGATCAAGTAAATTCAATTCCGGTCTTAAATGACCCCCTAAAAGTGGTTCATTTTTCGCCTCATCATATACCCTTACACTTGAGATTTGCTTGTCCTCAAGCAAATGCGCTTTTATTCTAATCAAAATACAAGTTAGGGGTCATTTAACACTAATATAAAAGTAATTACAACAAATAATCGTACCACTAAAGACCAATAGACAAGCACGGAGGTCATATACTAGCACCTCACAAATAGTGTTTAGATACTCACATCTCTCGGGTGTAATAAAGTATAAATTACAATATGGAAACGGAAGATATCTCTCACTACCTGTCATAGCAAAATAGATTACCATAGGCTTGGGAAAGGATCAAACCTCCACCACATGGCGTAAGCACCTAGGATAAACTATCAAAGAGGTCTTTTAAAGGGTTGTAACGTTAGGTGTAGGGATATGAAATACACGGTTTTGTTGGATAAAGAAAGTTTTACTGGTGGCGAGTTAACAATCTTGGTTAATTACATGTACAATATGGCGTTGCTAAGCCAAGACTAGACTCGACTTAAGCTAATAAATGAAAAATAACAAAAACATAAAAATGAACATAGAATAAAAAGGGATGGTAGTCCGTATGTTTTTTTTCTCTTTTTTTCTTTTTCTATTTTTTTTTCTTTTTCTTGATTTTTCAATTTTTTTTATTATTATTATTTTTTTTTGCATACACTCTTACCCTACCATCCAAAATAATACATCATAAGGAATGAAAATTCCCCTTACACTTGAATTTTTACATACTTTACAATAAACTAATCTAATGACTCGAATTGAGAAAATCAAAACACTTGGAGCACTTTTAAGATTAACGTACATATGGGGGTAATAAATGATGTTCTTCCCCATTACTCCATAAAATAAGTACTTTACCCATGAGTCTCAATCGTCCCAAAAACAATATGTACAAGGATATGACTCGACTTAGCAACCATGTAATCAATTAGATAGTTAACTTAGGGTTTAACAAATAACAATAATGCACTAAAAAATGAGCGCATACACGGAAGGCTAAGGCGATTTGGTTGTACATTTAAGTGGGGTGTAACAAATTCTTCCTTTAAGTAAAATGCTTAAAGTTAGAAACAAAAAGATAGGCTCGGAGGGGTGTACTAGGGGTATCGTGTACTAAAAATGAGTACAACGCTAAGGGTGTGGGAAAAATTAGTTGACTTAACTAGCCAAGTAATATGACTTAAATGGTCAAGTAATTATGATACGGGTTTAACACAAGGGTGATCCTAATGCCTCTTATCATGTAGTAAATCCTACCACACGAATGTAGTCTCACTAGCGGTCTCGGGATGCATCACTAACGCAAGTTCTAGAATCTAAATGCTACCGGTACACTCATAAGCACTAATAATAAATGCTTTTCCTATCAAATCTAAAGGCGAACCTCACATATTTGGGTGGAAAATTTTTCTGAATATACGGTTATGTGCTAGTCATACAATCTCCTATCCATGAGACGCTTGCTATAGCTAAAGTTTCACTCCTAAATGTTGTAAAAAAATTTAAATTTGGCGCTAAAATTGCACTAACAAGTATTTCTCATAGTTTTATTACACATCTACTATCAAACAAAACAAACTCAATCGAAAGTGCATATGTAAGGTATCATCTTTTTACCCTCCCCTTACACTTAAGATGAACATTGTCCCCAATGTTCAAGTAAAGAATGTAAAAGTGAAAAAGTAAAAAGAATGAAATCAAATACTCCCCTGATTCGCTCGGTATGGATAATAAGGTGGCCAGGTTAAATCTTCCTCCAAGAAAATGAACAATCAAAGCTTCCCTTCCAGAATATAAATCATCTTCTTGTCATACATAACCTGTAAATCCTGAGAAAATAGACAAGGCAACCTCGCGTAAAATCGGCGACATCCTATATAAGTTACTAAATCCTAGAAAACAAGATAAGATATAATGCTTGTGGAATGAAGTTTGCAGATTTCCTGGAGATTATAAAACTTAATAATTCACAAAAACCATAAGACTCCGTTAGAAAAACAAAACTGGTAAAATTTCCAGATTTTTTTACACGTGAAGCCGTCAAGAATTAATTCTTGACGCCGTCAGAAGTGACCTGCAGAAATTCTTATGTTAAGTTTCCGGAAAATTTCTGGAAAAACTTGGTCCTACTTCCTGGAAAATCCTGCAAAACTTCATTATGACTCGATACAAGCATTTGACTCTAACAAACACGAATATACATGTTCATTTAATATTGTGGAGAATCATGATCGGTTTGTTTCTTAAAAACATATTTGGGGTTTCCCCTTACACTTATCTTTTGCAAAAATACTTTTAGGTGGAGTTAAGACTAGGCCAAAATAACAAAGTAAAGTATTTCCACTATTTAATTGAGAAACATGATCTACCAACAATAAAAATAAAGCGTGCATACGAAAGCAAATAACAAACAAACAAAATAAAATCACACAAAACATGGGTTGCCTCCCAAGAAGCGCTTTTCTTTATTTACGAGTCTTGTAGCTAGACTCAAGGTCATGGGTTAACGTGTATTGATTATGCTCACATATCCAAGTGTGAGCCATCTAATAGTCGCCTCATCTCTCTTATAATCATCTCCTAACTCTAAGCATCCGCGATAGTATCTTTTATTCTTTTCATGAGCATACTTAAGTCCTTTTCTCTTATCATTTTCACTTAACATTTCTATGGGCGGATACCTACTACACTTTTCCATGGAAAAATCCTTGAACCTAGGGTGTGTGCGGGGCATTTGATAGACAAAATCTTCATCCCCATCCAAGAATGTAATTAACCCTTCTATGAGTTTTTCATCGAGGTTGGACAACCGTTTGAAAGGTTTTCCAAACACAACTTGTGTCAACTTATCATCAATAAACTCTCCTAGATTCTCCATAACCATGAACTCAACAAGATAAACCAAGCTTCCTACAAACACATGTAATGGTATTGCCCTAGCAATAATGTTTTCTCCTTTGTATTCTAACTCATCTACCATGATTTTATTGTATTCATTACGCGAGATTACGTTCATTGGGAGAGATGAGTTAAGATAGACGTTAAAGCTCTTAAATCCGATCTTACAAGGAAATTGCATGTTAAACGAACTATCACACTCAATCCTGGTTCTAGGGTCGACATACCTAAGAGGATTTATTTCTTCTTCCATCCTATTCTCATTAATCACATCACCATCATCAAGATCCTCATCGGAGTCTGAATAGTAAAAAGGACTAGCCCTACGGTCATCATCATGATCAGACTCTTCTAACTCAGAATTATTGTCAAAGTGGTGGTTGGGTGAGAGGTTAGGTGGGTTCTCATTCTCCACTAAAGGGAGCGGGGCTGGCATTTGGAAAATCCTACGACGAAAAACATGAATAACAGGAATCAAACGATCAATGTTATTGTTATCCATCGAAATAGTTTACGAACAAAGGACACAAAGAAATAAGATAGACTAAAGAAAACCTAAAAATAAAAATAAAATCTCACTAGAAAGGAATCTAGCAAGTAGACCTAATAAAAAGAAATTCTAACCTAGACAATAACTATTCCCCGGGCTGCGGCGCCAAAAACTTGATACGTGGGAATCGCACCAGGCTTTACCTCTCAAGGGATCTTGAGAAGCTTACAACCCCCACCAGGCAGTGTACCTGATCGTTGTAGTATAGTATAGTGATAAGTACCGGGGGATTGATCGTTCAGCTAGGAATAGTGTCGCTAGGATTAGAAAACCTAAATACTAGTTCTAAAGATGAGGGATGATTATTTGAGTATTTTTATAATTTTTTAGAAAACAAGTAAAAATCTCGGGTTTGAAGGATTTGGGCGGAATTAGTTGCTAGTCAACTAACCCAATACTAAAGACGCAATCAAAATAAAATACTAAAAATGAAAATAAACTAAATTAAACTAAGGTTGTGAGCAATAAGTGGAGAAAATGTGTTTACTTAGATTTCACTACTCCCTAGAAATCTTTTACATGTTAATTACTTGTAATAGTTGCGTGGATGACGGATTGTATTCCTTAATACCATTCATGGGGTGGCGCACTTAATTCCCCAATCCTATGAGTGCCTACTTCACTCCTATGTCGAGCCGGCTAAGTAGCTCCTAACATGGGATCATTAGAATTTACTCATGCATTAAATACAACCAATAAAACCTAGTGCACGTCAGTTCATGTTTCCTAAGACGTTCAAGCATGTTACCATTTGGAGATCTGCCAGTTTTCTTAAGCCTAACATCGAAATCATTCATCCAATACAACCATAAACAAGTAATCAGCACATAATTAACATCTAGGTTTCATTAGATCCAAGCAAACACAAGATAGATCTAGCCTAGCATGATGGAATTAAGACAAGAACAAGATATAGACAACCAACACATAGACATATTGATTGAATTAAAAGAATATTTATCTCAATTACACATGAAAGGGATCAAGGGCTAAGAACCCTTGAAAAACCTGTAAAATTCGTACCAAGTTCGTACTTAGGGTTTCTCCAAAACTTCTCTCTTTTTAATGTGAAAATTAGAAAACTATATATAGGAAATAGGGTCTGACGGCGTCAAGACAAAATTTGTGACGCCGTCATCTTGCCGCCAAAATAAATCTCGGACTGCCTTGATGCAAATCTGACGCCGTCAAGTGTTATGTGTTTCCAGGCCGTCATGCATTTTCCTCTTGACGCCCTACTTCGTGACGCCTTCAAATCTGTACTGGATCGTCATGGAAATTACTCTTGATGCCGTCAAGATTTTCTTCTTGACGCCGTCACCTACTATTCCCAGCAAGGAAAATTAAGACTTTGGCGTTTTCTTCACTTTTATGCTCCAAAAACGTCCGAATTGCTTCCTTTTCCAGATTTCTCTCCCAAAGTACCTAAAATCACAAAAGGAACGATTTAGGGCAATATTTGATCAAATAAATTCAATTCCGGGCATAAATGACCCCCTAAAAGTGGTTCATTTTTCGCCTCATCAGACGTTATTGGTCGGTTCCAAAAAAGACTCACTTCTTGGAAGGCCAAGTCTATTGGGGGTCGCCTTACCCTTACATCAGCGGTTCTGGGAAAATCTTCCAACATACTATCTATCCATTTTTCGTGCCCCCATCGGGGTGATCGACATTCTTGAAAGGATTTGTAGGAGATTATTTTGGGGTTTCAATGACAGTGAAAGAGGTATTTCTTGGATAAAATGGGCAGACGCGCTTTCTAGTAAGGATTCAGGGGGCTCGGTATTGGCAGTATTCGGGCAAAGAATCTTGGTCTCATTGGAAAATGGCGATGGAGATTTTTAAATTTAGGAAATGCTCTTTGGTGTAAGGTTATTAAAGCTATTTACGGTCCTGATTGTTAGACCCGCTTTCCGAGTACTTGGACCCCACCCTAGACGAATTTGACTACGGTCTAATGTAACTAGCTAGTCAAACCCGTAAGTCAAAGTAGTAGTCAATTAATGCATTATATAGTTAAGGAAATATTGTATGGCACAAATAAAAGGAAATGTACTTCAAGGACCTAAGTGCTATTATGCTAAATGTGTTATAAGTTTATTGTGGCAATAAGAGAAAGAATAGTACTTGAGGGACTTAATTTGCCACTTGCACTGATGAGGCGAAAAGTGTACCGCTTTTAAGGGGTCATTTAAGCCCGAATTCGAGATTATTTGATCAATTTTTGCCCTAAATCGTTCCTTTTGTCATTTTAGGTACTTTTGAGGAAGAATCTGGAAAAGGAAGCATTTTGGACATTTTTGGAGCATAAAAGTGAAGAAAACGGCAAAGTCTCAATTTCCTTGCTGGGAAAAGTACCTGACGGCGTCAAGAGTTACAAAAGAGGTGGATGTGGAACTTATAACGTGACGACCCAGAGAGTTTTCAAGCTTATTGGCCTGACGGCGTCACCAAGGCAGTCAGGGTCCAAATACTAGTGACGGCCCAGAGTGATTTCCTACATGACGGCTGATGAGGCGAAAAATGAACCGCTTTTAGGGGGTCATTTAAGCCCGGAATTGAATTTATTTGATCAAATATTTCCCTAAATCGTTCCATTTGTGATTTTAGGTACTTTGGGAGTGAAATCTGGAAAAGGAAACAATTCGGACGTTTTTGGAGCATAAAAGTGAAGAAAAGGCCAAAGACTTAATTTTCTATGCTGAGAACAGTACCTGACGGCGTCAAGAGGAAAACCCTGACGGCGTCAAGAGTAAAAGTGGCGACGACCCAGTGCAAACCTGACGGCGTCACAACAAGGGCGTCAAGACTAAATTTTGTGACGGCCTGCATAAGGAGAATACATGACGGCGTCAGACCCAGATCTAGGCAGTCCGAGGAACTATTTGGCGGCGAGATGATGGCGTCAGACATTTGTTCTTGACGCCGTCACCAACTAAACTCTATATATAGTTTTCTATTTTTCATTCATTAGAGTGGAACTTGTGTCGAGAAACTAGGGCCGAACTTTGTAAACCCTAGCTCATATTTTACAGTACTTTCAAGGGTTTTCACCCCTTGAATCCTTCCATGTTCTATTGAGATAAGTCTTCTCTTAATTCAATCAATATGTCTATGTGTTGGTTGACTATATCTTGTGCTTGTCGATTTCAACATGTTAGGCTAGATCTATCTTGTGTTTGCTTAGATCTAATGAAACCTAGATGTTAATTATGTGTTGATTACTTATTTATGGTTGTAATGGATGAATGATTTCAATGTTAGGCTTAAGAAAACTGGCAGATCTCCATTGTGTAACATGCTTGAACGTCTTAGGAAACATGAACCGATGTGTACTAGGTTTTATTGGTTGTATTTAATGAATGAGTAAATTCTAATGATCCCATGTTAGGAGCTTGATTGGCTCCAAACGGTCAACCTAATATGACCAAAGGATGGTCAACGAGGTCAAACAGCCTAGAGTCAATGCTCCGTGGAATATAGTGGTTTCCCCGGGTCGTTATGTCCCGACGAGGTGTGATGGTAATCAAAACGGCTTTGTGATCGGGTGAATTTGGACAAGAAAGGGTTTGAGATTGATTTGAACTAAGGAATCTACAATGAAATAGCTTAAACAAGCTATTTGAATAAGACTGGAAGCTAGGAAAAACCAGAAACGATTAAAACCTAAAACGTGAACGTTTACATTTGAATAAAACGTAAACGTACAAAATAAAAAGTGAAAACTGAAATCTGAAAACCCCCAGGGGTGAAAATGACTTTTTTACAAACTAAAAGGTAAAAGAAAATTTTTAGAAAAAGAAAATAAATTTTTATACTATTTAATTATTTAATATTAATTAAATACTAATTAAAACGAATTATTAATATTTAAACAACTTAAATATAATACAATATTAATTAAATACTAGAAAAGTGAAAATAAAATTTCTAAAATTATAAAATAACTAAAAACAAGTTTTAAAATTAAAAATAAGTCTTTTTGTCTTTTTGTGAATTTTCTATTAATTAATTATTAACTAAATATTAATTACCTAATTAAAATATTTTAAATTAAGAAAAATAGAAAATGAACAATAAAAATTCTAGAAAAATTCCAAAAATTATTTTATAACATATAAAAGCTATAAAAAATATAAAAACTAGGTTTTACTTAATAAAAACTAATTATGCTATTTAAAACTTAATATTATTTAATTATTAATAAAACTAAGATTAATTCTAATAAATACTAAATGATAAAATAAAAATCTGAGAAAATTATTAAAATTACTTTAACTTAAAAGGAAATTAAGAAAAATATAAAAATGTTAAGTACTTAATAAAAATTTAAAAATGAAAATTAAAATTAAATTACATTAAATAGAAACTTAATATTAAATTGTTTTTTCTTGATTTTTCTTTTACAAACCTATTTTATAACTAAAAACTAACAACTTTTGTGAAAACAAATTTTTTACAACTTAAAAATAAGCAAAGTAGAAGCTAAAAGGAGTGACAGTTGACTTTGGTTGACCAAGGGGCAAAATAAGCTAAAATCAGCTTAGGTGGGACCCACAATGGGTAATTCTGATTCAAACAAGTTATTGGGACATGAATGAACCAGAATAAGCAATGGGATAACACAGAATAAGCAAATAAGCTTGAATAAGCACATCTAAAAACCAAATACAACTCAGAAAAGGGACAAGATTTTGTGACCAATTCAGGTGGGGTCCACAGGTCTTGGGGTCAAACCATGGGTCAAACTTAAGAGCCTGGTAGGAGGAGGGTTGGAAGGAACAAATTTTGAGGGCTGTGGACCACTATGATGGCCAGAAAACCACCACCAAGTGGTGGTGGTGGGTGACTGTTCTGTGCAGCAGAGCAGGGGTGCTCCCTGCAGCCTACTTTGGGGCAATGTGGGACCCACAAATAAATTCCTAAAATTACAAGCTAGGTGGGATTATGAAGAAGAGCTGGTAGACTTTCTATGGAAACAAGTTTGAAGCTCTCAATCAACTCACATAAATCACAACAATTACTACAATATTTGGAAAAATATGAGAGAACAACTTTTGACTTTTTGATAAAACTTGGAGAGTTGACTAAAATGGATTTTGTGCTTAATTTAATGATTGAAACTGAAATTATAAGCTGAAATAAAGTCAAATTAAGCTAACCTAACAACTCATGTACTGATAAGGGTGGATTGTGGGTCTCAAATCCTTCACAGTTAACTGTCAAGGGATTTGGCAATGGATTTTGACTATTGAATAAAAATTGACCAAAATGGTGGTAAAACTGAGCTTATATGAACATAAGAGACTTACTAAAACCAAGTTTTGCAATAATGGACAACAAGAACACAGCAAAATACCATCAACCAAACACCCCTTTTGTGTTGGCTGTTTGTGTTTTTCAAATGGTCCAAGCATTCAGGAGCACAGATTGGTGAATCATGATCATAATAAGCTATAATTTGACTAAATAAGCTGTGTTTAATAGGTGCTAAGCAATTTCATTCAACAATTCCTAAATGTACTTATCAACTGCAAATTTTGGTTTGATATGTAAAAATCTTAAACTAAGGTTATGCATACAATTTAATTAACACTAATACTTTTTAGTACCCTTAATAAGCATAAACAACTGAAATAAGCTAAAAAGGAAAGATGCTACAGTAACTGATATTGAAATTGAAACAGAAGTAACTTACAAGAGTCCTGCTTAACCAGTGGTACCAAAACAACCTATTATACCACCCTATGCTCCCATGAGCTCTAACCCATTCATTCACAAGTTCTGCTTCTCTTCTTTTTTTCTTTTTCTATTATTTTTGATCTTCCATTGATGTTTCAACTAGTACTTTTTTTATTTTTGAGTTTTTCATATTTTTGAGAATTTATTTGGTTTACTGCTTTAAACTAATTTAAATGCCTTACAAGCTTTTGAAAACTACTAAGTGAGCTTAATTTAACTTGAATGAAACATGTGTGATAACTAGCAATCTCAGACTAACCTTTAGCCAGAATTTGAAATTTGTAATGAAACGAAAAATAAACTGTACCAACACTGGAATTTAAGAACTAAAAGTCTTTTATTATTCAAGAGAAACAAGTTACAATCTAAAGTCTTTTACTGAAAAATAAAATTACAACAAGTTTTACATAATTTAAATTAAGCTAAAAACCTACATACACTTCTCAGCACCACCTCTTCCTTTTTATACCAATCTTTTAGGGTTTCTGAGACCCCCTTGTCCTTTTCCAGCAGTATTTGTGACCATTGGATGAGTCTTCGAGTGATTTGAGCCGTTTGTGAATTTGGCGCCCAATTTGCCTTTGGCGTTTTCCTTTGAATTATTTGATGCCAGGGTTGAAACTTGGACTGGAGCGTTTGTTTGGAGATGCAGGGGGGTTGAGTGTGCAGAGGAGAAGGTGGGTTGTGATGATGGTGTTGTTGCAGGCTAGGGAGGTAAGGGGTGAGGTGGATGGTCAATGGAGGGGGTTGACTGAGGTGGGAAATATTAAAACGGGGGGGTTTGTTTTTGTGGTGGGCTTGGTGGGCTTATGATATTAAAAAGGGGTGTGTTGTGGGCTGGTTAGTGTTTTGGGTTTGGTTTGTGTTTGGGTTAATAACATGAAAGGGTCCGTTTGATTTATTTGGCAAAACACCACAAGGACCAATTATTGAAATTTATGAAAATGAGGGGCTGATTTTGCCAAACATCCAAAGATATTAAAAGGACCAAAGTTGCCATGTGTAAATAGTACAAGGGTGATGAAAGTTATTTTTCCCATTTTTAAATCCCAAGGACTAATTTTGCCATTTTTAAAACTCGAGGACCGAAATTGCCATTTGATAAAAAGTTTCATTCAAGGACCATTTGTGATAAATTGTGATTTCCCAAGGGCTTGAATTGTAAATTTCCCATTTAAAAAATGCCCAGCGACTAATTTTGACAATCTTTAAAAGTTCAGGGACCTTTTATGTCAATTTGGATTTTTAGGGACCAAACATGCAATTTTCTCAAACTTTTTACCCAAGGACTTGTTTTGACAATTTTTGACTTTAGAAAACCTTGGGTTGACTTTTCTTTCATTTTAAAACTTCAGGGACTAGTTTTGTCAATTTTTGAAACTTGAGGGACTGAAACTGCCAATTATGCAAACTCTGTTCGTTTTTCATTTGTTTTTAAACATTTTGCATCTAAAACATATAAAACACACTTTTGGAATCATTTTAGTATTTTGATGCATTACTGAGTGTTTTTGGATGTTTTGGCAGTTCAGATACGATAAAAATGATGAGTATTTACACACTCATCAGAGCTTCTTAGCCGGCTCGACATAGGAGTGAAGTAGGCACTCATAGGATTGGGGAAGTAAATACGCCACCCCATGAATGGTATTAAGGAATACAATCCATCATCCACGCAACTATAACAAGTAATTAACGTGTAAAAGATATCTAGGGAGTAGTGAAATCTAAGTAAACACATTTCACCCACATATTGCTCACAACTCTAGTTTAATATAGTTTATTTTCATTTTTAGTATTTTATTTTGATTGCATCTTTAGTATTGGGTTAGTTGACTAGCAACTAATTCCACCCAACTCCTTCAAACCCGAGATTTTTACTTACTTTCTAAAAAAATATAAAAAATACAAAAAGAATCATCCCTCATCTCTAGACCTAGTCTTTAGGTTTTCTAATCCTAGCGACACTATTCCTAGCTGAACGATCAATCCCCCGGTACTTGTCATTATACTATACTACATCGATCAGGTACACTGCCTGGTGGGGGTTGTAAGCTTCTCGAGATCCCTCGAGAGGTAAAGCCTGGTGCAAACCCTACGCTTCAAGTTTTTGGCGCCGCAGCCCGGGGAATAGTTATTGTCTAGATTAGAATCTCTTTTTATTAGGTCTACTTGCTAGATTCCTTTCTAGTAAGATTTTATTTTTATTTTTAGGATTTCTTTAGTCTATCTTATTTCTTCGTGTTTTTGTTCGTAACTCTTCACCACCCGACATCATGGACGATGGGAACATCTTTGAACCCGTCATCCCACCATAACAAAACCCACCACTAGAACCTCTTAGGCCCCAAACCCGAGGAGAGTATTCCCGACCTAGCCACCAAGGCTACCGAAACACCATTGAGCTCACCGGAGCCAATGTGACTCCGTTGCGATCCGACACCATCCGGTTGGTGCAAAGCGGATGTGCATTCCATGGACTTCGTTCCGAAGATCCAAACCAACATCTCAAGGACTTCCTTAAAATCGTAGATTCCATAGACCTAGATGTTGCAACTAGAGAGACAACCCGATTACGCCTATTCCAATTCTCTCTACGTGATCAAGCTAGCCAATGGCTTGAACGTTTACCCACGGGATCCATCACCTCATGGGATGATCTCACCAATCGCTTCCTTACCCAATTCTTCCCACCGGGGAAGACTGCGATGCTTAGAAATGACATTTTGATGTTTGAACAACATCAGGGTGAAACTTTCTACGAAGCATGGGCTCGTTTTAAGGATCTCCTCCATAAGGTCCCTCATCATGGTATAAACCTTTGGTTATTAGTTCAGATTTTCTACGACCATGTTGACTATCACACTAAACGTACAATCGATAGGGCCGCGGGAGGTAGATTGCGTGATAAGAACGCCGAGGAGTCCTGGGCAATTATTGAAGAGCTTGCCGCCGATAATCAAGAGATGTGGGAGTTTAATCATACTATAAAAGCGGCCATCAATGCAATCTCAACACCTGAAGGGACTACCGAAATCCCTGATGAACTCCTATGCAAACTCGAGGCAAAAGTTGACTATTTTGAGGAAAGGCAAAGGAGACCCCTGAGTCCTAGGCGGGCTACTGCCAATTCTGTCTCGAAAACGACTTCAACACCATTATCAGAGTCACCCTATAGAGAGAATGTCGAGAATTTTCAAAAATATGCCCCACCTTATTCTCCCTCCCGAGAAACTTAGCCCGGAGTTTGAAGCTAGAATGAGAGAATACATGGCAACTCATTCAGATCGGCTCGCTAGATTCGAGGAAGCAGTTTATAAGCAAAAATAGAAGATGCAAGAGAAAATGAATGAGGTGATGAGCCTGATGGAAGAGTATGCCAACCAGAGAACCCCCGAAAGGATGTTACTAAGGAAAGAAAGTGTCATCCCCACTACCCGATTTGTTAATTCCATCGCAATTGTCCACAAGGACAATGAGAAGGTAGAAACTCCTACTGAACAAACCGTAGAAAAGCCACCCAAATCACAATCTCTAAGTTACTACCTGAAACATGATATAAACGAAAACACTATAACAAATTGGATAAAGGGTGACGGGTGTAACCAAACTTCCAAACAAGGTTCTGAGAAGGAGAAAGGGGAAAAAGATGAGTATGATACGTTACCTGAGAGGCCAATATTCGAGAAACTATTGGTACAAAAAGTGGCTACTAAGCAGATGGCGTGTGGGAACTTCGAGATACCAGCTAGCATCGGGGATTTGAAATATCTTAGTGCTTTCACCGACCAAGGATCGGAAGTAAATCTTATGCCCCTAACTATTTACATCCAACTAACGTCAAAAATGCCAGCCCCCACTCGTGTTAGGCTGTCACTAGCTGGACACTCTTACGTATACCCCCCAGGAATTGCAGAAGATGTGTTAGTTAATGTCGCAGGATTCATGTACCCCGTTGATTTTATGATCATCGATGATAAGGGAGATGGGTGCATGCCAATAATCCTTGGGGCACCATTCCTCACCACCGCTACGGCTGTCATTAAGTATGAAGGCAGGAAAATTGAGCTTAAATCAGGAAAAAGAAAGATTAGCTTCCCCATGACCCCGCGATGTGGGCATGAGAGTTTGAGTTGTAGAAAGCTCAAAAACAACATTGACATGTCACCTATTTGTGTTCAAGAGAAAATACTTGCATGGGAGGCAAGGATCAAAAGCTACAAGGAGGCTAAACATGAAAGAAGCAAAAGCAATGAAGTTCACGTCGAGTTCGAACACAATCGACCAGCAAGAAGCCATGTGCCATTCGAGGAAGGGAACTTAGTACTCTTAAGACACTTGGAAATAACGATACTACCCGATAAACTGAGTCCTTGGTGGTATGGGCCTATCACAATTGAGAGCATGAGCCAAGATGGGATGGCTAACCTGAGAAGTAAAGTAGGTGGAGAAGTGATTGCAAGTATCGACAGATTGAGGCACTACCACCATAATAGTAATGATCACAACTACATGGGGTACATCATCTCAAGGGATGAGGTCACGTAGTAACCCATGACCTTGAGTCTAGCTACAAGACTCGTAAATAAAGAAAAGCGCTTCTTGGGAGGCAACCTATGCTTTGTGTGATTTTTATTTTTGTTTGTTTGTTATTTGCTTCCGTATGCATGCGTTATTTTTATTGTTGGTAGATCATGTTTCAAAACTAAATAGTGGAAATACTTTACTTTGTTGTTTGGCCTAGTCTTAACTTCATCCAAATGTATTTTTGCAGAAGATAAGTGTAAGGGGAAACCCCAAATATGTTTTTAAGAAACAAAACCGATCATGATTCTCCACAATATTAAGTGAACATGTATATTTGTATTTGTTAGAGTCAAATGCTTGTATCGAGTCATAATGAAGTTTTGCAAGATTTTCCAGGAAGTAGGACCAAGTTTTTCCTGAAATTTTCCGGAAACTTAACATAAGAATTTCTGCAGGTCACTTCTGACGGCGTCACGAGTTTACTCTTGACGGCGTCACGTGTAAAAATCTGGAAATTTTACCAGTTTTGTTTTTCTAACGGAGTCTTAAAGTTTTTTTTGGATTATTAGTTTTATAATCTCCAGGAAATCTGCAAACATCATTCCAAAAGCATTATATGTTATTGTGTTTTCTGGGATTTATTAGCATATGTAGATTGCCGCCGATTTTATGCGAGGTTGCCTTGTCTGTTTTCTCAGGATTTACAGGTTATGTATGACAAGAAGATGATTTATTATTCTGGAAGGGAAGCTTTGATTGTTCATCTTCTTGGAGGAAGATCTAACCTGGCCACCTTATTATCCATACCGAGTGAATCAGGGGAGTATTTGATTTCATTTGTTTTACTTATTTCACTTTTACATTCTTCACTTGAACATTGGGGACAATGTTCATCTTAAGTGTAAGGGGAGGGTAAAATGATGATACCTTACAGATACACTTTCGCTTGAGTTTGTTTGTTTGATAGTAGATGTGTAATAAAACTATGAGAAATACTTGTTAGTGCAATTTTAGCGCCAAATTTAAAATTTTTTACAACATTTAGGAGTGAAACTTTAGCCATAGCAAGCGTCTCATGGATAGGAGATTGTATGACTAGCACATAACCGTACTATTCAGAAAAATTTTCCACCTAAATATGTGAGGTTCGCCTTTAGATTTGATAGGAAAAGCATTTACTATTAGTGCTTATGAGTGTACCAGTAGCATTTAGATTCTAGAACTTGCGTTAGTGATGCATCCCGAGACCGCCAGTGAGACTACATTCGTGTAGTAGGATTTACTACATGATAAGAGGCATTAGGATCACCCTTGTGTTAAACCCGTATTATAATTACTTGACCATTTAAGTCATATAACTTGGCTAGTTAAGTCAACTAATTTTTCCCACACCTTAGCGTTGTACTCATTTTTAGTACACGAAACCCCTAGTACACCCCTCCGAGCCTATCTTTTCGTTTCTAACTTTAAGCATTTTACTTAAAGGAAGAATTTGTTACACCCCACTTAAATGTACACCCAAATCGCCTTAGCCTTCCGTGTATGCACTCATATTTAGTGCATTATTGTTATTTGTTAAACCCTAAGTTAATTATCTAATTGATTACATGGTTGCTAAGTCGAGTCATATCCTTGTACATATTGTTTTGGGACGATTGGGACTCATGGGTAAAGTACTTATTTTATGGAGTAATGGGGAAGAACATCATATTATTACCCCCATAGGTACGTTAATCTTAAAAGTACTCCAAGTGTTTTGATTTTCTTAATTCGAGTCATTAGATTAGTTTATTGTAAAGTATGTAAAAATTCAAGTGTAAGGGGAATGTTCATTCCCTATGATGTATTATTTTGGATGGTAGGGAAACAGTGTATGCAAAAAAAAAAAAAAAAAAAAAATCGAAAAAATAAGAAAAAAAAAATAGAAAAAGAAAAGAAAAAAAAAAACATACGAACTACCATCCCGTTTCATTCTATGTTTATTTTATGTTTTTGTTATTTTTGATTTATTAGCTTAAGTCGAGTCTAGACTTGGCTTAGCAACGCCATATTGTACATGTAATTAACCAAGATTGTTAACTCGCCACCAGTAAAGACTGCCTATATCCAACAAAACCGTGTATTCCATATCCCTACACCTAACGTTACAACCCTTTAAAAGATCTCTTTGATAGTTTATCCTAGGTGCTTACGCCATGTGGTGGAGGTTTGATCCTTTCCCAAGCCTATGGTAATCTATTTTGCTATAACAGGTAGTGAGAGATGTTTTCCGTTTCCATATTGTGATATAACTTTATTACACCCGAGAAATGTGAGTATCTAAACACTATTTGTGAGGTGCTAGTATATGACCTCCGTGCTTGTCTTTGGTCTTTAGTGGAACGATTATTTGTTGTAATTACTTTTATGTTAGTGTTAAATGACCCATAACTTGTATTTTGATTAGAATAAAAGCGTATTTGCTTGAGGACAAGCAAATCTCAAGTGTAAGGGTATATGATGAGGCGAAAAATGAACCACTTTTAGGGGGTCATTTAAGCCCGGAATTGAATTTATTTGATCAAATATTACCCTAAATCGTTCCTTTTGTGATTTTAGGTACTTTAGGAGTGAAATCTGGAAAATGAAGCAATTCGGACGTTTTTGGAGCATAAAAGTGAAGAAAACGCCAAAGACTTAATTTTCCATGCTGAGAACAGTGCATGACGACGTCAAGAGTAAAAGTGGTGACGACCCAGTGCAAACCTGACGGCGTCACAACAAGGGCGTCAAGACTAAATTTTGTGACGGCCTGCATAAGGAGAATACATGACGGCGTCAGACCCAGATCTAGGCAGTCCGAGGAACTATTTGGCGGCGAGATGACGGCGTCAAACATTTGTTCTTGACGCCGTCACCTACTAAACTCTATATATAGTTTTCTATTTTTCATTCATTAGAGAGGAACTTGTGTGGAGAAACTAGGGCCGAACTTTGTAAACCCTAGCTCATATTTTACAGTACTTTCAAAGGTTTTCACCCCTTGAATCCTTCCATGTTCTATTGAGATAAGTCTTCTCTTAATTCAATCAATATGTCTATGTGTTGGTTGACTATATCTTGTGCTTGTCTTGATTTCAACATGTTAGGCTAGATCTATCTTGTGTTTGCTTGGATCTAATGAAACCTAGATGTTAATTATGTGTTGATTACTTGTTTATGGTTGTAATGGATGAATGATTTCAATGTTAGGCTTAAGAAAACTGGCAGATCTCCATTATGTAACATGCTTGAACGTCTTAGGAAACATGAACCGATGTGTACTAGGTTTTATTGGTTGTATTTAATGCATGAGTAAATTCTAATGATCCCATGTTAGGAGCTTCTTAGCCGGCTCGACATAGGAGTGAAGTAGGCACTCATAGGATTGGGGAAGTAAGTACGCCACCTCATGAATGGTATTAAGGAATACAATCCGTCATCCACGCAACTATAACAAGTAATTAACGTGTAAAAGATATCAAGGGAGTAGTGAAATCTAAGTAAACACATTTCTCCCACATATTGCTCACAACTCTTGTTTAATATAGTTTATTTTCATTTTTAGTATTTTATTTTGATTGCATCTTTAGTATTGGGTTAGTTGACTAGCAACTAATTCCGCCCAACTCCTTCAAACCCGAGATTTTTACTAGCTTTCTAAAAAAATATAAAAAATACAAAAAGAATCATCCCTCATCTCTAGACCTAGTCTTTAGGTTTTCTAATCCTAGCGACACTATTCCTAGCTGAACGATCAATCCCCCGGTACTTGTCATTATACTATACTACATCGATCAGATACACTGCGTGGTGGGGGTTGTAAGCTTCTCGAGATCCCTCGAGAGGTAAAGCCTGGTGCAAACCCTACGCATCAACGGCGTCACAATTAGATCTAGGCAACACGAATTTTATCATGGCAGCGAGTTGACGGCGTCACAAGCTATAACGTGACGCCGTCAAGGTGTAAAATATGTATATAGTTTTCCAATTTTCATTCATGGGTGTGGAACTTTGTGTGGGATATTAGGGCATAAACCCTAGACGAATTTTAACAGCTTTTCAAGGGTTTCAACCCCTTGATTTTTCCATGTTCAATTGAAGATAAGTACTTATTCAAATCATTCAATATATCTATGTGTTGTGTGATTATATCTTACGCTTGTCTTCTTTTTAGCATGCTAGGCTAGATCTTTATTGTGTTTGCTTAGATGTAGTGAAACCTAGATGTTAATTATGGGTTGATTGCTTGTTTATAATTTTTACGGATGATTGTATTCGATGTTAGGCTTAAGAAAACTGGCAGACTTCCATTGGTAACTTGCTTGAACGTCTTAAGAAACATGATCGGAGGTATACTACGATTTTTGGTTGTATTTAATGTGTAAGAGAATTCTAATGATCTCATGTTAGGAGCTTCGAACGGCTCGACATAGGAGTGAAGTAGGATCTTATAGAGTTAGGGAATATTGTACATGGCCCTACGACTAGTATTAAGGAATATGACCCGTCATCCATGCAATTTTAACAAGCTAATCAACCTGTAAAAGATATCTAGGGAGTAATGAAATCTAAGTAAACACAACTTTCCTCATCATTGTTTCCACCACATTAGTATAATAGTTTAATTTTCATTTCTGTTATTTTATTTTGATTGCATCTTAGTTAATTGGGTTAGTTGGCTAGCAACTAATTTCGCCCACTCCTTCAAAACCCGAGATTTTACTTGCTTTCATAAAATATAAAAATACAAAAAGAATCATCCCTCAATTCTAGACCTAGTTTAGTAGGCTTTCTAATCCTAGCGACACTATTCCTGAGTTGAACGATCAATCCCCCGGTACTTGTCACTATATTATACTACAACGATCAGGTACACTGCCTGGTGGGGGTTGTAAGTTTCTCGAGATCCCTTGATAAGTAAAACATGTTGCGAGGGCGCAATTCCCACGTATCAAGATTTTGGCGCCGCAGCCCGGGGAATAGTTATTGTCTAGGTTAGGATTTCTTTTTATTAGGTCTACTTGCTAGATTCCATTCTAGTAAGATTTTTATTTTTATTTTTAGGTTTTCTTTAGTCTATCTTATTTCTTCGTTTCTTTGTTCGTAACCTTTAGCATCCGACATCATGGAAGGTGGTAACATCTTTTAACCCATAAACCAACCACAACAAAACTACCCACAAAACCCACCATTAGCAAACCAACCTCCTAGGCCCCGAACGTTAGGAGAGTATTCCCGTCCTAGCCACCAAGGCTATCGAAACACCATTGAGCTCACCCAAGGAGCCAATGTGTCCCCCTTGTGATTCGACACCATCCGGTTGGTGCAAAGCTGATTGGGGCTAAACCGTCAGATATTATTGACCAAGGTCAATAAGTCAAAAACAACTTAGGCCAATTCTCCGTAGATAGTAGTGTTTCCCCTGGTCGTTATGTCCCGACGAGGTGTGATGGTGTTCAAACGGGTTTTGTGATCGGGTGAATTTGGACAGAAAAGGGTTTGTGATTGATTAAACTAAGGAATATGAGAAGAAATAGCTTAAATAAGCTATTTCGATGGTTACGTGAAAGCTAGATACTTAGAAACGTTTAAAATCTAAAAACGCGTACGTTTACATTTAAAATAACGCGAACATACAAAATAAAAAGTGAAATCTGAAATCTGAAAACCCTCAGGGGGTGAAAATAACTTTTTTACAAACCTAAGGATGAAAGAAAATTTTTAGAAAAAGAAAATGAATTTTTACACTAATTAATTATTTAATATTAATTAAATACTATTTAATACTAATTATTAATATTTAAATAACTTAAATACAATATAATATTATTTTAATAAAAGGAAAGTGAAAATTAAATTCCTAAAATTATAAAATAATTAAAAACAAATTATAAAAATAAAAATACCTCTTTTTGTCTTTTTGTGGATTTTATATTAATTAATTACTAATTTAATATTAATTCCTAATTAAACTAATTAAAATTATTAAAAATACTAAAGTGACTTAGATAATTAGGAAATTTTTTATAAAACTAATTAACCATCACAGGAATCCTAAAAAATTATAAAAAGTTTATAAAAATTATTTTTAGACTATTTTACTTATTATTATTCTAAATATTAATTAATAACTAATTAAACTAATTAAATTATAAAAACTAAAAGATGAACAGTAAAAATTCTATAAAATTCCTAAAATTATTTTATAACATATAAAAGCTAGGAAAAATATAAAAACTAAGCTTTACTTGATAAAAACTAATTATGCTATTTAACACTTAAATATTAATTAATAATTAATAAAACTAATATTAAATCTAATAAGTAGTAAATGACAAGATAAAATTCTGGAAAAATTACTAAAAATACTTTAACATAAAAGAAAATTAATAAAAATATAAAATTGCAAATTACTTAATAAAAAGCTAAAAAGGAAAATTAAAAAGATAAATAATATTAAATAGAAACTATCACTTAATTTTATTTTGGATTTTTCTGATTTTTCTTTTGGAAAACTATTTTATACTTAAAAACAAAGAACTTTCGTAAAAACAACTTTTCTATAACTTAACATAACCAAAATGGACACATAAAGCTAAAACATTTGACTTTCTTTGACTTTTGAAGGAAATGAGCCTCTGTGGGGCCCACAGAGGTGGACTATGGTTTAAACTAGCTAAGTGAACTATAATAAGCAAGAACAACAAGTTAGGACCTCTGAATAAGCTAATAAGCATGAAAATAAGCACCTGAAATCTAGGCTCAACCCATAAATGGGACAACTTTTGATGGCCAATAAATGTGGGTCCTATTGAGCTTAATCTTCAACCAAAGCTTGGAATGGGTAGAGGGCCAGCTTGTGAATCTAAGGAACCAAGAAGCTAAGTGTGGGACCCACTGGTGAGGTCTGTGAGACCCACCAAAGTGGGGGCAGAGGGGTGTTTTGCTGTGCACCAGGGGCCTGCTGTCCTGTCTGGGGGGTTGTGGGGCCCACAAAAAAATTCAAAAAAATATAAAGAGTGTGGGATTTCAAAGTTCAGCTGGGGGGCTAGAAGTCCTGAAAATTTCTAAGCCTGAAACCTAACACAAAATTCTCTAAAATTCTTGCAATTTTTGAGATTTTTACCAAATAGGTAATTTTGACTTTTTATGAAATCTACTCTAGTTGACTAAAATGAACTTTGATTGATCTCTAATTATTGAAAATAAGTTTTTAAGCTGAAATGAAACTAGATTAAGCTATTATACCTACTTACAGTACTATATCTATGACTATGCACTTTAATACTTATCTGGTGTTAAAATTAAAAGTGATTTTTGACTTTTGGTGAAGGAGTGGTGTATTTTATGACTTACTTAACTTAACTTGACCTAATGAAGCATGTAACAAGCAAAATCTACCCAAGAAACTAACTAAAACTCAGCAAGGTACACTGAGCCAAACACCCCCTTAAAGAGCAGGTTACACTATAAATCTGAGTTTTAAGTTAAACCACCCTAACCTAATGATCAAATCTAAACATTTAACTATTTTTGAGGGTGTTTGAACACTAAAATGCAGTTACTAACAATAATAACACAAGATTGTAGTTTACATTAAGATATGGCAGTGGAAATGAGAAGATATGTAAACAAGAGTTAAACCAAACCACTGATCTTACACTAACATCAAACTAACTTCAATGTAATAATAAAACTCAAAAATAACAGCTATGCACAATAATAATAAGAGTAACAGTAAAATTCCAAAAGTAAAAAAAATTAAGCTTACAAGTGATTTCCATGTACAAATCAGTGAACTAGTGACCAAAACACATTCCTATTACTCCCCTTGGAGTTCTAAACCCATGCCATTCCAATAGCAACCATGCTCCATGATCCATTCATCTTTTACACTGGATTTTGAATTATTTGTGATTTTTCACTATTTTTTTAGTATTTCTGTGATTTTTAGTATTTTGATACAAAACTGATTAAAAAGCTTTAGAAAGCTTATAAAAGATTAACAATGACTTATTTAAGCTTAAGGAACCATTAAACAACAGCTTTAACAACTATAAGTGATAATGAGTTTTTCAATTGAAAACTTGCATAACTGTAAATGAACTGAGAACTTAAATTGATGCTTCAAACAAGTTTAGAAATACATTAAAACACTGAAATTATAATTTAGAACTAGGTTTACAAGCTTGAAAATGAAATTACACTAGCTACGACATTAATCTAAACTAACTAAAACTAATACCCTTTACTTCTGCCTCTTCTTCTTCTTTATAATGACTGATAATGCTCCTTGGGTCCCTCTGTGACTTTCCACCAATTGTGGACCATTGGATTGGTTTAATTTAATCACAACCATTAAAATGGTTTTGGCGGGAAATGGGGGGTGAGTGCAATTGGGGTCTGTGTTTGCAGGCTAGGGGGTTGGAGGTGATAGGTGAGTAGAGTAGCTTGGGCGGTGGAGCAGGCTCAAGTGGGGAGAGTTGGGATGAATACCACTAGTGGTTTTGCAGGTGATGGTGAGTGGTATTTAGGGAGGGAAAGAGGTGAAGTCAAACCGTTTGACCCTGTTTTATTAATACATGGAAGGGATTGGGCTTTGTTTTGGGCCTGGATGTATGGGTGGGCTGGATTAGGTGTTGGGTTTGGATTTGGTTATTAATAATAATAGGATCCGTTTGGTTTATGTATAGTTTAAGCCCAAGGACTAATTTCGTAACTTTGGATATTTTGAGGGGCTGGACTTGCAATTTCTCATAAGTTATCAAAAGGACCAATCCTGCCAAGTATAAAAAATCCAAGGACCATAATTATCAATTTCCCATTTTCAAACCTCCAAGGACTAAAACTGTCATTTTACAAACTTGGAGGACCAAAATTGTAATTTTCCAAACTTTATAACCAGGGACCATTTATGATAACTTTTGAATTCCCAAGGACCATATTTGACTTTTTATACCAAAATAAACTTCCAGGGACTAATTCTGCCAAGTTATGAAACTTGAGGGACTGAAACTGCCAATTATGCAAACTTTGTTCGTTTTTCATCTGTTTTTACTCATTTTGCATCTGAAACATATAAAACACAATCTTTGGAATATTTTCAGTATTTTGATGCATTTCTGAGTGTTTTTAAATGTTTTTGCAGTTCAGATAGACAAAAAATGATGAGTATTTACACACTCATCAATCCCCCACACTAAACTATTGTTAGTCCCTAGCAATCTTTTGAGAAAAATTAATGGATTTGAATCTCTTTACCAAAAGCCATTACTTCTATAGTAGCCAAATGTTTCAATTCAAGTAAGAACTATGGTCCACCTGATAACCATAAGATTTTGAGCAAATCATCAGCTGTCAACGGATTTGATTTGTCTTTACCAAAAGCCGTTTGCTTCTGGACTAGCCAACTCTTGATGGACATAGTCAACATCTTGGTGAGCTGATTACCAATTATGGTTTTTCCACTGCCTTTACCACAAGCCATAATCTTGCGGGCTAGCCAACTCTTTCACTTTTTAGGATATGGCGAGTTGAGATACCATACAATTTTCGGCAAATTGCAAGCCGTCAACGGATTTGATATATCTTTATCAAGAGCCGTTTGCTCCTGGATTAGCCAATCCTTTTGTCGGTGAGACATGGCGGACTGATAACCACAAAAAATTTTGAAACTCAAGTGAAAAAATTTTAAAATTTTTGCCAAAAACGGGGGTACTAGAAGGTAAAATGTGATAAAATTCGCTAGAATACCCCCCACACTTAGAATTGAATATTGTCCTCAATATTTAAAGTCCCGGCTATTATGCCGACTCTTTGAACGTGAAAGGGCAACATTACAAGCTAAATGTGGAAACACCAGTTTTTTCACTTTATTTGTAACCACAGTAGGGGCACTCCCCCACACTTAGGGTGAAAACCCTATATGCATGCTACTGTTTTTGTTTACCGAGTCGCTAGCTTGACTCGACCCCGAATTCATTGGTTCTTGGGGAAGCATGATGTGGAAAAGACAATCTCCATCAGACTTTCATTCAAGATGTTTGGACAAACATTTGAAGCACGTGAAAGTTCCACACCGATGAGATATACAGACCCTGACTCAAGATAATGGTAAATGAAAATGCCGGGGTCAAAGATAATGTCTTCATTCCCTAAGGAGTGAAGAACGGGAGAGGTCACCCTGTAGGTGAAGAAAAGGAAGAAAACCATGATGAAAATCATGATTTGATCTTCTTCCTCGAGAGCAGGCTCAGTAGCCTGAATTTGGATTTCAAGGGTTAAGCTAGTTTGGTTTGAAAACATCCCGGGCGGGAGGGTGGGAATTTGAAAATTCTCATGATTGAGTGCATCTCCCCTCGGGCTATCATACTCCAGAGGAGTCATGATATGAGTGAATTCACCGGAGAACTCCTCATGAAGAGAATCATTCACATGATGCGAATCTGTGAACTCTTGTTCCATTACAGACTCATCACTCTCCTCATCAAAGATTGGATTGTTAGAAGTCATAGTGAATTCAGATTCGAATTCAAATAAAGGGTTGGTGAAAGTCTTATTAAAAGTTTCGGGAACAAATAGATTAACATTCTCTATTGGACTGTTGGGATAAGAACTGAGTGACAGATCATGATTTAAAAGACTTTCAATTTCGGCTTCAGAGTTAAGGAGACCATCATCACTTCCTGTTGGAAGTGAATTGATATTGGTGAACTCCTCAAGAAGAAGATCAGCATCAGAATGTGGAATTGATGCCTCAACATACTCGATGTCTCCATAAGATGCACAATCTTCGCTACAATTGGAGAAAATCTCAAATTGATCTTTTGGACACTCAAGAGGGGAAGGTAAATCACACATACGATCAGAAGTTTCCTGTGACTCTCTTGGGATTGGGACAAGGTTCTCAATACTAGACTTTATGAATTCGTCCGATTCCTTTTCAGGACAGTGCTAAGATTCTCGTCCCCCATGTTTAGAGAGTGAGTGGGAACTTTGGGTGTGATAACAACAGACTGAGGGAGTTGAGAAGGACTAGCATTCATGGATTGTACGAGTTCCATTTGATCTTCTGCTAGTAATTCCTTAGCATTCTTTTCGCCCTGCGATTTTTGGATTGGTGGGATATCAACTGATGTACTCGATGAATCTTTTTGAATAATAACAATGTTATCTTCATCATCATCACTGTCATCATAGTCATAAAATAAAGCAGTATTGCGAATATTGGCACGTATTTTAGCTGCTCGTTGCTCAGCCAATAATTCTTCCATGCTTTTTCCAGATTCTCGTTCTTCAGCAAGTAATTCTGCCATAGTTTTCCCACGAAGATTTGGAATGAGTGGAAATTGTGGGGGTGTGGATGTGTCAAAACTGGAAGGTTGACATTTAAAATCATCATGAGGTCCCCCACAATATGCACAAGAAGAATTTGGAGCATAACGAAGTGAAATATTAGCTAACTCCTCCTTAAGTTCTTTCAGTTTCTTAAGAACTTCCAGACAAAGGTCTTGCGGGTATTGAGGAGTTGCTTGGATCATTTGGTACTGTGAAGGTGGGTCTTGAAACGAATAGTCGTAATTGTTGCAAGGAAATGGATTTCCTGTTTGACAATCCGAGCTAAAGTGAGGACCTCCACAGTACTCACAACAGTTGAACTGATGTGGCTGTGAGTCGTATGTGCTGTAATCATAATTGTTATCAGGAAACTGCTCACAGACAAGCGTGTTTCCCGATTGACAATCAGAACTATAGTGTGAACCACCACAATACTCACAACAGTAAAACTGCTGAGTCTCATGATGTGGTAGCTGATGGAATGAATCAGTCGTGTCATGGTAGGAATAAGGATTCTGGTTATAGACAGACCCGTTTCCCGACTCTACCATGACACAACTGGGGCAATTACCACCATTATAAGGACCACCACACCATTGACAATCACGAAGGTGTGGATGAAACATAGAAAGAATCAAATGGTTTTGGAGGGTAAGAAATGTAGAATCAAAAAGGTAGGAGGGTAAAGATGGATATTTTTGTGATTTTTGATAAACATTTTATACAAATTAGAAAGAAAATCATTTTGTGTTTTTGTGTTCGTTGAAAACTGATTTAAAAATGTTTTCGGGAACAGTTTTGTGTTTATAATAAGAAAATATGAACAAAGGATGGTAAATATACAATGAGTGTATATCCAGATTCACTAATCTACAAAACCGTTTAGAATACGCGCACGACCTCCCCGGCAGTGGCGCTAAATTTTGATTGGGGCTAAACCGTCAGATATTATTGACCAAGATCAATAAGTCAAAAACAGATTAGGCCAATTCTTCATGGATAGTAGTGTTTCCCCGGGTCGTTATCTCCCGACGAGGTGTGATGGTGTTCAAACGGGTTTTATGATCGGGTGAATTTGGATAGAAAAGGGTTTGTGATTGATTAAACTAAGGAATATGAGAAGAAATAGCTTAAATAAGCTATTTGGATGGTTACGTGAAAGCTAGATACTTAGAAACGTTTAAAATCTAAAAACGCGTACGTTTACATTTAAAATAACGTGAACGTACAAAATAAAAAGTGAAATCTGAAATCTGAAAACCCTCAGGGTGTGAAAATGACTTTTTTACAAACCTAAGGATGAAAGAAAATTTTTAGAAAAAGAAAATGAATTTTTACACTAATTAATTATTTAATATTAATTAAATACTATTTAACACTAATTATTAATATTTAAATAACTTAAATACAATATAATATTATTTTAATACTAGGAAAGTGAAAATTAAATTGCTAAAATTATAAAATAATTAAAAACAAATTTTAAAATTAAAAATATGTCTTTTTGTCATTTTTTGGATTTTATATTAATTAATTACTAATTTAATATTAATTCCTAATTAAACTAATTAAAATTATTAAAAATACTAAAGTGACTTAGATAATTAGGAAAATTTTTATGAAACTAATTAACCATCACAGGAATCCTAAAAAATTATAAAAAGTTTATAAAAATTATTTTTAGACTATTTTACTAATTATTATTCTAAATATTAATTAATAACTAATTAAACTAATTAAATTATAAAAACTAAAATATGAACAGTAAAAATTCTAGAAAAATTCCTAAAATTATTTTAGAACATATAAAAGCTAGGAAAAATATAAAAACTAAGTTTTACTTGATAAAAACTAATTATGCTATTTAACACTTAAATATTAATTAATAATTAATAAAACTAATATTAAATCTAATAAGTACTAAATGACAAGATAAAATTCTGGAAAAATTACTAAAAATACTTTAACATAAAAAAAAATTAATAAAAATATAAAATTTCAAATTACTTAATAAAAAGCTAAAAAGGAAAATTAAAAAGATAAATAACATTAAATAGAAACTATCACTTAATTTTATTTTTGATTTTTCTGATTTTTCATTTGGAAAACTATTTTATACTTAAAAACAAAGAACTGTGTAAAAACAACTTTTCTATAACTTAAAAATAACCAAAATGGACACATAAAGCTAAAACATTTGACTTTCTTTGACTTTTGAAGGAAATGAGCCTCTGTGGGGCCTACAGAGGTGGACTATGGTTTAAACTAGCTAAGTGAACTGTAATAAGCAAGAACAACAAGTTAGGACCTCTGAATAAGCTAATAAGCATGAAAATAAGCACTTGAAATCTAGGCTCAACCCAGAAATGGGACAACTTTTGATGGCCAATAAATGTGGGTCCCAGTGAGCTTAAGCTTCAACCAAAGCTTGGAATGGGTAGAGGGCCAGCTTGTGAATCTAAGGAACCAAGAAGCTAAGTGTGGGACCCACTGGTGAGGTCTGTGAGACCCACCAAAGTGGGGGGCAGAGGGGTGTTTTGCTGTGCAGCAGGGGCCTTCATCCCTGTTTGGGGGGTTGTGGGGCCCACAAAAAAATTCACAAAAATATAGAGAGTGTGGGATTTCAAATTTCAGCTGGGGGGCTATATGTCCTGAAAATTTCAAGGCCTGAAACCTAACACAAAATTCTCTAAAATTCTTGCAATTTTTGAGATTTTTACCAAATGGGTAATTTTGACTTTTTATGAAATCTACTCTAGTTGACTAAAATGAAATTTGATTGATCTCTAATGATTGAAAATAAGTTTTTAAGCTGAAATGAAACTAGATTAAACTATTATACCTACTTACGCTAATATATCTATGACTATTGTTAGGTCACCATTTAGTAAACACAAGTATAATGATAAGAGAAATGAGATGAGAATGAGAGTGGGATGATTATGAGAAATTTGAGAAAATGAAATGCAAGAGTTTCCTTAATTTTTTCAAATAACCAACCAAGTTTACAAGAGGCCTAAGACTAGTATTTATAGGAAAGGAGCTAGGGCAACATTCCTACTCCTTCCCTTTACATGAAACGGATGGGCTTGAGGCCCATGGACCTCATTCTTAAGCCTAGTAAACTTAATACAAAATGTAAATGATAGTAAATAATAACTAAGCAACCTAGCATTATTACAAATGACCGAGACTTGATAAAATAGTAAAACTATGGTTCCAACAATCTCCCCCTAAGGGTCGGTCATCATGGTTGCTTGACGTCTTCGTCTTGATCTTTGACTTTCATAGCTTTAGACGTCTTCAGAAATGATTAGAATAATGATGGATGTACTTTGCTCTTTGTCTTTGTTCTTTGATGATGTTGTAGTGATTATGTTATGAAGTAATCTGTCATTCGTCACTCCTGCGTCTGTGGTGGTTGTCTGCCATTCCAACATGCTCATACATCTTTGAGTTCTGACTTATACATGCACGTAGTCCCTTTCTTTCACATTGGATCTTTGGTCTTTAAACTTTGTAGATTCTTCTTTTTGGCGTAGAATCTTACTTTGAACTTTGTGTTGCTTTGATCTTTGAGGGAGCTTTTGATGACTGCAAGATGCATGTATGAGCATGTGGAATCTGTCGCCATGGAGATGATGTAACCCTGCATGTAAACAGTTAGCAATAAATCACCGGTACTTACGGATAAGGAATTAGAGCTCGTCAACAGCATAGTGTGAAGACTCCTTCTAATCCTTATCCAGGCCGTTCCCATATCAGATACTCCCGAAGGAGCTTACGAGACCTACTAGGTAGCTCAATGACTGGGTGAGTCGCTGGGGATCACTCCACGACTGTAGACCGTAATGGAACCACCGCAAACACTAAGCGTAACCCTTGTGGGATTACCGAAGTGACCTACTGTCAGGGCTGTTTGATGTTGACCCTGGCAGGATTTCCGTTCAATCATTGAGAAACACTTACATAATCCTCTCATAAACGTTCTCGGCAGATTGCTAAGATCTGCGAAGGACTCGATAGTTTACAACTGATGCCCATTGATGTAGAACACCAGTTGTAGAAATACTAAGTGTTCCTAAGAGATCTTTGATGTATCTCAAGGCTCTAGACTCTATAAGTGCACACCTAGGTTTCCTATGCGGAGACTGGGGAGGTGTCTCCTGCTTCAATATCAACCGTCTCTAAGAGATAGGTCGATAGGTTATGCGGGTTCCCCGTGAGAATAAAACAAATCCTTTTAAGAGAACTTGAGTGGTTAAGAAGGTTTAGTGCATTGCGTCACTGGGTCCATGACGACTTTGTCTTCAATACCGGTGTTGTCTTATGCAACAACCAGTAGCATACGTATTGAACCCGGTGTCTGCCCTAAGGTTGAATATATGGAGGGCTATTTCTTTTCACCCTTTACTTTACTTTTCTTTTTAATTCTTCAACTCCTTCTTTCCCTTTCATTCATATCTCCTTTTTCTGTATCATACCTAAGGACTTCTAATTCTAACTATGGGAGATGTCCTTGGGTAGATCCCTCCGGCTCTGGCGGATCATAGGACGGATATTCCTATCTTAATCACCTTATAACTCCGACAGTTAGCCAAGAAACCTTTGATTGAAAAATCTCTCAAGGTGTTTGTGATAATCAAATATTTTGGTTAACACTTTGAGAGTTTTGTGTACACTTTTGAAGGGCTCCCCCTGCACATGTGCTCATAAGTATTTAATAAATTTGCACATGCGGGAGGAGCAAGCACTTTTGAATTGATCCACTTTCCGTGAACAAGACCGATTCGAGACACGCTTACATCACTAGTTAAACTAGCTTGAAGTTATTACCCGGCCTGGTCAAGTCCACAGAAAGTTTCTCGAGACGGTACATTTCTACTAAGACATATCCTTTTCGAGACACGCTTACGTGGTTAGTTAAAGAGATGCATTGTCAGCTTTTAGGTGACAACTAGCTCTAGTAACTAACTTGATGTTATTACCCGTCGAGGATAAGTCCTTTCGATGTTACTAACTTGTATTATCTCGTCAATTCCTGGGTCAATACTGAGTCTAGCTCGCACATGATACAACTTAAAGCATTGACTTCGTATATTTTAATCACTTTTACGTTTTTCTCCCCCTCAAAAATGGCATATAAGATGGTGTTTTTGACAAACTTTTAGATTAAAATATGCCTTTTGAGTCTTATGGGGAGATACATCAAGAACTTTTGATTTTGAGCAAAGTATTTTGTTTTGACAAGTGCTCCCCCTCAACAAGTGATTAGGTCTTATTGAGGTGAAATACTTGTCCTTTTGAGCAGAATTATGAAAAATCATAAATGTTTGATTAATTCTACTCAAAAGTAAGAAGCCTTCGCTCCTTATGTTTAGGATTGAGGCACTGAAGCGTACCTCAGGGTCCTTTAATTACAAGCACGGGTTGTACACTGTTATGTGTGCACAAACCATAATGGAAAAATGATTCAATCAATGAAACAATTGATAATGAAAAAATATGACCAAATGTACCAAGTTATTCTTCGTCTGGAAGTGGAGCATTGAAGTTAGTGAACTGAGGTTCTGGTCTTTCGAAGTTTCTGACAGGAAACGATGGTCTGGCACCGATGTAGCTTTCCAGTCGTCTGATCTGTTCCCGTCGAAATAACCGTTCTTCAATCTTTAAGACAAAGTTACGAACTTGTCTTCTGGAGCTGGATTTCCATCTAGGTTGTTCCCCCTTAGCTATCTTACGTCGATCATCATTCAACCTTTTAACAAGCCCATCACGAACAAACTTGAGTGTAACATCACAGAATTTATGTACCTCATCGAACCTCATGAAGCTTTGTAGCTTTTTGCTGTTGATGTAGGTGAAACCAAACGGTTCTTGGATGAGAGTAAACTGTGGTGTTTCATAGAGACCATCAAAGTAGAACTGTGGCTTTGTCAAATTGATCTTTTGTTGGTAACTTTCCACTCCAAGCTGAAGATCTTCCACTCTTTCTTGAACAATCAGTCGTCGGATGTAAAGAAGTAGCGATGCCATGAAGTTGTACCGAACGTCTCTATCGAATCCGCGCATTCTACTCTGAACCTTTTCAAGATACATATCTTCAATGTCATTGAGATTAAGGTTGGGAAAGTCGGCTTCGGAGAACTTGTACTTCTTTTCATCTTGTCGTTTCACAACAATTTCACGCATGAACATGTAGTTAAACCGTTTTGACTGCTGAATCTCCAAGATAGCGATGATCTTTGATTTCTGCTTCACATTTTCCAATGATGTCTCTCCTAATCTGCTTGTATAACCGAGACGACGACGATCAGGCCAATGTTGAATTCCGTGTAGAGCATCTCTGTCGTAAGCTACGATGGAGTTGCTGAAAATACGAGTGGTTTCTTCAATGGCTGGAATTTCGTATCTAGCGGCTGGTACTGAGATTGTGAGTGAGGAAGCATATTTCTTCTTGGATATCTCTTGTGTGAGCTGGATGTTACGAAGATCTTTGTTGAAGAAGAAGCTGTAAGGTATCTTCGGTTTGTCAGGAAATCCTTTCAACGGTAATGGTTTGGTCCAGTCGGTGAAGTAAGGTTTTTCATGATTCTTGGAAGTTAGATCGATATTCACTTCAGGATTTAACCAGTCAAAGTCGGCAGACATTGCACTAGCTATATTCTGCATGTGATATTCGTATTCGACTTTGTTTCCAGATCTTTTCTTGAGGAATTCTTGTGCATCCCTATTGATTCTCCTAAGCTCTGCCTTTGTGAGTTTGTTGATGTGAAGATCCTTCATAATGACCTGGGTGAACTGAAGAGTGTTACCAGGAAGAGGTTCTTCTTCTTCCAGAGGAGGTTGAGCTTGGACCATTTCTGTCAGCCAATCATTCTGAGGATTGTCATCATTGTCAAGCCATGAATGACGTGTTTTCTTCTTGGATTTCTTAGACTTGGATGTAACATCTTTGTCTTTGGCTTTGGACGGTGATGATGGACCAGCATGAGAATCATGAGTTGGTGGAGCATGGTAATCGGTGTCAAGTTGATCTTGGAAGTCATCAGTTTGTTCCATGAACATTTCTTCATCTTCGGTTTGACCTTCACCAGTAGCTGAGGGTTGTTGTTGAGTTCCAGGAGGAGTGGAGTCCTTTTGTGGTTGTAGAGAGGATGAGGGACCTGTTCCAGACTTAGGTTTCTTGCCTTTGGAGTTTGGGTCAGGATCGTCATCTTTTCTTGTCCGTTTTCGGGATCCAGCGGCATCTTTGCATGACTCTTTTGACATATAAGCTACCAGAGCATCATACAGGCCTTTTTCTTCAGCTGTCTGTGTGGTTTTGGTGGCAAGGTTGTCGAAGATTTTGACAAGCATGTCATTGAGGGACAATTCTTGGACGGTTGGAGCCACAGTAGAAGATTTTGCGGTGTGAAGCGTGAAGGGTGTAGTAGACAACATTTTCTTCGTAACACTTCTAATTCTATGATCCAAGTTGTCATTGATTGGTTTGAGAAGGTTTGCAACTTCAGGAGTGATCATCTCGACCAGATTATCAGTGAGAAAATCATGTGTTGCAGTTCTGATAAAACCTTCGTAATCAGATTTCAAGAATTTATCAATCAGCTGCGTAGAGTCCTGGAATTCCTCAACTTGTTTAGTAAGTTTGGTAACCATGTCGGTGAGTTTGTTCACTTGCTCCTGAAGATCAACTTGTTGTTTTGGTTCATTGATCGAATGCTGTTTAGATGCGGTTTCAGATGGTGCGGGTGATGAGTGCTCTGGTGATGATTCGGACGAAGACTCGTTGTGAGAGTCTGAAGAAGAAGCAGGAGGAGTTGGATCCTTTGGCGGAGAGTCTTGAGGAGGTGGAGGTTGTGCTGAGGAAGTCTGCTGAGAAGATGACTTAAGAAACATGTTGGTGTCGAACGCGTTCTTTTCTTCGTTTTCCTTTCGACGACGTTCCTCTGCTTCCTCTGCTTCTCGTGCAAGAAACTCTGGAGTAATAAGATATTCATGTTCCTGATCCGTAGCTAAGTTCTCTTGACCGCCAACATTCTCCTCTAAAGTAGCAGTCTCTGTCATGTGGACATCTTCAGCTTTGTCAGTATCCTTAACGTTGTCATCAGGTTGTGGAGCTGATTCTGACGTTGTTGGAGGAACCATACTGCTTGTAGCCCCTACATGTTCTGACTGATCTATAGGTGGTGGTGTTGGAGGATGTGATAGAAGTCGGCTTTCAAGGCTTGCTTTCCTCTGTTCTTTCCTAAGCTGCTTTTCTTCATCTCTAGTGTCGACAACTATACTTTTGAGTTTGCGTTTATCGACCAATGGTTCAATGATTGGTTCGTCTTCATCATCATTCGGCTCATTGATAGTGACTCCTTTTCTTCTCCTTGTCTCTTCTTCATAAGTTTCAAGACTTTGTTGTACGGCAATCTCTGTTGCTGGAAATCCTTCATCAGGTGCTCTGTATCTCAGTTCATAGTCTGGTTCTTCTTCATCAGATTCAGTATCAAACTCGGACTCAGTGTCAGAAGGTGGAGGAGTAGGTTCATCCCGAATAAAGTACTCAGGAGTTGCCTTCTTCTTAGATTTGGTAGCAGGTTTAGGTTTGGATGTAGGTTTAGGTGTGGTAGTAGTCTTGGGTTTTGCCTTTGTAGCAGACTTAGATCTTGTATGAGGTGATCCAGTGGTGCTCGTGGTACTCCCAGACTTTACACTTCCTTTGCTACGAGTCTTTATTGTTGCTTCTTCCAGTTCCCCTTTGTAAGCCAGATCATACAACTTGAAGTTCGCCCTTTTCTTAATGTTGTCATTCAGAAGGTATTCAGGAATCCTCATTCCTTTGATCTTGGTAGCGGAAGTGGTCGATTTGATGAATAAGGTGGTGAAGTCGTCCTCGAAGAGGTGCTTCGGCTCATTAGGATCAGCCATCCTCTTGATGAATTCTGGAGAACTTTTGCAGAGATGTTCAATGATAAGCTTGGTGAATCTTGTGAATGGTATCATAGTCTTCACACGGTCGGTCTGAATACTGTAGACGATATCATTCATGATAGGAACTGCAAAGTCAATCGGTGTCAGAGTCACCATTCCCCAGAATGTTTGCAGGTGTTCGAGCCTTGGATGTTCATGACCACTTTTCCTTCCAGATATAGATCTTACAACCAACAAACAGAATGTTCTCCAAGGCTGAGGGATATACTTGACATTGAATTTGGAAAGCTTGATTAGAGGTTCATCATCATCAACCTCATATCCTAATTCAATGAAGAAGTCAAGAAGTTCCAGGTCAGGTAGTATCGGAGCAAATTCGTTGTCAGTTTGTGGCATGAGAAGAGCTGTTCGAAGAACGTCATGATCTACAGAGTAATCTTGGCCATCTAAGGTAACAGTGAAAGACTCATTATCCAAGTTGGCCTGAGCAGTAAGCCAGAACTGATGAAGATAGAACAGTGGAACTGAAGTAGAGCAGGTGAGAAGTGGTTTGCATGGATGTGCCAGTAGGATATCTTTGACAATCTTGCATGATTTCTCTGTGATATTCAACTTGTTGAAATCAACTCGGGGGTTGTTGTTGCCAAGCGTGACATGGTAGTTCTCGGGAGTGATGTCATCCTAGGTGAGTAATGGAAGAGGTTGTTCTGCGACGTTCTCAGTGTGTTCAGCCTTGTTTATCTGAAAAGTATCACCATAAACCAAACATCCAAATTTGTTATGTGTTAGCACAGTTTAGAGTTTGGATACAGATATCTACTTGAAACAATTAAGCACAAATGCGTCATTTAGTAATGAGTCAAATAATGCATATGGCAAATAAGCACAACATGACATGCACAGTTCACAACTACATCACATTACACAACAATAATGAATCACACCAATGAAGCTTTATTGAGAAAGTGACTTTCTCGAAAAATTCCACATAACTGCCATTTATCGAGATTTCTTACTTTTCGGAAAAAATGATGTTATCGAGAAAAATTCTTATAACAACTTATCGAGAAACTGGTGATATCGAGAAAGTTTAGTAAACTGAATGATTTCGATAAATGAAACATTATCGAGAAAGTGTCATCTCGTGAAACATTATCGAGAAAACATTAATATTTATCGAAAAATCATTATCGAGAAATTTTATCGAGAAAAATTAATATTAATCGAAAAACATTATCGAGAAATTAAAGATTTCGATAAATGAAAATTTATCGAGAACTTGAGTTTCTCGATAATAATTTTCCGAAAGATTTCGATATTACACAGATTTTTCGAAAACATTCTTATACAAGAATATAATCGAATTATCATGAGATTACACGTCCATATCTTTCACAAATAATGTTTCCACAGATATTGGCCTGTCACAGATATTCTTAAACAAGAGACACGTATAGCACGATGTTTTTCACGAACGAGGCAAGTAAGTACATCGAGAAACATGTAGGAATAGTGAGAAACATCCAAGCAAGATTGATAAGGCACATAAGAGACCAAATAAGCAAATCCCACCACTAACATCAACCAAATAATCACAGAAGCTAAAATATCCACTTCGACCCATTCTTTTTGAAATCGAGAACCAAGCAAACATGATAGAATGAGATAAAAACTGATGATAAAGTATTAGAAACAAGTAAAGTGACTAAACCCCATCAAGAATTAACCATCACAACAGGTTACTCGCATTTTTCGAAATCCTAACCCTAGTTCTCGATATCACGAATACAAGAGATCTAACCATTGAAAAATCAATTTACCAAGATCCTATGTTTGAAATACCCTAGTGAATCCATAGGAACTTACAATTAAAAGATCAAAGTCGTGGTTTGCTCGATTGATTATGAACCGTGGGTTTTAGAAGAGGGTTTTGGTGGTTTTGAAATTTGTAGGGTTTAAGTGGTACGGTTTGTATGTTTAAGTAATTTTAAAACTTTGATTTTTGTCACTTTTAGTCCTTGGACTTTAATAACAAACAAACTAGTGTTCAAAAGTTTTAGAATCTTAAAAAATTTGACAACAAGGGTCCCTTAACTATGAAGTACTTTAACTAGAACCCTAAAGTAACTAGCAAGTCTATTGACATTTGAGATGTGACTTCGTTAAGTTAACTTATGAAGACTTAAGCCAAATGAGACAGAGTGTAGTGAAATAAAACCACCCGCACACACTGCGAATCGTAACACACGAGAAATATGCAAGTATACCAATTGATTGGTAAAAGATTTAAGCGTTACTCCCCCTCAACACTTGTAAAGTAAGAACAAGGTGTTGAATGGAAGCGATATACTTGCATTAGGTTTTTTTTTTTTTTTTTTTTTTTTTTTTTTTTTTTTTTTGGTTTTGATTAGTTTTTAGTAAAGAATGAAAGACAAATATAATACAAAGATAGTTGTGATGTTTGACGATCAGTGGTATTTTAAAAACTTTTCCAGATCCTCTGGTGTCAAACATCTCATACCAATTTGGTGGACTAGACTAGCAAACCTGGATGGTGCCAGAGATTTGGTAAGTAAGTCTGCCAATTGGTACTCGGTTCCAACAAAATAAAGTTCAACTGTACCCCTTTCCACATGCTCTTTGATGAAATGATATCGGAGATCGATGTGTTTGGATTTGCAATGATGCACCGTGTTGCAGGAGATAGCAATTGCACTCTTTGAATCACAGTAGATAGGAATCTTGTTGAATAGGTAGCCATAATCTTTAAGTTGTGATCTCATCCAAATGACTTGAGCGCAACAAGCAAACATGGCTACGTATTCAGATTCTGTAGACGACAGTGAAGTGCAGTCCTGCTTCTTAGATTGCCATGACACAAGTTTGTCTCCGAGAAACTGTAAGCCACCAGATGTACTTTTGCGTGTGTCTAAACATCCTGCATGATCAGCATCTGAAAAAGCAATTAGTTCAAAACCAGAATCCTTCGGATACCAGATCCCCAAGTTAATGGTTCCCTTTATGTATCGAAGGATTCTCTTGACCTCACTGAGGTGTTTTTCAGTTGGTCTGGACTGATAACGAGAGCACATGTAGACAGCAAAAACTATATCAGGTCTACTAGATGTGAGATACATGAGGGACCCAATCATACTACGGTATTTGGTAGGGTCAACAGGAGTCCCATGTAAATCAGCATCTAGTTTTGTGGTATAGCCCATTGGTGTATTAAAAGTATCACAAGACATCATTCCATGTTTCTTAAGAATTTCGAGAGCATATTTGGACTGATTTATAAAAAATACCACGGGGTGATTGATGAACTTGTAATCCTAGAAAGAACGTAAGTTCACCCATCATGGACATTTCAAAATTATTTTTCATTAATTTTGCAAAATCATTAGAGTAACTTCGTTTTGTTGAGGCAAAAATGATGTCATCGACATATATTTGAACAACAAGTAAGTCCTCCCCGTAGGTTTTTGTAAACAGTGTTGGATCCACCGATCCTTTAAAAAATTTATTGGCCAATAAGAAAGTGGACAGTTTGTCATACCACGCCCGTGGGGCTTGCTTGAGTCCGTAGAGAGCCTTTTTGAGTCGGTAGACATGATTAGGACGCTCAGGATCAACGAAGCCTTCAGGTTGACTGACATAAACTTCTTCACGGAGTTCTCCATTCAGAAATGCAGTTTTCACATCCATTTGGTAAACCACCATATTCCTATGAGCAGCATAAGCCAAAAAGATCCGAACAGCTTCATGTCGTGCCACTGGAGCAAAGGATTCAGCAAAGTCTAGACCTTCAAGTTGAGAGTATCCTTTCGCTACCAGACGTGATTTGTTGCGGATGACTGTCCCTTCTGCATCAAGTTTATTCTTCCAGATCCATTTTAACCCAATGACAAAGACTCCGTCAGGTCTTTCAACTAATTCCCAGACTTCTAATCTTATGAATTGCTGAAATTCCTCTTGCATAGATTCAATCCAGTTGTCATAAGTCATTGCATCTTTAATGTTCTTGGGTTCTTCATGACAAACTGTGAGTGCGTAGATGCAAGTTTCTCCATCTGTGTGAAGTCGTTGTCTTGTCATAACAGGTGCATCTGGATGGCCAATAATATGAACTAGTGGATGGTCACGAGTCCATTTATGTGTTGAAGGGTGTAGTTGATACGTATCTCGCATGTTGGCAGGATCCAAGTTGCGTGTTGATGACTCAGCTATATCATGATCTGTAGTAGCTGGTGCAAACGGATTAATGAACGCATCAGGATCATGCTCTGCGGATTGTGGAGCTGATTGTGGTGTTGGATCTTCAGCTGGATGGCAGAGAGTAGAACCAGTTTTTTCTGCTGTTGATGATGATTCAATTGAAGGACCGTCTCTTTCAACACTTGTAGAAGTTTGTTGAGGTGAGTCTGGTACTGGAATGTGTTCAGGTTGAGCAGCGGAATTTGGTGAGACCTCAGTAGGACGGTATTCAATCGTGTCATCAAATAGTGGAGCAAACAAGGTTTCTAATTCTTTGCGGTTAAGTGGTAAAGGTTCAGCTGAAGATGCCGGAGAGTTAAGACGGTTAAATTCGGGTCCTAAGCTGTGTTGCTCATAAGCCATTTGGGTGAGTTCATCGAAATTAGCGTGAATGGTTTCTTGAATTTCTCTTGTACGACGATTCCATATCCGAAAACCTTTGGAATTTTCACAATATCCAACGAACACTCCGATGTCAGCCTTTGCTTTGAGTTTACCTAAATCATCACGATCATTTTTCGGATAGCAAAGTGCTCCAAATACATGAAAGTAATCGATGTTCGGTTTCCTTTTGTGAACAATTTGATATGGTGTTTTGCGATGGCGTTTTGTGATCATGCAACGGTTTTGAGTATAACATGCGGTTGAAACAGCTTCTGCCCATAAGTAATCTGGTAATTGAGCATTAATCAACATAGTTCTAGCAGCTTCCACTAACGTCCTGTTGCGTCTTTCAACCACACCATTCTGTTCTGGGCTTCTAGGTATAGACGTTTGATGTTCAATTCCCACTTTCTCATAGTAAGACCGAAGTGTCTGATTCTTGAATTCAGTTCCATTGTCAGTTCTGACGATTCGTACTGTGTTTCGAAGCTGAACTTGAATTTTGGTGAGAAAGGTGATGATCATCGAAGGAGCTTGATCTTTACTTCGTAGAAAATAAACCCAAGTCCATCTGGAGAAGTCATCCACAATTACGAGTATGTACCGTTTACCGTTGATACTTTGAACACGCATCGGTCCACACAAATCCATATGAAGCAGTTGTAAAACATGATTCGTACTTTGCTCAGGTTTAGACGGAAAATGAGCACGAGTACTTTTTCCTTGTTCACAGGCTGGACATAAGTGATCTTTGGTGAAACGGAATCTTGGAAATCCATCGACAAGTTTATAACGAGCAAGGTCAGTCATGGTTCTGAAATTCAAGTGCGAAAGACGTTTGTGCCATAACCAAGATTTAGTTGACTCTGCTTTGGAGAGAAGACATATCGGAGATGTTGCAATCATATCTGACATTGATATTGTATAAAGATTGGAGCCGCGTGAGCCAGACATTAGATCGTTTCCTTGTAATTCACGAACAAAGCAAGTTTTCTCACGAAATGCAACTTCTAGATCCCCATCACAGAATTGACCAACAGAGAAAAGGTTGTGTCCAAGGCCTTCCACATAGTAAACATGACTAATTTCAATGTTACCGCTGATGTAGTCACCATATCCCATTATAAGAGCGTAACGATCATTCCCGAATCTGACAGTTCCTATAAACTTTGAGACAAAGTTGTGTAGCAGTTTGAGATTGCCTGTCATATGTCGGGTGCATCCGCTATCAACAATCCAGAGAACAATCTGTACCACCTGCATCACCAGAAGAATACACGGGTGGAACAGAAGTAAGGGTGGAACCCAAAGATAATGCGGGTTCCTGTTGGTTAGTAACACATATATTCAACAATTTAGGAATCCATTTAAAGTCTAGTTTGTGTTGTAACCAACGTTGCCAATTCCAACTAGTTTTTGCTTTCTTAATGTTAAATGCACTAGTAGTTGGCTCAGTCCTAGATTTGTTCTCGGCACCTATGGGGGTAACTGGGACATCATTAGAAACCGTAGAAGACGGCTTTCCTAAGTTAGACTTAGAGGCATTAGTGGGCCTAAAAGGAATGCGTGTCCTACGTTTCTTATGACGATTGAGAAGAGAATTAGCTAAACATTTTGTATGATCACCAGATGATACTCTTTTACGACAAAATACACAAGATGCATTAATATTCAAAACATTCAAAGGTTCATCATTCGTTACATTTAGATTTTGATTACAATTTGCCAGATTAGAATCTAAATCTGATGCAACATGAGTTTTATTCAAAGTCCTAAGTTGGTCTTCTACTTCCTGAGCTTCTAGGTGTCCTCTCTTACGTTGCAAGATCCTATTCTTCTTTTTACTTTTTCGCTTGGGTCTGCTAACGCTAGAAGTGGAGACTAGTCATGTAGAAGTGGAGTTATCAACATTAGTGTTTTGAACAACCTTTCCATTATCAGTTTTGTTTATTTGATACATTCCTGGTGCTATCACCGTGGTGTCAACCATTTTCCCTTTTTGAAGTAGTTTAATTTTCTCTTTCAAATCAATGATGATGTGATTTTTGTCCTGAATTTCAGACTCAAGTAAACCATTGCAATATTTGATGTCGTCGCGGTTTTGTTGCCATTCGGCGTTTTCAATTTTTAAATCCGCAATTTCTTTCTCGTATTTGAAACATCGACCTTTTAAAGACTCGTTGTTTTTGCAAATCTGACAAGAGTTTGAAACATTTTGACTTTGAAACTTCAATTCCCTTTCAAGACTTTTAGCTTGACACCATTCAAGCCTTTGATTGAGTTGACAAATTTCTTTTGAAAATTGTTTTGTCACATCATCATTTTTAATTCTCAACTTTTCATTTTCCAGTTTAAGTGTCTCAATTTCCTCATTCAACAAGATATTATCAACACAATGATCATGCTTAAGCATAGAAGTACCAGAATTATAAAGATCATTCATGATAACAGACAAAATATCAGCACAGAGAACTTGTTCCAAGAGTCGATTAGCATCATTTTTGAAAACTTTAGTTTGTAGCTTTTGGACCAAAATCTCATTTTCAGCAGTATCAAAAACGTTTATCATATTTTTGACCTCCTTTTGAAGTTCCTGATCCCAACGTGTAGCACATAGACGAAGGTGTTGAACAATTGGTTTCATTTGTTTTTGAAAAATATCTCTCTTTTCTCGCTCGTAGGCGGATTGAAAAGTTTCAATTTTTATTTCTGAATTGCGTTCAATTGTTTCCTCCAAAATATCGATGTCTTCCATAAAGGTTTTGAAATAATTTAAGACACGACATTTTGGTAAACGTGTAAGTTCACCGGATGATGGTAAAGGACCATTTATTTGTGCTACAGGTGGGACAGGAGCCGCATTGTGAGATGAAACATATGACTCTTCGATAAACCATGATTTCTCAGGTAATTCCTTTTGAGTGACAAAAGATTTTGAAAGTGGAGGAGCTTTTGAATAGTCATATGGTGTCCAATATTGAACTTGACTCATTTTAGATCGACTCTCGTCTTCAAGTTCTTCTTCCTCCTCAGTATCAAAAACAACAGCACGCACAACCGTATTATCAAGAAAATAATCCATACTGTAAATTTTTGGAATTTCTTTGAATGCCGTGTGTAGAAACATTGAATTGTAATCACCAAGTGCATATCCGCAATTGGGTTTCGGTTTTAAAGTAAATTTCTGAATTGTTGTGACAGAGTTCCCGTGTTTGTAAACAATGTGACGAAATTCTTTGAGTTGTTTTTCAAGATCAACAATATCACCGAGTAAGTTCTCTATGTACTTCCTTTTCCGTATTTTATGTTCATGAAAATCTTTTTGACAACTTGACAATTTTGTTTCTGTTTTTGAAAGTTCAGTTTGAAGACATTCAACTTGTTTTTTCAATTCACCCTTCTCACTTTCAAGTTTCGAAATCAACTTTCCGTGTGACTCAATTAAATCTTGTATTTTGCGTTGAAGATCTTGTTCTTTGTTATAAGAATCTTGAAAAGCTTTTTCAAAACTTTTAGTGTGTTTTATCTTTTCTTCTTGATTTGAAAGCTGAATTTTATAACACTCAATGTCTCTTGCAAATGACGCATTTTGTTCTTTTAAAACTTTGTTTTTCTCGTTGCATTTGAGTATTTGCAATTGTTGAGCATCCAGTTGTTTAGATAACAATATGAGGTCAGGGTCTGGATCAAATGATGGTTCATGTTGTTCGAAATGATCATGTTTATCATTCTCAATTGGATCATCAAATGAAACAACTGTGTCATCATCAAATATGACAACTGTGCTTATTTGTTCATCTTTTTGAGAGGATGAAGATGATGTAGATGGAACAACTTGCGCCATATCTGATTCATAAGCAGAAGGTGAGACTATTTCATTAATAAAGCATGCATTGAGGTCATGTACCTGGGACAAGCCGTTAGTGTCATACACTGGACCTGAATCATTGAGCTTAAGTTCCTGCATGTTGGCCATATGCATCACAGCAGCATTGGCTTCCAGATCTTCCATGTCATCATCATTGTTCACATTTGCCATGAAGTTGTTGTCCTGTTCAGGGAAATGTCCATCTTTTTCATCTTGAAGAGCCATGAGTAATGCCTGCTTGTGAAACTTACTTCCCCGAGTTCTCGGTTTGGGACATGCTGTAGCTATATGACCTTGTTCATTGCAATTGTAGCACCAAACTGCATTCCCTGAGCTGGAGTTCCTTGTAGCAACTGAGTCAGACCTTTGTTGAGAAGATCCTTGGTTGTTTCGGAACCCTGTATTGTTACGAAACCTCTGACCATTCCCATAGTTTCCTGAAGAGCTTCCCGAACCAGATCGACCATAACTACGATTCTGAATTTCCACTCTTCCATCATTAACAACAGCTTGATTTCTTGTGTTTGAAGATGAACGTTGACGGTTGTTTGTTTTGTTGGAGAATTTGCTGAAAGAACGAGCAATAAGAGCAAGTCCCTGATTCAATGTATTAAAATCATCATCGTCATCATCATTGGAGTTGGAGTAGTACACAGCATCATTGTTGTTTGACGGAACAAGTTGAGTAGAAAAATCTTGTGAAGATGAATCATAAGGGACCATTTGGTTCGAGTTGGAAGATTGTGGATAACTGAAGTAGTTCTGCTCTTGAACATATGCATGATTTGACATTGGTGGTGGAGCATAGGGAGATTGAGCTACGAGAGCCAAGGAATTTGGTGTTGATGATGGTGTGTATCCTCCTCGTAAAGCTCTATCTTTTTCCACTTCAGGTTCATGGTGTTTTAGAAAATCATACAACAAGCCATATGGAGCATCATGAAGATTCTTTGTTTGACGAACAAATGTCACATATTTATGCCAATCAGGGCCAAGACTACCCACAAATTTGGAGTTCACAGCGATCCTTGGTACAGTGATTTTGTGACGTTCCAGATCATTAACCACATTTGTGAAACGATGATAGTAGGATTCAAGTGATTCTCCAGGTTCAATTGTGATGTCAGTGTATTCCATGTAAAGCTTGGATTCCATGTCATCTTTGTTCAATTGAGTGCCTTCCATGAGGAGATGAACGTGTTCCCACATTGCTTTGGCTGTTTTCTGAGCATCGACACTGCGATAGATCGGATTGGGTATACCTTGAAGTATATAAGCCATTGCATACTGATCAGCTTCACGATGTAGTTTCTGTTCTTCAGTGAGTGCAGTTTCTGGAAGGGGTCTATCACCAGGAGGACGTGGAGGATCAGCATTAGGATCACCAGCTTCAAATCTTGTTGGCCACTCAAATGGTCCTTCAAGTATCACTTGCTTTAAGAAGTGCCCATGAGGTTTCTTAAGTTCAAGAAAGCGTAAGAATCGACTTGACCATTGCACATAGTTACCAGGTGTTAGCATTGGAGGTGTCTCAAGTGATCCTGCCTCATGTCGGGATTGTTGAGTTGTGATAACTTCACACATTCTGTCAAACCAGTGAGGTTGTTTGGAGGAAAACTGAGTGTTTTGTAGTGGCACTTGATATGGTTGTTGTTGAGAAATGAGCTGTTGTTGCATCATAAGGTATTGTTGTTGTGGATTGTATTTAGGAGGTTGTTGATTCATTGTGTGCGGAAGGTAATGTTGTTGCTGATACTGCTGAGGTTGTTGTTGCTGAGATGTTTGTTGTTGAACATGAGGAAAGTAGTGATTCGGTGGCTGAGACATCTTCGAACACTTGTGTAGAAATGGATCTTGTGGAAAGTGTAGAATAAACCAATTATCGAGAAACTTAGCACAACTTCAAAGAAGATTTCGATAATAAGTTTTCGAAACTTGGCAGATTTTTGAGAAACTTGGCAGATTATCGAGAAACTTGGCAGATTATCGAGAAAAAGATTTCGAAAAAAATTTCAGTATTATCGAGAAAAAGATTTCGATACTTAAGCAGATTTATCGAAACATAAGATTTCGATACTAAATAATTTTCTCGATAATTTTCGAAAAATTGCGAAACTAAGTTTTCGAAATTATACAATTTCGAAAACTTTCCCAAAAGTCGAAGTACTTAACTTTCTTATACAAGAAAGAAAATACCGAGTCCATACAAACGAAGACGAGGTAGTGCACTTTGAGAAGATCTCGAAATAGGCAAGTAGGAAGATCTCGATAACTTGTAGGTTTTGTTTTTCAAAGAAAGTAATCCTTAAATTCGTTTTTCTTTCAAGATACTTGTACTTTTGTGTATAAAATGTGTAAATCTTAAGGAAAGTAGAAAACTTTATGAAAAATATCAAACTTGTAAAGATCTCGATAAAAGTACAATTATCTAAAAAATCGAATAATTAGTAAAAAGTTTGGAACTTTTTGGTTTGTTTTGATTTTAAACACAAGTTTGTAAGCAAAGATGTGAGAAAAACCAAGAAACAAACAAAAAAATTTAAACTTTTACAAACAATTCGATAATAAAAACGATTTGTAAAGAAATAAGTCAATGAAAAAACAATAACTACACCTTCCTCTAGCGAATGATACCACTTGTTAGGTCACCATTTAGTAAACACAAGTATAATGATAAGAGAAATGAGATGAGAATGAGAGTGGGATGATTATGAGAAATTTGAGAAAATGAAATGCAAGAGTTTCCTTAATGTTTTCAAATAACCAACCAAGTTTACAAGAGGCCTAAGACTAGTATTTATAGGAAAGGAGCTAGGGCAACATTCCTACTCCTTCCCTTTACATGAAACGTATGGGCTTGAGGCCCATGGACCTCATTCTTAAGCCTAGTAAACTTAATACAAAATGTAAATGATAGTAAATAATAACTAAGCAACCTAGCATTATTACAAATGACCGAGACTTGATAAAATAGTAAAACTATGGTTCCAACAACTATGCACTTTAATACTTATCTGATGTTAAAATTAAAAGTGATTTTTGACTTTTGGTGAAGGAGTGGTGTATTTTATGACTTACTTGACTTAACTAGACCTAATGAAGCATGTAACAAGCAAAATCTACCCAAGAAACTAACTAAAACTCAGCAAGGTACACTGAGCCAAACACCCCCTTAAAGAGCAGGTTGCATTATAAATCTGAGTTTTAAGGTAAACCACCCTAACCTAATGATCAAATCTAAACATTTAACTATTTTTGAGGGTGTTTGAACACTAAAATGCAGTTACTAACAATAATAACACTAGATTGTAGTTTACACTAAGATATGGCAGTGGAAATGAGAAGATATGTAAACAAGTGTTAAACCAAACCACTGATCTTACACTAACATCAAACTAACTTCAATGTAATAATAAAACTCAAAAATAACAGCTAAGCACAATAATAATAAGAGTAACAGTAAAATGCCAAAAGTAAAAAAAAAAATTAAGCTTACAAGTGATTTCCATGTACAAATCAGTGAACTAGTGACCAAAACACATTCCTATTACTCCCCTTAGAGTTCTAAACCCAGGCCATTCCAATAGCAACCATGCTCCATGATCCATTCATCTTTTACACTGGATTTTGAATTATTTGTGATTTTTCACTATTTTTTGAGTGTTTTTGTGATTTTTAGTATTTTGATACCAAACTGATTAAAAAGCTTTAGAAAGCTTATAAAAGATTAACAGTGACTTATTTAAGCTTAAGGAACCATTAAACAACAGCTTTAACAACTATAAGTGATAATGAGTTTTTCAATTGAAAACTTGCATAACTGTAAATGAACTGAGAACTTAAATTGATGCTTCAAAGAAGTTTAGAAATACATTAAAACACTGAAATTATAATTTAGAACTAGGTTAACAAGCTTGAAAATGAAATTACACTAGCTACGACATTAATCTAAACTAACTAAAACTAATACCCTTTACTTCTGCCTCTTCTTCTTCTTTATAATGACTGATAATGCTCCTTGGTTCCCTCTGTGACTTTCCCACCAATTGTGGACCATTGGATTGGTTTAATTTAATCACAACCATTAAAATGGTTTTGGCGGGAAATGGGGGGTGAGTGCAATTGGGGTCTGTGTTTGCAGGCTAGGGGGTTGGAGGTGATGGGTGAGTAGAGTAGCTTGGGCGGTGGAGCAGGCTCAAGTGGGGAGAGTTGGGGTGAATACCACTAGTGGTTTTGCAGGTGATGGTGAGTGGTATTTAGGGAGGGAAAGAGGTGAGGTCAAACCGTTTGACCCTGTTTTATTAATACAGGGAAGGGATTGGGCTTTGTTTTGGGCCTGGATGTATGGGTGGGCTGGATTAGGTGTTGGGTTTGGATTTGGTTATTAATAATAATAGGATCCGTTTGGTTTATGTATAGTTTAAGCCCAAGGATTAATTTCGTAACTTTGGATATTTTGAGGGGCTGGACTTGCAATTTCTCATAAGTTATCAAAAGGACCAATCCTGCCAAGTATAAAAAATCCAAGGACCATAATTATCAATTTCCTATTTTCAAACCTCCAAGGACTAAAACTGTCATTTTACAAACTTGGAGGACCAAAATTGTAATTTTCCAAACTTTATAACCAGGGACCATTTATGATAACTTTTGAATTCCCAAGGACCATATTTGACTTTTTTTTCCAAAATAAACTTCCAGGGACTAATTCTGCCAATTTATGAAACTTGAGGGACTGAAACTGCCAATTATGCAAACTTTGTTCGTTTTTCATTTGTTTTTACTCATTTTGCATCTGAAACATATAAAACACAATCTTTGGAATATTTTCAGTATTTTGACGCATTTCTGAGTGTTTTTAAATGTTTTTGCAGTTCAGATAGACCAAAAATGATGAGTATTTACACACTTATCAAAAGCGGATGTGTGATTGATGCTAAACCGTCAACTTATATTGAACAAAGAATGGTCAAGAAAGTCAAACAGCCTAGAGTCAATGCTCCGCGGAAGTATAGTGTTTCCCCGGGTCGTTATGTCCCGACGAGGTGTGATGGTTAACGAACGGTTCTGTGATCGGGTGAATTTGGATGGAAAGGGGTTTGTGTGTGATTAAACTAAGGAATCTAAAATGAAATAGCTTAAACAAGCTATGTGAATAAGACTGGAAGCTAGGAAAAACCAGAAGCATGTAAAACCTAAAGACGCGTACGTTCATGTTTTAAATAACGTAAACTTACGAAATAAAAAGTAAAAACGGAAATCTGAAAACCCCCAGGGGGTGAAAACGACTTTTTTACAAACTTAAAGGTAAAAGAAAATTTTTAGAAAAAGAAAATAAATTTTAACACTAATTAATTATTTAATATTAACTAATTTCTATTTAATACTAATTATTAATATTAAAAACACTTAAATATAATTTAATACTAATTAAATACTATAAAAATGAAAATAAAATTTCTAAAATTATAAAATAACTAAAAATAAGTTTTAAAAATAAAAATAATTATTTTTGTCTTTTTGTGGTTTTTCTATTAATTAATTACTGATTAATTACTAATTATCTAATTAAACTATTTTAAATTAAGAAAAATAGAAAATGAACAGTAAAAATTCTAGAAAAATTTCTAAAATTATTTTACATTATATAAAAGCTAGGAAAAATATAAAAACTAGGTTTTGCTTTAAAAAAACTAATTATGCAATTTAAAACTAATTATTAATTAATAATTAACAAAACCAAGATTAATTCTAATAAATACTAAATGATAAAATAAAAATCTGAGAACATTATTATAAATACTTTAATATAAGAGGAATTTAAGAAAAATATAAAATAGCTAAGTACTTAATAAAAATTTAAAAATGAAAATTAAAATTAAATTACATTAAATAGAAACTATCACTTAAAATTAAAATTGTTTTTTCAGGATTTTTATTTTACAAACTTATTTTATACCTAAAAATAACAAACTTTGGTGAAAACAAGTTTTCTACAACTTAAAATTAAGCACTTTGGAACGCAAAAAGCCCAACAGTTGACTTTTGTTGACCAAGGGGCAAAATAAGCTAAAATGGGCTTGAGTGGGACCCACTATGTCAAACCATGGGTCAAACCATGAAGCCTGGTAGGAGGAGAGTGGAATGAACTAAAATGGAGGTAGTGGGGACCACTGTGGTGGTCAGAAAACCACCACCAAGTGGTGGTGTTGGTGGTGAAGCTGTTGTAGCAGGGCAGATCAGTCACCCAGCAGCTCTCTTTGGAGAGGTGTGGGGCCCAAATGAAAATTTGCAAAAATGAAACAAGAGTAGGATTTCACAAATGAGGTGGGGAACTACTAGACCTAAAAATTTCAAAGCTTGAAACACAATACAAAAATCTATAAAATTCCTTGAGTTTTTGGAAAAATCTAAAAACATGCAATTTGACTTTTGATAAAACTTGGCTATTTTGACTTTTATGGACTTTGATTGATCACTACTGATTTAAACTGATGTATTATGCAATAATAAGAGTAAACTAAGCTTGGAAAACAACTTCCTTGTCAAAAAATGTAGGTTTTGAAACCCATATACCCCAACAGTTAACTATTGGGGTCATAAGATGGTGATTTGACTTTTTGTAGTTTAAAACTTGGATTTGTGACTTTTTTTGACCTTACTATACATAATGTAATATGTCTACACTGAAACAACAACAAAACAACTACTAGAATAGATAGAACAGTGTAAATCCAAACAGTCCCTTAACAAGTGGTTTACACTAACTTATGTAAGATTAGAACTTGAAATGCCTACCCACTGATCTAACTAACTTATAAAACCATAATTAAGGGTAATAGAACAATAAACTGTAGCCAATAACAACAAGAAAGCAGAAGTGCTATAATCAAGGGTGTTACTTACAATTAGCTCCAGGTAATGATGAACTGAACCAAGAACCATAATACCCTATACCTCCCCTGAGGTTTCTAACACCTTGTAAAATCCATAATCCACACTGCTCCATGTCCCCATTTTTGATTCCACTGATTTTTTGAGTTTTGACTATTTATTTGGAATTTTAGTGATTTTTGGATTTATTAACTGAAACTGATTTAAAAGCTTTGTAAGCTTGTAAAAGCTTACAAGTAACTATAATTTAGCTTAAAGGAACTGTTTCAACAACTTAAGACAATTTTTAAGTAAAAGTGTCAATTTTACTTAAAAATGCAAAGTATGAATTCACAACAGAAAACTTGGATTTAAAGTTAAATAAGATTCAATTTGCATTAAATAAACTGATTACAACTAATAATTGCAACTAAGAAACAAGATTACATTAACTCAAATTTTAAACTAAAGCTAAAACTAATTTAACTACTCACTAGCTAACTACTCCGCTTCTTCTCTTTTTTTCTTCATTTATATGGGTCCTTGCAGCTTCTTTGGACTTTCCCACATCTAATTGAAGCCATTGGATGATTTGAAATGATCATGGCCATTGAAACATTTTTAGCGGGAAAGCTGCTTTGGCAGGTTGTGGGTTGCTTGGAGAAATTTTTGGTTAATAAATGATTCTTGGATGTTATTGGAGGCTAGGGGAGACAGGGTATGGGATATCTGATGTGGAGTGATGGGGGGGGGGGGTTTGGATTTGCAGGTTGTGAGTCAGGTCAAGTTGCAAGGGTGGAAGGGGTGTTGACCTGGTTTGACCGGATTTTAAATATAAAAGGGACGGGGTGTTTTGTTTTTGGAGTGGGCTTGGGGTAGGGTAATGGGCTGAGGGCGTTGGTGTGGGCTGGATTAGGTAGGTTTGGTTTTGGTTTTGGGATTAAATAGATAAAAGGGTCCGTTTGATAGTTAATGGTGCACAAGGACCAATTGTGTAAATTACCAAAAGATGAGGACCTGTTTTGCCATAATTCCAAAGTACTCACAAGGACCAAAATTGACAAAATTTGAATATTAAAAGGACAAAGAATAATATTTTTCCAAAATAATACACCCGGGGACCAATTTTGCAAATTTCCAAACTCCGGGGACCAAAAGTGTAAATTCTCAAAACTTTTTACCCAAGGACTATTTTTGATAAATTTTGACTTTTAAAGGACTTGGGTTGATTTTTCTTGCAAAATAAATACTCAGGGACTAGATTTGTCAATTTTTGAAAGTTGAGGGACTGAAACTGCCAATTTTGCAAACTTTGTACGTTTTTCATCTGTTTTTGCTCATTTTGCATCTAAAACATATAAAACACAATTTTGAAATATTTTTAGTATTTTGATGCATTTCTGAGTGTTTTTGTATGTTTTGCAGTTCAGATTTGACCAAAAATGATGAGTGTTTGAGCACTCATCAATCCCCCACACTAAACTATTGCTAGTCTCTAGCAATAACTGTTTTGAAAACTTGATGGATTTTAAACTCTTCACCAAAAGCCATCACTTCTGGAGTAGCCAGGTGTAAGAACTGTGGCTCGCCTGATAACCGTGTGATTTTGAGCAAACCACCAGCTGTCAACGGATTTGATTAGTCTTTACCAAAAGCCGATTGCTTCTGGACTAGCCAGCTCTTGATAGAATAGTCAACATCTTGGTGAGCTGATTACCAATTATGGATTTTCCACTGCCTTTACCACAAGCCATAATCTTGTGGGCTAGCCAACTCATTCGCTTTATGGGATATGGGGAGTTGATGAACCATACAATTTTGGGCAAATTGCAATCCGTAAACGGATTTGAGATGTCTTTACCAAGAGCCGTTTGCTCCTAGACTAGCCAATCCCTTTTGTCGTTTAGATAAGGCGGACTGATTACCACAAAAATTTTGAAGCACCAGTGAAAAAATTTTGAAATATTTTTGAATTTTGGCTAAAAACGGGGGTATTATATAGTAAAATGTGATAAAATTCGCTAGAATAGCGAATACCCCCCCACATTTAGCATGAATATTGTCCTAAATATTCAAAATCCCGGCTATTATGTCGACATTTTGAACGTAAAAGGGCAACATTACAAGCTAAGCGTGGAAAACATCATTTTGTTTTTCACTTCATTTGTAACCATAGCATAGGGGACTCCCCCACACTTAGGGTGAAAACCCTATAAGCATGCTACTGTTTTTGTTTACCGAGTCGCTAGCTTGACTCGACCCCGAATTCATTTGTCCTTGGGGAAGCATGATGTAGAAGAAATAATCTCAATCGGACTTTCATTCAAAATGTTTGGACAAACATATGAAGCACGTGAAAGTTCCACACCGATGAGATAAATATCCGGCTCAAGATAATGATACATGAAAATGCCGGGATCAAAGATGGTGTCCTCATTCCCGAAGGAGTGAAGAAGAGAAGAAGTCACCTTATAGGTGAACAAAAGGAAGAAAATCATGATAAAAAGCATGATTTGATCTTCTTCCTCGAGAGCAGGCTCCGTAGCCTGAGTTTGAATTTTAAATGGTAAGCTCGTAAACAACCCGGGAGGGTGGGTGGGAATTTGCAAATTCTCAAGATTGAGTGCATCTCCCCCCGGGCTATCAAACTCCGGAGGAGTCATGATATGATGAGTGAGTTCACCGGAGAACTCCTCATGAAGAGAATTATTCACAAGATGTGAATCTGTGAACTCATGTTCCGGAATAGACTCATCACAATCCTCGTCAAAGATTGGATTGTTAGAAATCATAGTGAATTCAGATTCGAATTCAAATAGAGGATTGGTGAGAGTAGTATTGAATGTTTCGGGAACAAAGAGATTAACATTCTCTATTGGACTGCTGGGATCAGAAGTGAGTGACGGATCATGATATAGGAGACTTTCAATTTCTCCCAGATCGGCTTCAAAGTCGAGGAGACCATCATCACTTTCTAATGAAAGTGGATTGATGTGAGTAAGTTCATCAGTGAACTCCTCAAGAAGATGAGCAGCATCAGTTTGTGGAACTGATGCCTCAACATACTCGATGTCTCCATAAGATGTGCAATCATCGCTAAAATCTGAGAAAGTCTCAAATTGATCTTTAGGACACTCAATGGGGGAAGGTAAATCACACACATGATCCAAAGTTCCCTGTGACTCTCTCGGGATTGGGACAAGGATCTCAACACTAGACTTTATTAATTCGTCCGATTCCTTATCAGGAACAGTGCTAAGATGCTCATCCCCCATGATCAGAGAGTGAGTGTGAACTTCGGGTGTGATAACAGACGGAGGGAGTTGAGAGGAGCTAGCATTCATGGAATTTTCAAGTTCCATTTGTTCAACGGCTAGTAATTTCCCTGTCTCATTATTTTCTCCCTGATTTTCCGTGGGAGGAATCACAAATGATGAATCTGATGAACCCTTATAAAATTGAAGGATATCAAGGGTTTCTTCATTATCACTATCATCATCACAGTCTAGAAGAGCAGCTTGACGAAATTTGGCACGTGTTATAGCTGCTTGTTCTAAGACAAGTAATTCTTCCCTACTCAATTCGTTTCTAGCCTCTCGTTCCTCAGCAAGTAATTCTGCCATAGATTTCTCACGAGAGTTTTGAAACGATGTAGTAACCAACTCCTCCTTAAGTTCTTTCAATATATCAAGAGCCTTTGGTAAAAGGTCTTGCTCAGTGTCATGAGGAGTTGTGTGAATCATTGGGTACTGAGGAGGTGGGTCTGAAAACGAATAGTCGTAATTGTTACAAGGAAACGGATTCCTTGTTTGACAATCCGAGCTAGAGTGTGGACCTCCACAGTAATCACAACAGTGAAACTGATGTGGCTGTGGGTTGTATGTGCTTGAGTTATAATTGTTATCAGGAAACTGCTCATAGACAAGCGTGTTTCCCGATTGACAATCAGAACTGTAGTGTGAACCACCACAGTACTCACAACAGTAAAACTGTTGAGTCTCATGGTGTGGTAACTGATGGAATGAATCAGTCGTGTCATGGTAGGAATAGGGATTCTGGTTATAGACAGACCCGTTTCCCGACTCTACCATGCCACAACTGGGGCAATTGCCACCATTATAAGAACTACCACACCACTGGCAGACCAGAAAGTGTGGATGAGACATAGAAAGAATCAAAATGTTTGGGAGGGGTAGGGATGAAGAATCAAAGATGTGAGAGGGTAAAGAAGAATGTTTTTGGGTTTTTGGATAAACATTTTGTACAAATGATAAAGAAAATGTTTTTGTGTTTTTTGTGTTCGTTGAAAACTGATTTTAAAAAGTTTTCGGGAACAGTTTTGTTTTGATAATAAGAAAATATGAACAAAGGATGGATTAATGTACAATGGAACGAATTCCAAAATCACTAATCAGAAAAACCGTTTAGAAAACGCACACAACCTCCCCGGCAGCGGCGCCAAATTTTGATTGATGCTAAACCGTCAACTTATATTGACCAAAGAATGGTCAACAAAGTCAAACAGCCTAGAGTCAATGCTCCGCGGAAGTATAGTGTTTCCCCGGGTCGTTATGTCCCGACGAGGTGTGATGGTTAACGAACGGTTCTGTGATCGGGTGAATTTGGATGGAAAGGGGTTTGTGTGTGATTAAACTAAGGAATCTACAATGAAATAGCTTAAACAAGCTATGTGAATAAGACTGGAAGCTAGGAAAAACCAGAAACGTGTAAAACCTAAAGACGCGTACGTTCACGTTTTAAATAACGTAAACGTACGAAATAAAAAGTAAAAACGGAAATCTGAAAACCCCCAGGGGGTGAAAATGACTTTTTACAAACTTAAAGGTAAAAGAAAATTTTTAGAAAAAGAAAATAAATTTTAACACTAATTAATTATTTAATATTAACTAATTACTATTTAATACTAATTATTAATATTAAAAACACTTAAATATAATTTAATACTAATTAAATACTAGAAAAATGAAAATAAAATTTCTAAAATTATAAAATAACTAAAAATAAGATTTAAAAATAAAAATAAGTATTTTTGTCTTTTTGTGGTTTTTCTATTAATTAATTACTAATTATCTAATTAAACTATTTTAAATTAACAAAAATAGAAAATGAATAGTAAAAATTCTAGAAAATTTTCTAAAATTATTTTACATTATATAAAAGCTAGGAAAAATATAAAAACTAGGTTTTGCTTTATAAAAACGAATTATGCTATTTAAAACTAATTATTAATTAATAATTAACAAAACTAAGATTAATTCTAATAAATACTAAATGATAAAATAAAAATCTGAGAAAATTATTATAAATACTTTAATATAAGAGGAATTTAAGAAAAATATAAAATAGCTAAGTACTTAATAAAAATTTAAAAATGAAAATTAAAATTAAATTACATTAAATAGAAACTATCACTTAAAATTAAAATTGTTTTTTCTGGATTTTTATTTTACGAACTTATTTTATACCTAAAAATAACAAACTTTGGAGAAAACAAGTTTTCTACAACTTAAAATTAAGCACTTTGGAATGCAAAAAGCCTAACAGTTGACTTTTGTTGACCAAGGGGTGAAATAAGCTAAAATGGGCTTGAGTGGGACCCACTATGATGAAATCTGATCTAAATAAGATAAGTGAACATGTTTGAGCAAGTAGAAACCAAAAAGGCCCACAAAATAAGCTAATAAGCCACAAATAAGCACTTTGAAACTTGTATCAAAACAGAAAATGGGACAAGGTTAAGTGGGTGATTCAGGTGGGGTCCACTGGCTTCTAGGTCAAACCATGGGTCAAACCTTGAAGCCTGGTAGGAGGAGAGTGGAATGAACTAAAATGGAGGTAGTGGGGACCACTGTGGTGGTCAGAAAACCACCACCAAGTGGTGGTGTTGGTGGTGAAGCTGCTGTAGCAGGGCAGATCAGTCACCCAGCAGCTCTCTTTGGAGAGGTGTGGGGCCCAAATGAAAATTTTCAAAAATGAAACAAGAGTAGGATTTCACAAATGAGGTGGGGAACTACTAGACCTAAAAATTTCAAAGCTTGAAACACAATACAAAAATCTATAAAATTCCTTGAGTTTTTGGAAAAATCTAAAAACATGCAATTTGACTTTTGATAAAACTTGGCTATTTTGACTTTTATGGACTTTGATTGATCACTACTGATTTAAACTGATGTATTATTCAATAATAAGAGTAAACTAAGCTTGGAAAACAACTTCCTTGTCAAAATGGGTAGGTTTTGAGACCCATATACCCCAACAGTTAACTGTTGGGGTCATAAGGTGGTGATTTGACTTTTTGTAGTTTAAAACTTGGATTTGTGACTTTTTTTGACCTAACTATACATAATGTAATATGTCTACACTGAAACAACAACAAAACAACTACTAGAATAGATAGAACAGTGCTAATCCAAACAGTCCCTTAACAAGTGGTTTACACTAACTTATGTAAGATTAGAACTTGAAATGCCTACCCACTGATCTAACTAACTTATAAAACCATAATTAAGGGTAATAGAACAATAAACTGTAGCCAATAACAACAAGAAAGCAGAAGTGCTATAATAAATGGTGTTACTTACAATTAGCTCCAGGTAATGATGAACTGAACCAAGAACCATAATACCCTATACCTCCCCTGAGGTTTCTAACACCTTGTAAAATCCATAATCCACACTGCTCCATGTCCCCATTTTTGATTCCACTGATTTTTTGAGTTTTGACTATTTATTTGGAATTTTAGTGATTTTTTTATTTATTAACTAAAACTGATTTAAAAGCTTTGTAAGCTTGTAAAAGCTTACAAGTAACTATAATTTAGCTTAAAGGAACTGTTTCAACAACTTAAGACAAGTTTTAAGTAAAAGTGTCAATTTTACTTAAAAATGCAAAGTATGAATTCACAACAGAAAACTTGGATTTAAAGTTAAATAAGATTCAATTTGCGTTAAATAAACTGATTACAACTAAGAATTGCAACTGAGAAACAAGATTACATTAAGTCAAATTTTAAACTATAGCTAAAACTAATTTAACTACTCACTAGCTAACTACTCCGCTTCTTCTCTTTTTTTCTTTATTTATATGGGTCCTTGCAGCTTCTTTGGACTTTCCCACATCTAATTGAAGCCATTGGATGATTTGAAATGATCATGGCCATTGAAACATTTTTGGCGGGAAAGCTGCTTTGGCAGGTTGTGGGTTGCTTGGAGAAATTTTTGGTTAATAAATGATTCTTAGATGTTATTGGAGGCTAGGGGAGACAGGGTATGGGATATCTAATGTGGAGTGATGGGGGGGGGGGGGTTTGGATTTGCAGGTTGTGAGTCAGGTCAAGTTGCAAGGGTGGAAGGGGTGTTGACCTGGTTTGACTGGATTTTAAATATAAAATGGACGGGGTGTTTTGTTTTTGGAGTGGGCTTGGGGTAGGGTAATGGGCTGAGGGTGTTAGTGTGGGCTGGATTAGGTATGTTTGGTTTTGGTTTTTGGATTAAATAGATAAAAGGGTCCGTTTGATAGTTAATGGTGCACAAGGACCAATTGTGTAAATTACCAAAAGATGAGGACTTGTTTTGCCATAATTCCAAAGTACTCACAAGGACCAAAATTGACAAAATTTGAATATTAAAAGGACAAAGAATAATATTTTTCCAAAATAATACACCCGGGGACCAATTTTGCAAATTTCCAAACTCCAGGGACCAAAAGTGTAAATTCTCAAAACTTTTTACCCAAGGACTATTTTTGATAAATTTTGACTTTTAAAGGACTTGGGTTGATTTTTCTTGCAAAATAAATACTCAGGGACTAGATTTGTCAATTTTTGAAAGTTGAGGGACTGAAACTGCCAATTTTGCAAACTTTGTACGTTTTTCATATGTTTTTGCTCATTTTGCATCTAAAGCATATAAAACACAATTTTGAAATATTTTTAGTATTTTGATGCATTTCTGAGTGTTTTTGTATGTTTTGCAGTTCAGATTTGACCAAAAATGATGAGTGTTTGAGCACTCATCAATGTGCATTCCATGGACTTCGTTCCGAAGATCCTAATCAACATCTCAAGGATTTCCTTAAAATCGTAGATTCCATAGATCTTGATGTTGTAACTAGAGAGTCGACCCGATTACGTCTATTCCAATTCTCTCTACGTGATCAAGCTAGTCAATGGCTTGAACGTTTACCCGCGGGATCTATCACCTCATGGGATGATCTCACTTCTCGTTTCCTTGCTCAATTTTTCCCACCGGGGAGAACTACCAAGCTTAGAAATGACATCTTGATGTTCCAACAACGTCAAGGTGAAACTCTATATTAAGCATGGACTTATTTCAAGGACTTACTCCAAAAAGTCCCTCATCATGGCATAGATCTTTGGTTCCAAGTCCAAATCTTCTTTGACCATATCGATCTCTCCACAAGGCGAACCATTGACCAATCGGCCGGTGGGAAGCTACGTGATCTAAGTGCGGAAGAATCATGGGAACTCATAGAAGATCTTGCTCTCTATGACAACGAAAGTTGGAATGATCCCCGTGATTTGAACAAAACGGTCAAGGCAATATCTTTGCCTTCGAACAATTCTAGCACTCCCGACCGTAGGATCATGGAACTTGAGGACCAAGTCAACTTTCTCATGAAATCCTACGAAGCTCCTAAGCCTTCAAGCTAAGTGAACAAAATCACTTCTTCATGCGAATTATGTAGTGGTCCCCATGACACTCGTGATTGCGTGGAACTCCCCGGACAAGCTTCTGCGGATTACGCATCCTCACGTACCGACGAATCGGGAGACAAGTGGTACACTTTCAAACCCGAGCCAAACTCTTATGGTGATTCCTACAACCCTTCTTGGAAAAATCACCCGAACCTTAGGTGGAAACAAAACCAAAACCAAAACATGCCCCAAAACAATTCTTCCAATACACCTAATCGTTACCAACCAAACGGTCCACCCACTAACCGTACTTTCAACAACAATCCTTCCAATAACTATGGTAGTACCAATAATCTTGAAGGATTGATGTCCAAGTTTATGGCATCTTAAAAAGCTCGCATATCTAAGTTTGAAACCGAATTCAATCAACAACAAACGGAGATGACCAATAAGATTGACAACTTGTTGAAAGCCCTCAACAACCAAGTGCTAACTACACCTAGGAAGGACACTAGGGATACTAGTAGCGGAATCAAAATTAAGGACCCCTCATCATCCAAGCACGTCCACTTTTTCAACGTTGTCACCATTAAGCCAAATAGATAAGAATATAGAAGAAAGTGACAAGAATGAAGTTGGAATAGAAACCGGGACTAAGGATGAGATTAAGGAATTTGAGGATATTAAGGAAGAAAAGTTAGAGGAAGTAGAAAACGTAGAGGAATACTTTGATAAGTTACCCACCAAGGAAGAACGGGAATATCATAAGGATCTATTCGATGACCCCGAGACACCTTACATCCTTGGTTCACCACTCATCAAAACAGGAGATTCCTCTAACATCAACATACCATGCAACATTGGGCATATGCATGTGTGGAAAGCTTACATTGATCTTAGGTCTCCTATAAACATCATGACTAGGACCTATTATAATTGGATAATGAAGAAGCAACTTGGGTATAGGATGATGCCTAACACGAATTGGATGAGCAACTTTATAAGAAGAGTGAAGGGATTACATGTCTTTGTAGGAAACTTCACTTATGTTACCGACTTTGTAATTGTAGAGGATATTCGTCCGGTAATAGATGGTTGCCTAAGTCAAGTAGTGTTCGGAAAACCGTTTGTTGAGGCCTCTAAGATGAGTTATGACCCGTCCCTAGGGATAGTTAGATTCAAGGATGAGAACGATGAGATTGCTTACCAAATGCCCTATAAGATTGAACAATACCGTCTTCTATCTAACCTTGAAAAGGAACACAAGCAAGCGGTCTACTATAGGAATGATGAGGATAGACGTAGAGGAGTAGATTATGTCATGAGTAGAATACTCGGTTTCTACAAGGAATGTTTGCAACTAGGTCCGGAATACAAAACTAAGATTGGAGATGACCTAGAGAATGAGACCAATGGCGAGGTCACGTAATTGCCCATGACCTTGATTCTAGCTACAAGACTTGTTAATAAAGAAAAGTGCTTCTTGGGAGGCAATCCATGTTTTGTGTGTTTTTATTTGTTTGATTTTTATTTGTTTGATTTTATTTGTTTCCGTATGCATGCTTTATTTTTATTGTTGGTAGATCATGTTTCAAACTAAAACTGTGAAAATGCTTTATTTTCTTGTTTAACTTCATCTTAACTTCATATAAAGGTATTTTGCAAAAACTAAGTATAAGGGGAAACCCCAAATTTGTTTCTAAGAATGAAAATGATCACGATTCGCCACAATATTAAATGAACATGTATATTAGTAATTGTTAAAGTCAAATGCTTGTATCGAGTCATAATGATGTTTTGCAGGATTTTCCAGGAAATAGGACATAAGTTTTTTCAGAAATTTTCCGGAAACAGAACATAAAGATTTCTGCAGGTCACTTCTGACAACGTCAGGATTTAACCCCTGACGACGTCACGTGTAAAATTCTGGAAATTTTGCGAGTTTTGTTTTTCTAACAGAGTCTTAAAAGTTTTTGTTGATTCTTTAGTTTTATAAACTCCAGAAAATCTGCAAACATTCATTCCACAAGCATTATATCTTAAATTGTTTTCTAGGATTTGTTAGTATATATAGATTACCGCCGATTTTACGCGAGGTTGCCTTGATTGTTTTCTCAGGTTTAACAGGTTATATATGATAAGAAAATGATTTATATTTCTGGAAGGGAAGCTTTGAACGTTCATTTTCCTGGAGGAAGATCTAACCTTGTTGACACACTATCCACACCGAATGAATCAGGGGAGTATTTGTTTTAATTCTTTTACCTATTTTACTTTTACATCCTTTAATTGAACATTGGGGATAATGTTCATCCTAAGTGTAAGGGGAGGGTAAATGATGATACCTAATAGGATACTATTGCACTTGAGTTTGTTTGTTTGATGGTAGGTGTGTAATAAATCTAAGAGAAATACTTGTTAGTGTAATTTTAGGAGTGAAACTTTAGGCTTAACAAGCGTCTCATGGATAGGAGTTGTATGAGTAGCACAAAACCGTACCATTCAGAAAAATTTTCCACCCAAATATGTAAGGTTCGCCTTTAGATTTGATAGGAAAAGCATTCATTATTAGTGCTTATTAGTGTACCGGTAGCATTTAGGTTCTAGAACTTGCGTTAGTGATGCATCCCGAGACCACTAGTAAGACTACATTCGTGTAGTAGGATTTACTACATGATAAGAGGCATTAGGATCACCCTTGTGTTAAACCCGTATCATAATTAATTGACCATTTAAGTCATATTACTTGACTAGTAAAGCCAATTAATTTTCCTACACCTTAGCGTTGTACTCATTTTTAGTACACGAAACCCCTAGTACACCCCTCCGAGCCTATCTTTTCGTTTCTAACTTTAAGCATTTTATTTAAAGGAAGAATTTGTTAGAACCCACCCAAATGTGCAACCAAATCGCCTTAGCCTTCCGTGTATGCACTCATCTTTAGTGCATTATTGTTACATGTTTAAACCCTTAGTTAATTGTCAAATTGATTACATGCTTGCTAAGTCGAGTCATATCTTGTACATATTGTTTTGGGACGATTGGGTAAAGTACTTGTGTTATGGAGTAATGGGGAAGAACATCATATATTACCCCCATATGTGCGTTAATCTTAAAAAGTACTCAAAGTGTTTTGATTATCTTGATTCAAGTCATTAGGTCAGTTTATTGTAAAGTATGTAAAAATTCAAGTGTAAAGGGAATGTACATTCCCTATGATGTATTATTTTGGATGGTAGGGTAAGAGTGTATGCACACACACACACACACACACAAAAAAAAAAAAAAAAAAAAAAAAAAAAAAAAAAATCGAAAATTTAAGAAAAACTAAAAAAATAGAAAAAAGAAGAAAGAAAAAGCATACGGACTACCATCCCGTTTCATTCTATGTTTGTTTTATGCTTTTGTTATTTTTGGTTTATCAGCTTAAGTCGAGTCGAGTCTTGGCTTAGCAACGCCATATTGTACATGTAATTAACCAAGATGATTAACTCGCCACCAGTAAATATTGCCTTTATCCAACAAAATCGTGTTTTCCATATCCCTACACCTAACGTTATAACCCTTTAAAAGACCTCTTTGATAGTTTATTCTAGGTGCTTACGCCAAGTGGTGGAGGTTTGATCCTTTTCCAAGCCTATGGTAATCTATTTTGCTATGACAGGTAGTGAGAGATGTTTTCCATTTCCATATTGTGATATATACTTTATTACACCCGAGAGATGTGAGTATCTAAACACTATTTGTGAGGTGCTAGTGTATGACCTCCGTGCTTGCTTTTGGTTTTTAGTGGAACGATTATTTGTTACTTTTATATTAGTGTTAAATGACCCCTAACTTGTATTTTGATTAGAATAAAAGCGCATTTGCTTGAGGGCAAACAAATCTCAAGTGTAAGGGTATTTGATGAGGCGAAAAGTATACCGCTTTTAAGGGGTCATTTAAGACCGAATTCAAGATTATTTGATCAATTATTACCCTAAATCGTTCCTTTTGTCATTCTAGGTACTTTTGAGGAAGAATCTGGAAAAGGAAGCATTTTGGACGTTTTTGGAGCATAAAAGTGAAGAAACGGCAAAGTCTCAATTTCCTTGCTGGGAACAGTACCTGACGGCGTCAAGGTATTACAAGTGACGGCGTCAAGAGTTACAAATGAGGTGGATGTGGAACTTATAACGTGACGGCCCAGAGAGTTTTCAAGCTTATTGGCCTGACGGCGTCACCAAGGCCGTCAGGTCCAAATACTAGTGACGGCCCAGAGTGATTTCCTACATGACGGCGTCACAATTGGATCTAGGCAATACGAATTTTATCATGGCGGCGAGTTGACGGCGTCACAAGCTATAACGTAACGCCGTCAAGGTGTAAAATCTGTATATAGTTTTCCAATTTTCATTCATGGGTGTGGAACTTTGTGTGGGATATTAGGGCATAAACCCTAGACGAATTTTAACAGGTTTTCAAGGGTTTCAACCCCTTGATTCTTCCATGTTCAATTGAAGATAAGTACTTATTTAAATCATTCAATATGTCTATGTGTTGTGTGATTATATCTTACGCTTGTCTTCTCTTTAACATGCTAGGCTAGATCTTTATTGTGTTTACTTAGATGTAGTGAAACCTAGATGTTCATTATGGGTTGATTGCTTGTTTATAATTGTTACGGATGATTGTATTCGATGTTAGGCTTAAGAAAACTGGCAGACTTCCATTGGTAACTTGCTTGAACGTCTTAAGAAACATGATCGTAGGTGTACTACAATTTTTGGTTGTATTTAATGTGTAAGAGAATTCTAATGATCCCATGTTAGGAGCTTCTAACGGCTCGACAAAGGAGTGAAGTAGGATCTTATACAGTTAGGGAATATTGTACACGGCCCTACGACTAGTATTAAGGAATATGACCCGTCATCCATGCAATTGTAACAAGCTAATCAACCTGTAAAAGATATCTAGGGAGTAATGAAATCTAAGTAAACATAACTTTCCTCATCATTGTTTCCACCACATTAGTATAATAGTTTAATTTTCATTTCTGTTATTTTATTTTGATTGCATCTTAGTTAATTGGGTTAGTTGGCTTGCAACTAATTCTGCCCACTCCTTCAAAACCCGAGATTTTACTTGCTTTCATAAAATATAAAAATACAAAAAGAATCATCCATCACTTCTAGACCTAGTTTACTAGGCTTTCTAATCCTAGCGACACTATTCCTGAGTTGAACGATCAATCCCCCTGTACTTGTCACTATACTATACTACAACGATCAGTTACACTGCCTGGTGGGGTTGTAAGCTTCTCGAGATCCCTTGAGAGCTAAAACCTGTTGCGAGGGAGCAATTCCCACGTACCATGCACAAACTAGTTTAACTAACTAGATAAGTATCAAGTTATGTAGAGTATTCCAGGGATTTTTGGATAAGTTTTGTGTGTGTATGTCGGCTTAGAACAAAGAGGATGGAAAGTCATGATTTCCTGATGATCAATTGAAGAAATATTAAGATACTAATCAAAAGGATATAGTCTTAGTAATGATCCTTGCAAGTAAGTATCCTTTAATTAGTGTTTAATTGATGATTGGAATATTAGGGTTTATGAACCCTAACTTGATGATTGGAAGATTATGCTTATGGGACATATTGTATGTGAGCTAAGTGATGGTATGATGTTATGTGTTAAAGTGGGACTTGGAGTAGTAAGCTCGTAAAGTAAGTGTTATGACGTATGTGATGCTTATATATTTGTTGAAGTATAATGGTATGTTTTGATCGTTTTACTTACTAAGCGTTATCGCTTACCGTTATAGTTAACCATGTTTTGTAGGTTCATGTATCATGGAGATGCTATGGTTTGGAGTATGGGTCAAGGTTTACTTATATGTGAAGCGTAGAAGGATTTGGTAAGAAAATAGGAGCTAGGTAGAATACCGAGCTCAAGTCAAGGTTGTACCCCCCGAGAGTCTTTTTATGATTTGTAAAGTGTATGTCAAGGTTGTGTAATGCTTTGGTTGGTCAACGGTGTGTCAAAGTGAGTTTGATGTGCTATAGTCAAAGTTAAAGAGGTGTTTGGCATAAGCGTGATTATACCCATTTTGGGTTGTAAATGGGTCAAGTAATTATGAAATAGATTTAATATGTTAAGTTAATGATCTTGGTTAAGTTTGGGGTGTAATGAAAGTGGATTAAGTAGTTTGGAGTGTAATGGGTCATAATGGGTTTATTGCATAACCCGTGAAATTGTACATCTTGGTTCTAAGATTGTGCATCTTGGTTCTGAGATTGTGCATCTTGGGTCTGGTTTGTGCAGCTGATTTTGTTCATCTTGGTTATGAATGTAGGTTTTGGCAGATTTTGGTAATCTTTGAAAATTTATATCTTTTAATTCGTAAGGAGTTACGGGTCATGCCACCCGACGTTTCGAAGGTAATTGAGTCTAGTTTCATCTAAAAATAGTCTTAAGGGTTTATTTGTAACAGATTTTTATCAGTTTGTGAAAGAATGACAAAAAGTTCGTTAATGTCAAGTCGTTTCCACGTAAAAGCTCAAATTTCAACGAATTTAAGTCGTGTCGGTCACGGGGTGTTACACTGATGGTGGGATTCAATATGATGTTTCTCCTTGTTTGAAAAGTGTTTGAGAGGATCGGTTAATTTGATAACACACTATGAGGTGTTGGACCTTTATAATGCGTATATGTGATACTTTGAGTGAATATGATTAAGTATGCGGAATCTACTTAACCATACTTAGAATGTTTATTGGAAATGGAACTGTGATGCTTGTGTTTATTTAACAAAGAACAATGAAAGTATTTCACCAAACGATTCAATATTATTCAGAATAATACGAGTGATCTTCACTATCACTAGGGTTACAAAGACCTTGAATCTTGTGTTTTATTCTAATGTTTTTCACTATGTATATGTCTATATCTATCACACTTTTATCACGCACATTCATACACTTTTTTTTTTTTTGCACTCTTTTAGACATATCTAAGATCTTCCTTTTATAGTCCAAGGAAAGATCTTTTACAATCTATATGACTCATTTTAAATACTAGCTTATGACTAAGCTTCATTCTAGCTAGTTGACGATTTATCATGTGAGTCATTAAGATACAACATGTATCTAGGATTACTTGGAGTGTTCAATTTGATGACTACAACAAAGATATTATCTTGTATATGAATCAGTAGAATAAGTCGTACTTATCTACACATCTGTTTGTATGAGTCATAGTAGCATCAGCAGAAACACTATCAGTAGAAAACGTTCTTCAGCAGAATCCATCAGTGGAAACTTGCTTTGTGCTTTATCAGCAGAAACATACTTGATGTATTTCCTTAAACCTTTATGCTGATTCTTCTGATTTATTTAATTCCCAACAGTGGTATATGGTCTGAAATAATTAAAGGGGGTATCGACATGGATCGTCTTGGAATTCCATTCCACAATTCTTTCCTTAAGTCTGTGTCTAGCGGGGATGATGTGCTTTTTTGGAAAGATTTGTGGCACAGTTCGGGTTCGCGTCTCATGCACATTTTTCCTCGTCTTTTTCATCTTGAAAATGATAAGGATTTTAAGCTCAGTGAGCGTTGGAAGCTCTCAAATGGGTGTTAGGTAGGAAATTGGGACTGGAGATCAACTCCTTGTGGTCGCTCTATAGATGAGCTTACCTCGCTTTTGGGTCAATTGAGTGGTATTTCACTATCCGCTGATTCCCGTGATCGTTGGAGATGGTCGCTCAGTTCAAATGGCCATTTTTCTGTCAAAAAACTTTCTAAGTTGATAGATTTGCATTACCTAATTCCTGGAGGTTCAGGTCCTGTCTTTGGTTGGAATTCTTGGGTGCCACAGAAGACAAATGTGCTTGGTTGGAGAATAGCTCGAGATCGTATTCCTCATCTGACCAATCTCGATAAAAAAGGTGTGGATATTCCTTCAGTTTTATGTTCGATTTGCGATGAGCATATTGAAGATCTTCATCATGTATTTTTTAAGTGCCCCAAAGTTGTTTCGTTGTGGAGCAAGTGTTTTGCTTGGTGGCAGGTTCCTTGCCCCTCCCTAGATATTTCGGTTATTGGTTTGGTTAGTGAATCAACCTCGTTTCTGAACGGTAATTGGAGGAATAAAATCTTTCATGGCGTTTGTTTGACTGCTTTTTGGCTAATTTGGAGATGGAGGAACAAAATAATTCACTCCCGAGTAGAGGGAAGATCTACGATCAAAAGTGAGGACCTATTTTTTCAGCTTCAAGTTATTTCTCTTCTTTGGATTTCGAACCGTTGCTCCCGCATTGGCTTTAATTGGTCGAACTGGGTCATGCGTCTATGTGCTTGTTTGTCCCGTGAGGATGATTAGGGTCTGGTTGGTTTGGGCCATGGTCTCCTTTTTGGTTATTTCTTTTTTCTGGGTGTATTTGCTAGTTTATGTTTTTGTCGGGTTGGTCTCCTTCTTGGAGCCCTTATGGTTGTTCCTTTGTTTTCCCTCTCCTTAATTTAGGTTGAGGTTGTTTCTAATAAAGCTTTGCTTAAAAAAAAAAAAAAAAAAAAAAAAAAAAAAAAAAAAAAAAAAAAAAAAAAACTCCGTAGTAATTAACACCATGCTCACCACACGAGCATAGCTAGTTAATAAAAGACATATCTCATAATACACTCACACACCAACAAAAAATCAAAATTTAGTTCGATGAAGCAAATGATCAAATCATCTCAAACTTGTAGCACCATGCATTGTAAGGAGGAGCCACAATGACATTGAACGCGTGAAGGTGGTGCGATTTAGGCAACCATGCGTGAAGAAGGTGCACCATAATGACCCGTTTACCCGTCTAATAAGTAAATTATAGAGTAACATATATAAAAGAAATGTTATTATTTTAGGATAAGATACGTTCGGATTTGTTTTGTTAGTAAGCTGTTGTCAATAATATTAAATAATAATCATGAATTTTTTGGTGCAAAATAATAATCATGAATTGAAACTTATATACTCTTTATTAGGCTAGTAGTTTATTTAGAAAAAAGATGTTGTTGTCATGGTTTTTTCGGTAACAATTAGGCAAATGTTAAAATAGAAAAAAATAAACAATATAAACAACGTTAATGACAAGCACCTAACACAAGATCAATTATTTGTTATCTTTTACATTAAAGTAACGTAATGTTTATCCCTTTTTACGCTTTAGGACATCTTTTTTATTTGTCTATTTATAGGTTGCTTGTATTCTACGTGTTTAGTGGTTGCAGCTGTTCGAACTAATTACTAAACTGTTTTAATTTGTCTTTACGAAAGATTCAACCAACTTGATTAAAGTTTTAATGAGTTGATGAAGCACTGTGAGAAAACATGTGATTGCAAGTGAATGTTAAATTAAATTGTACGAATATTGTGACTTACATCACACTATAGTACTATACAACCACATCCTTGAGAGTGAAAAACAATCTACAGACTCATATTTTCTCTATTTTAAATATTGTTGTCCAACTTAGCGTAGTTGTTTTATTTTAAAACATCTTTTAATGTTACAGAATATAAATTTAATAAACGATAGTACTTATATAATTTAATTTTCGTTCAACCTTAATTGCTCTTATAATAATAAATAAGTTTCAATAACAATGCCATTAATTAAAGGGTAAAAATAAACAGTTAAGAACAAAAAAAAAAAAAAAAAAAGGTAATTACGCGTATCACTAGTTAAATATTTTTTTGTTTACTGATAATTTTTATAGGACATAATACCGTAAAGTAAAAATATTGTAGGCTCAGGATCCCGATCCTGATCTTAGGATCTTACGATTTTACGATTTTACAAAACAAAAACGATCCGGATCCTACGTAGAATCTTAACAACCTTAAGATCTTTTAAGATCCCGATCTCAATCATAGGATCTTAAGATCTACTCCGATCCGATCTTACTTTTCTCGAACCGCAAACTAAACAACAATAAATTTATGGTTTATATTTCTATATAATTTAAAAAACAACTTGTAATTCTTCTTAAGCATTTCATATTCATAATTTAGGACAACATTTCCATAAATCATTCATATAATTTCGTGTTTATAATATATAATAATTTATAGATTTGAATAATATTACAAATATCACTAAAAATGACATTGTAGTAGGATCTTAGGATCACGATCCGATCTTACAATCACGATCTTGTAAAGACGAAAACGATTCTAGATAGGATCCCGATCTTGAAAACCTTGATCGTAGCATTAACTGGTACCAACATGATACAAAAAGTTACTTACCATCTATCAAAACGAGAAAAAGTTACTTACTAAAGTGCACCAAACACATGTATATCGTTATCAACTTCAAGCTTTTTGAATACATTTTTCATTAAAAGAGATTATCCATGAATGTTTTTGCAATTTTTTTCTTTGTCTGTGGATCTTGTTTACAGACGGGAGGTGATTTGCACACTCTCACAATTGATTGGCACACTTAAATTATGAGTGTTTTGACATTTATACCCTTACAGGGTAAAAATAAGTAAAAATAATATGAGGGTATAAAGGTCAAGACACTCATAATTTGAGTGTGCCAATCAATTATTGGAGTGTGCAAATCACCTGCCTTCACAGATATTAAAGCAATTACTTTTAGAGAATATTCGTTTTTAACTTCTTGTCATCTCCTTTTTTCTGTTACGAATAAATAATACTTTAACATAAATAAAAGAGTTAATTACATAAATCGTCCATGTAGTTTACATACTTTTTCAGCGTCCGTCTTAAAATTTTAAAAATTACACTGCTTGTCCATGTACGTAACACTTTGTAAAAGATCGGTCATTTGACCGTTAATCCGTTAAAAAATTGTCGTTAAGTAGTCATGTGCAGGTCATGTAATGGGCGTTTTGGTCATTTCACTCACATTCATCTTTTACCTCTATTTTTACTTCACCCAAAACTCGGTCACACACACATGCACCTCTATCTTCTTATCTAATTCTTACACAAACAACTTTTACCTAACCTAAAAGAACACAACCGTAGCCACCATCAACAAGAACTAATCACAAACACTCACAACCCAAAATCTGTTGGAGTATGCTCGTGTCATAATAAATAATTATATGGCTAGACACATGTGAGCCTATGGGGTCACACACTTATATACAGAGACACCATTATATATATTGTATTATCGTATTTACACTATATATACGACTACGTAACTCGGGATCAATAATGGACTACTAATAACTAAGCTAATACTTAGTTTATTGTATTGGACCAACAAATGGGCAAGCCCATTTAGAGCCCCCATGGCAAGCCTAGGTGAGAAAGGAACAAGGGAGAAGTTCAAGGTTGTTAAGTGTAACATTATTTGTTATAACCTCCGATTGATTTGGTCAATTAAGGTTATCAATCACATTAAAACCTTACCAACTTTCTCTCCCCCTTCCTCTAACCAAAAACCACGAAATTAAAACACACTCATATTAGGGTTTGTGGTTTTTGATCCCATCTGACTTTATTCTAGTGTAGTTCAAGGCTAGATCGATTGTTACGAGGTTAAGACTAGCATCGGGTGGTTATCGATGATGTGTAGTGTGGATCAAGGATAGAGGTGATCTCCTTTGATCACTTGGGTTTCATTGGTGATTCGTGTATGTTGGTGAAGGTCTCCATATGATTCAACCGATCACGCTACAAAGGTATAACCTTGTTGTTATTTATTTGATTGATCATATGACTCTATGGATCCTTGTTGGTGATGTTTTCCGCTGCATTTGAATGTTTATTCTATGTTCATTTTATTCAACATCACCTATAAAATCTACCTCAAATTCAAATCAAAACCCATAAACCAAAATCCTTTGTTTATCTATAATTTACCAAAAAATCCCTCCTTTTGTTTCTTTCTTTTCAACCGCGATTAACACAAATCAATCAATCTTTTCTATTTTTCAATCTAAATTTCAAACACAGATTTTGAGTCTGTTTGAAATGTGTTTCTTTGTTTTTGTTATCTTTCTTCAAACTGAACCACCCAACACATTACTTAAAATATCGTATCTCTTTGGAACATGTTGTTATGGTTCTTGGCTATATGATCTTCCTTAAGGTCTCGAGTAAGATTTTGATTTGTAAGTTTCAAACCAGATTTGGTTGGTTTTCGAAATGATCTCTTATCGATTAAAGGTATCTAATATGGGTTGTATTCGGTTGAACAAGCTTTTACATGGTGTTTTTCAATGCTCACTTTGGGCTATTGGGAAATGGAGAAACAAGCTTATTAACGCAAACCTGGAGGACGTCACAAGCATTAGAGAAAGATATTTTTCCTTTGATCCAACGCCTCTAAAAAATATGGATTGCTGCTCAGTTTACTAAAGGTGTTGTTGTTTGGGATAGACGGATCTCCAGTCCTTTTGATGTTTTTGCTCTTGGTTGACTGTCTTGGTTATCTTTTTTTTTTTTTTTTTTTTTTTTTTTTTTTTTTTTTTTTTCTTGCCTTGTTTTTTATATTTGCCTTGTAATTTGTTTTTTGGCCTCCTTCTTGGAGCCTAGTGTTAATAATATCTTATCATTTAAAAAAAATAGAAACACGAGATCATGATTTAATTTTTTGTTTAAATTTCGTTTTTGGTTTATGTGGAGATGAGTTGTTGTTATGAGTTGGTTTGTTGTTGTTCAGGAGATGGGAAGGTTGTTGTTATGTTTTTTGAAATCTTGAGTTCAAATCTTGGGAAGGAATATAATGTGGTTTTTTGTGGTTGCTGATGTTATTGTTAGGTATTGATCTTATTAAGTCTTTTGTATGGTTGTTCTTGGACAACTTGTCTAGGATGTTGTTCATTTTTAATAGGTGTCGAGTAAGTATTATATGAAGTGAATTGGGTTTGTGATGTTCTTATTGTTCGTCTAGAACACAAAATCTAAGATGTGTTTATGGTTTATTTTATATTCACATGTCGATAATGGGTGTTTCTTGAGCTGGGACTAAGAAAAAAGATAATCAATGTAGCTTGAACCTGTTATTATTTTTTATGCATTTAGTTATAAGAAAAATCAAAAAGCAAACAAGAAAAACCAAAAAGCAAACACTAATTAGAGATTGAAAATGATCATTATATGAAAAGAATAAAATGCCAGACACGTGACTTGCACATGGCTCACTTAATGACATTGTTTAACGGTCGTTTGGTAAAAGGACCGGTCTGTTACAATACAATAAGTACAGGGATGAGTGGTGTAATTTTTGGAAGTTTTAAAACAAAAGATGAAAAAGTGTGTAAACCATAAGGACGATTTATGTAATTAACTCTAAGTAAACCTATGACTAAGATCATTTTTTTGGAAATTAAGATTTAGTCAAAAAATAATCTTTGATTGATAAACTAAGATTGTGAATTATTTTAGAAAAATAAGTTTTAAAAACCAACTTTTAAAAGATTATGGAGATTATTTTTTAGAAATTAACTGATTTTAATATTTTTTCAGTAACAGCACCAGCACCACTGAAAAAAAAAACTGCAATTTTAAACTTTTTCAAAAAACACCGACACCAGAAACATATATTTTTGACAAACATATCCTTACTCAAAAGGAAATTTTATGATCCTATGTAGATAGTTTGCAGCCTAGCATCGTCCAACTAATACACATGTTGTAGGATATGAATAAGCTAAAATCATTAATGAAAAAGAATAATCCCTCCTACTAATAGCTACAAAAGGCATTCAACTAGATTGCATTGCCTACAAGTTTTGCAAATAAGTCACACGGTCTACAAATCTATGCATATTATGATTTAGCCTATATCACTGCTGTTATCAATATTATTATTACTTGAATAAATAGCTCTTATGATCCTATAATAACTTAACTACAAGTATAACCTATATCCTTTTTTATTGTCACACTCTCGTAATAATTATTTGAGTAAACTACAAAAAATGTCCCTAAACTATGCCAAAATTACGAAAGTTGTCCTCAAACGAAAAAAGTGCAAATAATGTCCCTTACGTTTCGAATTTCTGCGAGTTGTGTCCTTCCCGTATTACTGTAGTTACAAAAAATGTTTTTGGACTAACACTCTTCAACTTTTTCACGTTAGTCAAAGTCAAAGGCCTGTGAAATAACTAATCTACCACTGTCTTCTTCCTCACTTTTATTTTCTTTTGCACAACCACCTTTTACAACCACATAATCGGCACCACCACCACACCCTTTACCCTTCATATTTCCGGTGACCAAACCCATATTCCGGTCACTTTTTTTTTTTCTTTTCTTTTAACCTTTGTAATTATAAATTGGTTTTAGTGTTTTAAGTGTGATCAGCTTGTTAATCATATCAACTTGAAAGGCATTTTTGTCTTTTGATATATGTATACATAAGCAAATTATATGGGTCCACAAACACACACCTATTATCTTTTCGCGGTTAAATAACATATACCAATACACCATGTTACACACTCTCCTCACTCCACCCTCACCAATTCACCTCCGCCACCGGACTTCACCATACCACATCCACCTTCGGTACACAAGACCACCACAACCTCTAGTGCCACCCCCGGTTCGCACACCATCAGTTCACCAAACCACTACCCATACTACCTCCGGCACCAAATCTGGTCAAGAACCGCCAAATATCAAATATCACCACGACTGGGTTTGTGTTTGTTAACTTTAAGGGTTTTTAGATGGTGAGTGAGATGGTGGCTGTTGTGTTAATTTAGGATTTTTATGGATGTTGATTGAGATTGTGGTTGTTGATGTTAATAAAAGGGATTTTTTTTGTTTGTTGAATCATGATTTGTCGTCATCATCAAGAAATTGTTCGGTATTAGGATATAATTTGTTGTGAACGACAACGCTGAATAATCTTTGATCAAATAGTTTTGCTTGAAGAGAATCTACTGTGTCTATTCTACTGTAAGAGTTTCACTGTAGAGTAGAAATAGTTAAATCCTAGAAATGCTGTTTGTTGCAGCAATTAACATGCTATGTTCTGCTATAGGCGGTGACGGTCAAACGATATACAAAGGCGGCCCAGCGACGCAGGGTGGTGGTGATGTACATTTTTCGACGAGTGTGGAGATGTCTATCGGATTTACACATATCTAAAAAATATGCCTTTAAAGATTATTGTTTCATGTGAAAGTTTCAAAATTGATTTATGGGATTTTGGAATAATAAGAAAAAAAATGAAGGATTGAAGATATATAGCAAAAGAATATGTAAGTATATCAGTTTGTTGACCAAATCAGTTCTAGTCATTTGGGTTGACCGTCGGGTTCGGGTCAACTAGGGTCAAGCTTCCAAAAAACATACTCGAACCCGACCCTGTTTAGAACTCGGGTCAACTCGGGTCGGGTCAACTCGGGTTTGGGGTCAACCCGAGTATTTTTACATTGTAAAGTGTTAGTTTAGTCGGGTCAACTCGGGTTCGGGTCGGGTCAAGGCTAAAAAAACGTACCCACACCCTACCTTGTTTTGAACTCGGGTTGACCCGATTGACCCGAATATAATTTTTGACTCGACTTGACTCGACCCGAGTTGACCCGAACCCGGTCGGGTTCGGGTCGGGTTTTATGACACCCCTAGTTACAAATATCCAAATCCAGAATTTTATTAACAATAAATCATGTTATTTACTTTTGCTCATTTTGCTAGTATTGACAGCTTACTACTGTCTGTAACGAGCGTATACAATTTGTCATTTAATTAATTGATGTTTATAATTTTTATTGAGTAGGGCGATTGTGTGGTGGTGGTGGTGTCGGTTGTGTGGTGGTGCAAAAGAAAATAAAAGTGGGGAAGAAGACAAGGGTAGATTAGTCATTTCACAGGTCTTTGACTTTGACTAACGTGAAAAAGTTAATGAGTATTAGTCTAAAAACATTTTTTGCAACTACAATAACGCGAGAATGACATAACTCGCAAAAAGTCGAAACGTAAGGGACATTATTTGCACTTTTTTTTCATTTGAGGACAACTTTTGCAATTTTGACAATGTTTAAGTACATTTTTCGTAGTTTACTCAAAGTATTTATATTCCAGTCGTGCATAAAACCAAAATTATTAGAATAAAAACTAGTGCAAAAGATTTGACAACTTTAATGACGAATTAAAGGTATGTATGGCAACACTATATGTAGTTGTAACTGCAGATGAAATGGAAACGGAAACGAAAACTAAAAACATTTAACTTAGTTAAGACACATTAAATAATATATTATTTCTATATTTTAAGGTATTTATGTATTTAATGCATAATAAATGAATATACAAATTACCTTAAATATATATGTGATCTTTAATTTAACAAAGTTCAAGTTTACATTTATATTTATTTTAACCATTATCCATTGAGCATTGTATAGCAAATCATTTTTTTAAAGCTTATATAAAATTTGTCAGTCAAGCAAGCATTAAATTTAACATAAAAGTACAGCTATTGATGAGTGCTGAAGATTCTCTAACGAAAATTTAATTAAGTTTGAGTTTTACCTAGAACGATTTTAGTCTGTATTATAATACGTAGGTCAGTCGGCTATAAACGATAAAATTGTGGAAGAAAATGTCAAGTCTAACACACTCTTGAAAATACTGTTTTTGACATGAATATGTTGTTTGCAAGAATGAGTCCTTGATTACCCTGGGACCAAAAGTATGTAACAAACATTTCCAAAAGGACACAATGCATAACATTTTTTTTTTTTTTTTTAAAGAGTAGATATCATAAATACCCTCTCTTTAGTAGTAGTATGATATGATAAAAAAGCCAAAAAGAAAGAAAGAAAGAAAAGAAAAACAGTTGGATTTAGTGAAAAATAAATGGGTGGGGTTATAAAGACGGTCCCTATGGTTTTATTTTAACCTTCTCTATAGTTTTAGGTATATATATATATATATATATATATATATATATATATATATATATATATATATATATATATATTTGTTGCTTTTGTACTTTTTGTCGTTTTTTTTTTTTTTTTTTTTTTTTTTTTTTTTTTTTTTTTTTTTGTTATTGGTTTTTTGTATTTTGTTTGTGAAATGTGTTTTGTGTTATTTTTATCACTTTGAACGTTACCACATTAAACGACTATGACAACAAATGTTATTATTCAATTAAACAACAACGTTAAAAACAACGTCTAATGCGTTTTTATTTAATTAACAACAACGATAACACATTAAACGTTATTGGACGTTTGTGTTTTCTTATACAAGCTATATGGTATTTTTTTTATTGCAATTATGGCTACATGTCCCTTATCTTAGAAGGTGTAGCGAGCCGATACAATCAGGTTAGATTTAGCTAAGAACGCAATGGCATTCTTCCGTTTACGCTCGCGGGAAAAAACCCTTATCACCTTAAACAAGACTCAAACTTGAGACCTTACCTAAAAAGGTAAAACCTCCATACCGCTAGACCAAAGGCCCGTGGTACAAGCTATATGGTATTGGTGTATGTCTTTAGCTTTATTTTCTTAAGGACATTAATTAGTACTAAATATAATAACCACGTGCAAATGGCTAAGTGGTAAAGTTTTTTGATTATCAAATATGGTGGTTTATGAAAAAGTTTAAATTTTTTTGAAGAGGTCTATCATTTTCTTAATCACTAGATGAGTACCCGTGCATAGCAACGGGATTTTATAGCCACAGATCGTTTAGTGATAAAAAAAATTTTATGGGTTATAAACGAAAAATAATAAAAGTTTGAAGATTTAGAGATTAAACATAATGTTTTGAAACCCGGTTCGACCCGTTCTGGACGAAAAATGGGTTGATTTAAATCAAGTGAACCCGACGGCTTGGGTCGAAAATGGATCAAATTAAACCGGATCAACCCGCCGGGTTTGAAGCGTCTCAGGTCAACCCGGGTTTCGATGTGTATTAATAGTTTCATTTTGACATATATGTTTTCGTATGGGTTTTATTAGTTAGACGAACCGGTGGCGACACCGGTTCCCGGTTGAACCCGTTGGTCCGGTCCAGTTTTCAAAACTTTATGTACCATCAACTTGTTAGCTTGTATGAAGCTTTGTGTGATTAATTTGTATAATGTGTAAAATAACATTAGTTAGTGTGTTAATTATTTTATATTTAGATTATGTTGTAGATTGTTTAAATTATACATTGTGAAAATTTTATTGTACTTTTTAGTAAGGGGTGTTTTAATTGGTTGTTTTTAATTTGATATATATACTTTTAATTGGTTGTACAATGTGAATAAATTATTGTACTTTAACGTTATGGGGTGTTTTAATAAGAGTATTAACTGTACTATTGATTTCTCTCACCTTTAACTTTCAAGATTTCACCATACATTGTTTATAGCGACAAATAGTTTATTCGAAAAATAGTTTATTCATCAAAAAAAGTTTATAGGTTATAAATGAAAAATAATAAAAGTTTGAATATTTAGGAATTAAACATAATGTCTTGAAACCCGGTTCAACCCGGGTGGTTCAACCGGGTGAACCGTTCCGGTCGAAAAATTGGTCGATTTAAACCGGGTCAACTTGCTAGGTTGGGTCGAAAACGGGTCAAATTAAACCGGTTCAACCCGTCTGGTTTGAAGCGTCCCGGGTCAACCCAGTTTGTGATTTGTATTAATTGGTTGTATTTAATTTGGTAGATATGTTTTTAATTGATTGTACAATGTGAATAAATCATTATACTTTTAAGCAATGGGGTGTTTTAATAAGAGTATTAATTATATTTCATAATTTTCTTTAATAAGATTTTTCAAGATTTCCACTTTTCAAGTGATGACGTATAGTCTATATTCGGGCCACGAACCCAAATGATAAACATCACTAACGCCTAAACCCGCCACGAGTGGGCTATCATAACAATAATTTGGGCCAGTACGCTAACGGTTTGGGCTCACGAAAGCCCAAGCCCAAAGTTATTTATAGTTATGATATGGATATCTCTTATTTAGGGAATACATATCCTAACCGGGTATACACCGAAGAATAAGGCACACGTATCCAATGAGGATTCCATGCCTATATAAACAATATCATAACTCTCGGTAAAGGTACGACTCACAACCCTAATTCATATAGATAACCCTAAAACCGATTACTTACTCTCACGCCGGAGGATAATCGTGGGAGACAATCCCACGATAAGCCTAACGGTGTTTGTTTGATTTCTTAGTGCGCAGGTTTCAAGCATTAAGATCTAATTGATACGAGAGCAGGAACCCAAACAAGGAACGCCCAACTTTTATATCAACAAGTGGCGCCATCCGTGGGACCCTACACTAAGAACTAGAATGACGAAGCACAAAAACTCAAGCCAGCGGACTCCGCAGTTGGAAAAAACACACGATGACTCCCAAAAGAGGAAGAACCAAGATTCAATCCCTAGACAGGCCTCTGGAACAACCAGTGCGCCTGGACACCAAGAAACGGGCTCAACTCTAATCCTCCCAACTATAGAGTTGCCCGTAAATACTACTCAAACCAACACGGTGGTTCCAAACACTGAGGAACTTCAGTGCACCCTCTTCAATACTCCCCACCAAACGGCACCCATAGTGGAAAACACTGTGCCGCCTGGCGCACCTAACCGAGATAGGGCGCCTAATGTTGAGGCAGAAATTCTTGCGCTGGAAGAGGATGCGCTTGAGTTAACGTTAAGTAATTTTGTATCCCAAAATTACAAAACCCTAACTGCCCTCATGCAAGAAGAAACAAGGAGAATGTCAAGTATTAGCCTGCAAGCCCGGCTCAACTTTGGTCCTGAACGCGAAACATTCCCACCGCGCTACCAGAAAAGGGGACGCAAAAATAATGAAATACGTACCAATGTCCATGATAGACTGGGTACAACATCTGATTCGCAGTACTCAGAAGAATATGAAGATGATGGAATGCGCACCAATGTCCACTCTAGACTTGGTAACCGCAGAATACAAGACAGACTTGGGCGACAACGCTCACCGAGAGACAGCTCTTCAAGGTCTGATAGCAGAAGGATCTAGGATAGACTGGGAAGACGGGCGCCCCCAAGTGAAAGTCCTCCAAGCTCAAATTCTGAGGAGAAACGGCGCAAATGTCGTAAAAGAGACAACTATTCCTCGAGTGATTCCTCGGACAACGAGGACAAAGAAACAGGACATTGGAAGTCCAGAGGAAGACGTCGTGAGGAGGAAGATGAAGACATATCTCTTCCTTGGCGCCGCCAAAAGATTGATGCGTTCACACGGTGCATTAGTGACTACTCGGATGATAAGAAGAGGCGCATGCCCGCCAATGTGAAAACATATGATGGAACAGGTGACCCTGACGATCACCTAAAAATTTTCGAATCTGCTGCCACCATCAAAAATTGGCCACAACCTGTTTGGTGTCATATGTTTAACTCTACATTAGTAGGGAATGCGCGGACCTGGTTTAGTAAGCTTCCACGAAGAAGCATAAACGGGTTCGAAGAATTGCGAAAAGCATTCCGCTTAAACTTTACTCAGAGAAAGAAGTGCGCAAAGAACCCTGTTGAATTGGCCAAAGTAAAACAGCGCCAAGGGGAATCAACAAGCGCTTACGTGGAGCGCTTTAAAGACGAATGCATACACGTCAAGGCGTGTCCTGAAGTGCTAAAAATCTCAGGGTTCATGAATGGGATATATAACCCAGAACTCATCAAGAAATTAAATGATAAGGTCCCCCAAACCTTTGATGAGTTAATGAAGCGCACAAGGTCCTTCATCCAAGGAGAAGCAGCAGCCGCAGATAGTAAAAAATGCTACTCAAATTATAGGCAACAAGAACAGCCTAGGAGACAATCCAATGACCAAGGTAGCAATCGCAACAAGGGTTATCGCGGCCAGGGAAGTGGACGAGAAAATGATAAATACACCCTCCTCACGAAAACACCAAGGGAGATATTCACAACAGAGGGCGCAAACTTCCCGAAGCCCCCACCAATGCGCACCCCAGAGGACCGGCGCGTGGGGAATGGATACTGCGAATACCATGAACAAAAGGGCCACACTACCAACGGGTGCGTCCAACTACGACAATTGATTGACAAGCTGGTAAAGGAAGGTAGAATGGATCACCTCGTTAAAAATATAAAAGAAGGAAAAGAAAAACCAAAGAATGGAGGCAAGAAGGAGATAACCAAAGATAAGGCTGACACAATCTACATGATACAATCATGGCAGCGAAAGTCTAGGCAAAAAGTCAGCCAGAAGTTCTCCTCTAAAAGTGAAATTTCCTTCCCAACCCTCGCTGCGGACAACGCAGTAATGGAGCCGCTCACCATTGAAATACATACAGGGGGTCACGATATCCACCGTATGTATGTAGACGGAGGGGCATCTGCAGATATTATGTATGAACATTGCTTCAAAAGGCTGCAACCTGAGATACAAAGTCAGCTAATCCCAGCCACGACATCGCTGACAGGATTCACAGGAGAGAAGATATGGCCCATGGGGCAATTACGCCTACTCGTGGTCATAGGTAATGAGCAACACTCTACGGCAGCTTGGATGAACTTTAGGGTAATCAAGTCCCCCTCACCATACAACGGCATCATTGGGAGACCTGGAATATCATCCATGCACGCCGTACCATCCACAGCGCACGGGATGCTCAAATTCCCAGTAGAAGGAGGCATCGTCACCCTCTACAATACCACTATGTCACCAAAAGAATGTAACACGGTATCCGGTGAAGTGAAAAGTGTCCCGGAACAACGCGCAGCCAAAATACCAAACTTAAAAGTTGTCATTCACCCAGATTACCCATATCAGCAAATATCAATTGGAGGGTCACTGTCCGACAAAGGCAGAGCACCTGTGTGCGCACTTCTGCAAAATAACCTAAACATCTTTGCATGGGAACCAAAACACATGACTGGAGTGCCACACTCTATTACGGAGCACAAGCTACAAATCCGACAAGGATATCCTCCAATACGATAGAATAGACTAGAAGGTAGAATCTCTGTGTGGATATCCCTTTAAGTGCTTCCTAGACGCATACAAAGGATATCATCAAATTATGATGGCTGAAGAAGATGAAGAGAAAACAGTCTTCCACACAAGTCAAGGGGTCTTTTGCTATACAAAAATGCCCTTTGGCCTAAAGAACGCGGGAGCAACATACCAGCGATTGGTGGACACAGCATTTGAGAAGCAAGTAGGTCGCAACCTGGAAGTTTATGTTGATGACCTTGTTATAAAGAGTCACACAGAGGAAGAATTGGTGCGCGACATTGAGACGTTCAAAACATTGGGAAAAATAAACATGAAGTTAAATCCCAAGAAGTGCACTTTTGGCAAGACAGAAGGCATGTTCCTTGGGTATTTAATAGAACCGGATGGCATTAAGCCTTGCCCAGAAAAGACAAAAGCGGTCATTGATCTCCCTTCTCCGCGCACATTGAAAGAAGTCCAGTCATTAAATGGAAAGCTAGCTGGACTAAACCGATTTTTGTCCAAATCAGCGAACAAGTCACTCCCTCTTTTTAAAACACTCACGAAGTGCACAAAAAAAGGAGACTTTCGTTGGACTGAGGAGGCGGAGGAAGCCTTCCAACAACTCAAGCAGCATCTTGCATCACTTCCCAAACTTGTCGCACCACGACCAGGAGAAGAGTTGATCATGTACTTATCTGCAACCCATGGAGCAGTTAGCACAGTACTATTGACAGATAGGAAATCCGTTCAAATGCCCATATACTTTCTAAGCAAGGCACTCAAAAAGACAGAGACTAACTATACTGCTATGGAAAAGCTGGTCCTAGCTCTAGTATTCGCAGCTAAAAGACTGTGCAGATACTTTCAGGCGCACCCAATAGATGTAATTACGGACCAGCCTAGTAAACAAGTTATCTCTAAACCTGACGCATCAAGACGGCTACAAAAATGGAGTGTGCTATTGAGCGAGTAAAACATCTCGTATGGACCACACACTGCAATCAAGGGGCAGATGTTAGCCGACTTTATTGTTGAGAAGCCAGATGCCGATACTCCACCCTCAGCAAGCAAGACAGAATTACAAGAACCATGGGTTCTATTCACAGATGGATCCTCATGTGTGGATGGATCAGGCGTAGGCCTTATCCTCACTAACCCAGAAGGAGTGGAATTTACTTACGCAATGCGTTTTGAATTCACAGCCACAAACAATGAGGCTGAATATGAAGCCCTACTCGCTGGACTACGCATTGACACTCAAATGGGCGTACGCAACCTAGAGGCTGATGCGTGGGAATCGCACCTTGCTTTACCTCTCGAGGGATCTCGCGAGGCTTACAACCCCCACCAGGCAGTGTACCTGATCGTTGTAGTATAGTATAGTGACAAGTACCGGGGGATTGATCGTTCAGCTAGGAATAGTGTCGTTAGGATTGAAATTAACCTAACTAGGTCTAGAGGTGAAGGATGATTCTTTTTATGTTTTTATATTTTATGAAAAGCAAGTAAAAATCTCGGGTTTTAGAAAAAGGGGCGGAATTAGTTGCTAATCAACTAACCCAAAAGCTACTAATCCAACTAATTAACAAGAAAACTAAACTAAGGTTCTACAAGATAAGTGAAGCATGTCTACCCATGATATGTTACTCCTTGCTAGCTATTCAATCCTACCTATTGAATTGTAACCTTGTTTTAATTGACGGGTTGTATTCCTTAATACCATTCGTGGGGTGGCATACATAACTCCCCAACTCTATGAGCTCTTATCTCCTCCTACACCATGACCCAGCACAACTATAGGGATTGTAAACAGTGGCTCATGCATTAAATACAACCAATAAAGATCTAGTACGCCTCGGTTCATGTTTCTTAAGACGTTCAAGCATGTTACCATTTGGAGATCTGCCAGTTTTCTTAAGCCTAACATATAAATCATTCAATCAAAACAAGAATCAATAGGAAACAAGGATTATAAACTAAACCAACTAGATCTATTGAAGTTGTCACACCTTAATTGATGGAGATAGACACAACATCAACAAGAAATCAATGAGATCTAATCAATTATATACAAGTTTCACATAATCATAAGTAGACACAAGGTGAATTAGCAAATCATCATCAAAGAAGAGCAAACAACAATGATAATGGAAAACATAATTAAGATAGAATCATCAAACCAATACATGATGTTTATGGAGTGATTGAAACCCTCTAAGTTGCTGGAAAAACACCCACCTAAACCCAGGAATTGACCTTAGGGTTTAGGGCTTACAAAAAGTGAAGTTATGATGTTATATTTATAGCCTAAATTCTGCCCGGCCCGGTCGTGACGGCGTCAGACCAACCTTGACGGCGTCACGACCAACAATTTTTTACCAAATTGTAGATCTCTTCGTCCTCTTCGCGTGGGCTTTTGAATCACCTAAATCCGAGTTCGTATGCAAAAGTTATGACCAAAACAATATCAGCTACTCCGCGCGCAAGTTTTGACAAATTTACACGTGACGGCCTTGGTGACGGCCTTGGTGACGCCGTCATCAACTACGGTATTTTATTCTTGATGTCTTGACGCCGTCAAGAGCAATTCTTGACGCCTTCATGCACTGTTCCCAGCATAGAAATTTGAGACTTTGCCGTTTTCTTCACTTTTATGCTCCAAAAACGTCCGAAATGGCTTCTTTTCCAGAATTCACTCTCCAAGTACCTAAAATCACAAAAGGAACGATTTAGGGCAATATTTGATCAAATAAATTTGGATTCGGGCTTAAATGACCCCCTAAAAACGGATCATTTTTCGCCTCATCATATACCCTTACACTTGAGATTTGCTTGTCCTCAAGCAAATGAGCTTTTATTCTACTCAAAAGACAAGTTAGGGGTCATTTAACACTAATATAAAAGTAATTACAACAAATAATCGTTCCACTAAAGACCAATAGACAAGCACGGAAGTCATATACAAGCACCTCACAAATAGTGTTTAGATACTCACATCTCTCGGGTGTAATAAAGTAATATAACATTATGGAAATGGAAGATATCTCTCACTACCTGTCATAGCAAAATAGATTACCATAGGCTTGGGAAAGGATCAAACCTCCACCACATGGCGTAAGCACCTAGGATAAACTATCAAAGAGGTCTTTAAACAAGGTTATAACGTTAGGTGTAGGGATATGAATTACACGGTTTTGTTGGATAAAGGGAATTTTACTGGTGGCGAGTTAACAATCTTGGTTAATTACATGTACAAGATGGCGTTGCTAAGCCAAGACTAGACTCGACTTAAGCTAATAAATGAAAAATAACAAAAACATAAAATGAACATAGAATGAAAACGGGATGGTAGTCCGTATTTTTTTTTTTTTTTTTTTTTTTTTTTTTTTTTTTTTTGCATACACTCTTACCCTACCATGCAAAATAATACATCATAGGGGTTTGAGCAATCCCCTTACACTTGAATTTTTACATACTTTACATTTAACTATTCTAATGACTCGAATTAAGAAAATCAAAACACTTGGAGCACTTTTAAGATTAACGTACATATGGGGGTAATAAATGATGTTCTTCCCCATTACTCCATAAAATAAGTACTTACCCATGAGTCCCAATCGTCCCAAAACAATATGTACAAGGATATGACTCGACTTAGCAACCATGTAATCAATTAGAAAGTTAACTTAGGGTTTAACAAATAACAATAATGCACTAAAGATGAGCGCATACATGGAAGGCTAAGGCGATTTGGGTGTACATTTAAGTGGGGTGTAACAAATTCTTCCTTTAAGTAAGATGCTTAAAGTTAGAAACGAAAAGATAGGCTCGGAGGGGTGTACTAGGGGTATCGTGTACTAAAAATGAGTACAACGCTAAGGGTGTGGGAAAAATTAGTTGACTTAACTAGCCAAGTAATATGACTTAAATGGTCAAGTAATCATGATACGGGTTTAACACAAGGGTGATCCTAATGCCTCTTATCATGTAGTAAATCCTACCACACGAATGTAGTCTCACTAGCGGTCTCGGGATGCATCACTAACGCAAGTTCTAGAATCTAAATGCTACCGGTACACTCATAAGCACTAATAGTAAATGTTTTTCCTATCAAATCTAAAGGCGAACCTCACATTTTTGGGTGGAAAATTTTTCTGAATATACGGTTATGTGCTAGTCATACAACCTCCAATCCATGAGACGCTTGCTATGGCTAAAGTTTCACTCCTAAATGTTGTAAAAAATTTTAAATTTGGCGCTAAAATTACACTAACAAGTATTTCTCATAGTTTTATTACTCATCTACTATCAAACAAAACAAACTCAAGCGAAAGTGCATATGTAAGGTATCATCTTTTTACCCTCCCCTTACACTTAGGATGAACATTGTCCCCAATGTTCAAGTAAAGAATGTAAAAGTTAAGAAGTAAAGAGAATGAAATCAAATACTCCCCTGATTCGCTCGGTATAGATTATAGGTTGGCCAGGTTAAATCTTCCTCCAAGAAAATGAACAATCAAAGCTTCCCTTCCAGAATATAAATCATCTTCTTGTCATAAATAACCTGTAAATCCTGACAAAACAAACAAAAACCCAAAGCATCAACCCGAACAAAAATAACTCACAACTAGATGTAATTCCAGACTTAGGAATAAAAATAAAACAATTAAAGATATAATGCTTGTGGAATGAATGTTTGCAGATTTCCTGGAGTTTATAAAGCTAAAGAATTAACAAAAACTTTAAGAGTCCGGTAGAAAAACAAAACCGGTAAAATTTCCAGATTTTTAACTCCTGACGCCGTCAAGAGTAAAACTCTGACGCCGTCAGAATGGACCTGCAGAAATTCTTATGTTAAGTTTCCGGAAAATTTCTGGAAAAACTTCGTTCTACTTCCTGGAAAATCCTGCAAAACATCATTACGACTCGATACAAGCATTTGACTCTAACAAGTACTAATACACATGTCCATTTAATATTGTTGTGGTTCATGCTCAATTTCATTCTTATAAATAAATTTGGATCTCCCTTACACTTATCTTTTGCAAAATACCTTTATATGCAATTAAGACGAAGTTAAAAATAAAATAAAGCATTTTCACAATTTACTTTGAAACATGAGCCACAAACAATAAAAATAGAACATGAATACGGAAACAAATAAAATCAAACAAACAAACAAACAAATAAAAACACACAAAACATGGGTTGCCTCCCAAGAAGCGCTTGTTTTTGTTCGAGTCACGAGCCTGACTCTACCCTTATTTAATGGAAATAGGGGAGGTTCTCCCTACACTTAGGATTAAGTGTGGGTGAAAGTAGCGATACACACCCTTAGGGTGTGAATATGCCACGTGAGGTGAAGGGGGTGAGTGAATGGCTTCCTTCATCCTAAAACTACCCGGATAATATTGGTTGATGGGTGGGTCGGTTCCTCTTTTGTCTCCTAGAAATAAATCTAAGGATGGGAAGTTGTGTAAAGGTTGAGGTTCCGGTTCATCAACACTAGGAAATTCCCTAGAACTAGGAGTAAGGTTATCACTACAAGCGTTCAAACCTATATCCTCAAGTGGTGCCTGGTCCAAGAGTTCTACCTCCATAGGAATTCCTAAAGTTTCTTCTACTTCTTCCGGGTAAGTCACGGGCGGTGTATATGCCTCAAATGATGGTAGGACTTGTGGGCTTATGTTATTTACCTCATCATTCCATGTGTCAGAATCTAGCCCTAACATTCTCCCAAGTATCTCACGTGCTTCTCTAGGCATCTCAACTTCTATGTCCGAGTCATAAGGATCATCCTCAATATTCTGACTACTATATACAAATTGCCCAAGAGATTCATCATCTGTTTCTTGAGATTCATCATCATCAATCATAGGACCTAGGTCTTTTTGATCAATGTGATCATGCTCGGCTAAATCCTCCTCAATTGTTTTCTTAGGAAATGATAATAGCAAACCTAGTGCTTCATCCAACTTATGATTTGTTGCAATGGCTCTCTCCATAATTCCATGGCAAACTAGGTCGCATTTCCTATTGGCCTCACTAAAACTAGATCTTAAATATGGAGGTTGTTCATAAGAATCTATCCTAGGTGAAGGCTCATATGATTCATAGGTGTCTCTAAATGAGGTATTTTGAACTCTTTGGTGTGTTAGCCACTCAATCCTATCTTGTAATCTTAGAAGTCTAAATGTAAGGTCCATTTGAAGCAAGTTACAAACAAAATCACAAAGAAAAGATAGACTACGAGAAAGCTACAAAAGAAAAAATCTCACTTGATAGGAATCTAATGAGTAGACCTAATAAAAATCAAATTCAACCTAAACAATAACTATTCCCCGGCAACGGCGCCAAAAACTTGATGCGTGGGAATCGCACCTTGCTTTACCTCTCGAGGGATCTCGCGAGGCTTACAACCCCCACCAGGCAGTGTACCTGATCGTTGTAGTATAGTATAGTGACAAGTACCGGGGGATTGATCGTTCAGCTAGGAATAGTGTCGTTAGGATTGAAATTAACCTAACTAGGTCTAGAGGTGAAGGATGATTCTTTTTATGTTTTTATATTTTATGAAAAGCAAGTAAAAATCTCGGGTTTTGGAAAAAGGGGCGGAATTAGTTGCTAATCAACTAACCCAAAAGCTACTAATCCAACTAATTAACAAGAAAACTAAACTAAGGTTCTACAAGATAAGTGAAGCATGTCTACCCATGATATGTTACTCCTTGCTAGCTATCCAATCCTACCTATTGAATTGTAACCTTGTTTTAATTGACGGGTTGTATTCCTTAATACCATTCGTGGGGTGGCATACATAACTCCCCAACTCTATGAGCTCTTATCTCCTCCTACACCATGACCCAGCACAACTATAGGGATTGTAAACAGTGGCTCATGCATTAAATACAACCAATAAAGACCTAGTACGCCTCGGTTCATGTTTCTTAAGACGTTCAAGCATGTTACCATTTGGAGATCTGCCAGTTTTCTTAAGCCTAACATATAAATCATTCAATCAAAACAAGAATCAATAGGAAACAAGGATTATAAACTAAACCAACTAGATCTATTGAAGTTGTCACACCTTAATTGATGGAGATAGACACAACATCAACAAGAAATCAATGAGATCTAATCAATTATATACAAGTTTCACATAATCATAAGTAGACACAAGGTGAATTAGCAAATCATCATCAAAGAAGAGCAAACAACAATGATAATGGAAAACATAATTAAGATAGAATCATCAAACCAATACATGATGTTTATGGAGTGATTGAAACCCTCTAAGTTGCTGGAAAAACACCCACCTAAACCCAGGAATCGACCTTAGGGTTTAGGGCTTACAAAAAGTGAAGTTATGATGTTATATTTATAGCCTAAATTCTGCCCGGCCCGGTCGTGACGGCGTCAGACCAACCTTGACGGCGTCACGACCGACAATTTTTTACCAAATTGTAGATCTCTTCGTCCTCTTCGCGTGGGCTTTTGAATCACCTAAATCCGAGTTCGTATGCAAAAGTTATGACCAAAACAATATCAGCTACTCCGCGCGCAAGTTTTGACAAATTTACACGTGACGGCCTTGGTGACGGCCTTGGTGACGCCGTCATCAACTACGGTATTTTATTCTTGATGTCTTGACGCCGTCAAGAGCAATTCTTGACGCCTTCATGCACTGTTCCCAGCATAGAAATTTGAGACTTTGCCGTTTTCTTCACTTTTATGCTCCAAAAACGTCCGAAATGGCTTCTTTTCCAGAATTCACTCTCCAAGTACCTAAAATCACAAAAGGAACGATTTAGGGCAATATTTGATCAAATAAATTTGGATTCGGGCTTAAATGACCCCCTAAAAACGGATCATTTTTCGCCTCATCAGAGGCAAATGTAGATTCCAGGCTAGTAGCCAACCACGTGTTAGGAGAATATGAGGCCAAGGATGAACACATGATCCAATACCTTGAAAAAACCAAGTCTCTAATCCAGAATTTTGATAGGTTCACCATCAAATAAGTCCCTAGAGGAGAAAACAGGAAAGTTGATGCGCTTAGCAAAATCGCATCTACAAGCTTTGCGCACCTATCAAAACAGGTATTGGTAGAAACTCTGAAAGACAAATCAATCTTGGAGATGGAAATAGCCACGGTGATAGAAGAACAGGACCCTGCGTGGATGACACCTATCATTGAATTTATAAGTAAAGGAATCTTACCACAAGATCAGAAGGACGCTCGTAAGGTACGGCTCACTGCGCAGAGATTTGAACTCCGAGATAGCGTCCTATATCGACGTTCATTCCTACAACCATGGCTCCGCTGCGTCGGACCTCTTCAAGCAGATTATGTACTCCGAGAAATTCACGCTGGTTCATGTAGCATGCACTCAGAACCACGGTCTGCACTGGCGCGAGCCCTGTGGACAGGATATTATTGGCCTACTATGCACCGCGATGCATGGGACATGATAAAGAAATGCAGCGATTGCCAAGTTCACAGGCCAATTCCGCGCCGACCACAACAAGAGTTAACCCTCATCACCTCACCATGGCCATTCTATAAATGGGGCATTGACATCGCAGGCCCTTTTCCAATTGCAGCGGGAGGTTTAAAATTCCTCATTGTAGCTATAGACTATTTTACTAAGTGGATTGAGGCAAAAGCAGTAGCGAGCATCATCGGCAACCAGGTCAAACGCTTCGTGTGGGACAACATTGTGTGTCGCTTCGGACTACCTGGAGAGATTATTTCGGACAACGGAAAACAATTATGTGATAACCCATTCAAAGATTGGTGCGCGCAATTAAACATTACACAACACTTTGCTTCAGTGAAGCACCCACAAACCAATGGCTTGGTTGAACGCGCGAATCACAGTCTAGGCGAAGGAATAAAAGTGTGCCTTGACAGACATAAAGGAAGATAGGTGGATGAATTGTCACATGTTTTATGGGCGCACCGCACGACAATTAAAACCAGCACCTGAGACACACCATTCTCTCTTGTCTATGGGACAGAAGCTGTCATACCAGCCTAAATTGGAATGCCAACTATACGTACAGCGGAAATAAACGTCACAACAAATGACGAGGAGCGGCGCATAGACTTGGACTTGCTAGAAGAAAGGCGTGAACGCGCAGCTATATGCGAAGCAAAGTCTAAATCAAAGATGAAGAAGTATTATGATGCAAAGGTCAAGCACACTTCTTTCAGGCCAAGAGACTTTGTATACCGCGCTAATGATGCAAGCCACGCAGAAGATACGGGCAAGCTTGGACCCTAATGGGAAGGACCCTATGAGGTCACAGATGCACTGGGTAATGGTGCATACAAGCTGCGCGACATGGAAGGCCACGAGCTGGCACGCACTTGGAACATTTGCAATCTGAAGAGATGCTATCTTTAGGAAAGGCTACAGCCCACACACAGACAACCTTGCACTTTAGTACGTGCCCAATAAATGTCTGTCTTTGAATTTTCTTTCTTTTAGGAATTATTTTTTATCTTCCAAAAATTTGCAAGTATTAATAAAACGTTGTGGTTTCTAGCTAACTCCATAACACATTTAACTTTATTGCACACATTTTTTATTATGTTTCAATATTGTTATTTTTACTTTTTGCCTACATGGCATGCATGCACTTATTAAAGACCCACGATGGCATAAAGGATGAGTAAACCTACTAACTAACTCGTTGAGTAAGAGCGTTGCAAACCCTTCAACACTGGATCACGCATCCTTGCTAAGCGCCTTACTTTCAAGACGTTGAAGTAAGTTTAAATACGCATTCCACGATGAATACACAACATAACATACATTGTATATGCTTAGCAATCCACGAGCCAAGACTCTTGGTCATTTTTATATAGCCTTTGCAAAACAACGCAAGTTTACCATCAGACCTGGGAAGATGGGCTGCGCCAACACCACACAGGATGGCCTTTCCCTTCACACCCTTCTTACGAGCAGCTCTTGTCTCATGTGCCTCTAAGCACTTCTTCAACGAAATCTCCTTCTCAAGAGTGAAGGGATTAAGCATATGGTAAGGGCGGGCAAAAACAGGCACCATCAGCTACGACTCGTCTGGCTTCAAAAAGAAGTCAGGGTGCGCCTCCGCATCCTCAGCTATGTGCTTGGCCAGAGTTAGGCCATGCATGATCACGCTGATGGGATAGTCCTAATCACGCTCCAAGCGGGCAATCTGAGGAAAGTCGAAGACCTTCATCTTTTCCATGGCCTCAACCAGCTCATCAAAAGCATCTGCGCTGTACCCAGGAACTTCTACAAGTGGCACAGTCAGCATCTTGCTCTCATGAAGCTCCTCCACAGCCTGGGCCTTGCCGCGGGCCACAACGCACTCCACGACCTTCCCAAAGGCCTCTACGACCTCCGGGGACTCCAACGTGCCCATAGCAGCTAGGCGTAAACCATGGCTGATCAACCACCTGCACACTCAACAACGCACTCGTTAGAAGGTAAAAATAGCATTAATGCATATAGTAAATAAAGACTTCAGAATAGAAGATACATACCTGCGCTCAGCAATGGTAGACATAAGATGAGGATATAATTCCTCATCATACTCTATACTTAGCTTTCGCAGCTTGCTCTCCTGCACTTTCACTTTTTCCTCCACGCGATCGCAGAACTCACTAAGCTGAGCAAAATGCTTGCTTCGATTCTCCTGCAAGTATTTCAATGCCCAGGCGCAGCTAGACCTGTGCTGCTCAGCTGCAGCACGTTCACGCTTCAGCTCCACCATCAAGGATAGCTTCTCATCAGCAACCTTCCTAGCATGCACAGTGGTAGACTTTACCTCTGCTCGCGCATCAGCTAACTGCGCCCTGAATAAGGCAATCTCCTCATCCTTCTGAGCGAGACTGCTACCTTCCCCTATATACCGCGCGTTTAGCGGAGTAACTAACTCAGCCTGAGGTGGCCTTCCATATGAGTATGAGCCGCCTGAGGTGGCACTGACTCCTCCACGGACGCTGCATCACCCCCTGCAGCGTCGTCACTACACGCAAACATAAACAAAGTTAAGGAATGGCACTGCGCAAAAACACATATAAATATAAATATTCAGCTTACTTACATAAAGGGAGAAGTCTGAGCATCCTCCTGCGCAGCAATAGACAATGACGTCTCCTCGTCTGTGGACTCATCCATAATAATGGTATGACGTCTACGCTTGGAAGTCCCTTCACCATCATCAACAACAGCCTTGCGCTTCACACCCTGACGCTCCTCTTCAGAGTCAGTGTCCACTTTGAGAATCCCAGCACTCGTGGACGACTCAGCGGGCGCAAGTTCAGGCGCCACCACTACCTGCGCAGGCACAGTCTGTACGGGGGTCGCATTCACCACAGGCTGTGATGCGTCGGAAGGCTCCTCTCGCGCAAGCTCTAGCAGGCGCCCAGCAGCAGCCTCCAGAATAAGCACCTCACCTTCCCTCAAGGGGCGCACGCCCACAGTTACCTGCGTCGGCTTTGTCAGCTTCACTACGGAGAATAGATCCATCTCTGCGCAACATATAAACACACAAACAGGAGGAACAAGTTAGTGGATAAAAATCATTGTATACAAAGAGGCTTACATTATAAACGCAAGGACAAGAAAGGATGAGCACCCACCCCGGCCGCTTGCATCCAAAAATGTTGGCACTTCATCACTTCCTCCGAAGTAGTTGCAGCTCATTCCCATATGCACCAAGAACTCCTCGGGATAGGAATTTATTGGGATGCGGTTATCATTAATAACCTCCACATCCTCCACACTGTACGTACCGGGATCCGGGCGCTCGTCCTTTGGAAGCTCCCCTTAAGCAAAAAACTCAGAGAGCGTGGGGAATACACAATTATCAACCCAGAAAAACCTCTCTCTCCAACCCCTCAGGGTGTCTATCTTTTCAGTATAACACTGAAAACGCCCTGGGCGCTTGGGAAACGTCACCCACCCGTTCGACCACGACGTGTGGTAAAACGCGCGGAAGAGGTTGATAGTGGGATTTATCGCAAGTAAGCGACAATTTATTTCGAAATTTATTATTTTCGTCGCACCTATGCAGTGCAGCTGAGAAATATGCAGCCGATAAAAATTGAGCACGTCGCTCAGAAAAAGGGATATAGGCACACGCTGGTTTGCAAACTCAAAGAAGCGCGTGTATACCCCTGTTTTCCCTTCAGGAAAATCCGCGATACATGCGTCTGCATCCGGTACTTCCGGATGCACCGCAAGCGGAATAAAGTATTCAGAGGTGAACTGACGTAGTTCATCCTCGTCCATATCAGAACGGAACTCCTCTAACTGACAAACCATTTTTAATTAAGAAGCGTACGCGCTATTACCTTAGCAAAGACTAAATTTCTTGATCGGTATTTGAGGATTATAACAATGGTGGAAATGGCGTTTTTCACTATGGTTAAAACAGTAAAATGAGGAGCCCCTTATATAGGGTTTCCTCTTGCATCGGATGCATGACACGTGGATCCCACTATCTCCATCGTGTGGTGGAATACAAACCGGTACATGCACTTTTTCACGTCTTTCGAAGCACACGTGGATGGCCTCCCCATTTATCGAGGTATCTTTGAGATATTTTGGGACTAGATACATAGTTCCAATGTTTGGCGGTAAATATCTTGAATTCTTCCCGCCACGCTTACCACTGACATTTTTTAGTCTAGTATCCGCGGCTACAACCCGTGTACACTAGACTGGGGGGACATGATGATGTATAGTCTATATTCGGGCCACGAACCCAAATGATAAACATCACTAACGCCCAAACCCGCCACGAGTGGGCTATCATAACAGTGATTTGGGCCAGTATGCTAACGGTTTGGGCTCACGAAAGCCCAAGCCCAAAGTTATTTATATTTATGATATGGATATCTCTTAGTTAGGGAATACATATCCTAACCGGATATACACCGAAGAACGAGGCACACGTATCCAATGAGGATTCCATGCCTATATAAACAATATCATAACTCTCGGTAAAGGTACGACTCACAACCCTAATTCATATACATAACCCTAAAACCGATTACTTACTCTCACGCCGGAGGATAATCGTGGGAGACAATCCCACAATAAGCCTAACGGTGTTTGTTTGCTTTCTTAGTGCGCAGGTTTCAAGCATTAAGAACTAATTGGTACGAGAGCAGGAACCCAAACAAGGAACGCCCAACTTTTGTATCAACATCAAGATTGACCATTTTTCCTTTATATGTATTATAGATAGTAGAATGTGTTTCATACTCATGTGAAATGAAAAAGTCTAACATCTTAAAACTCTTCTAAATTTAATGCACTGGTCAATGTTGTCATTTTGTAAATTTTTATATTTGGGTAATGGAGAAAGTAAAAGGTGAAAGGTTTATTTATTTAGGGTGGGGTTATAAAGACGGTCCCTATGGTTTTATTTTAACCCTCTCTATAGTTTTAGGTGTATTTTTTTTATTTTATTTTTGTTGCTTTTGTACTTTTTGTCGTTTATTTATTTATTTATTTGTTTGTTTGTTTTTTGTTTGTGTTTGTGTTTTGTTTTGTTATTTATTTTTTGTATTTTGTTTGTGAAATATATTTTGTGTTATTTTTATCACTTTGAACGTTATCACATTAAACGACTATGACAACAAATGTTATTATTCAATTAAACAACAACGTCTAATGCGTTTTTATTTAATTAACAACAACAACAACAATAGCACGTTAAACGTTACCACATTAAACGACTATAACAACAAATGTTATCATTCAATTAAACAACAACGTTAACACATTATTTAAAAACAACATCATCTACGACATATGAAGATTATTCATTTCATTTAAAAGATCATGGAGCCTTGCACCCGACTGACAAGCGTGATCCTCAGGATTCCTTGCCAATTCTAACTCAATCTCCAGTGTCTTTATTCTTGTCATTAACAACTTGTTTCTTGCTTCAAGCTCGTCAATCTTATTTAAATGAGCAACGCAGTTTGAGCATTGCGCTGAAGATGAGGCTTGATTAAAATATCTCCCTTCAAATTCATCTTTCCACATGAAGTATCGACACCCATAACTAGTTGTACCTGGCTGTTACATGTTAATAAATTATAAGAAATTTATTTTTAACAAACAAATTATTTACATAACTAAGCAAACGTATGATTATTTACCACTGAATCAGGACATGCATAATACAGTCGCCCACGACTACCTTCTTTCCCGGATTACCATTCTATAATGAATCCTCTCTCACATCGACACAAGAAAGGATTTCTTCCTCCCACCTGACAAAAGAATTTGCATAATAATTTACAACATCAATCGATAATGTAATTACTAATTTAAATAAATATTTAATCATTTACTATATACACCAAATAGTTTTTTACAACATAAATTAGTAATCATTCACAATGTTTTGTCGGTATAATTATTTACAACACAAATCAATAATTATTTACAATGTTTTGTCGTTATAATTATTTACAACATAAATCAATAATCATTTACAATGTTTTGTATAATTATTTTGTTTGTATAATAGCACGTTAAATATTACCACATTAAATAACTACAACAACAACTGTTATTATTAATTAAACGACAACGTTAACATATTATTTAAAGAAGGTACTGCTACAATCAAGGAGTAAAAAGTAGCAACCATTCCATACATCAGATTACAAACATACTAAAACCTTACAAACACCATAATCATTAAAAACTTTCACCCCAACCGGTTTGAACTAGAGCTCTCTTCCCTGTTCGCATCCCTTTCCGTCCCATCCTTCCTTTCTTTCAATTGTTCATAGAAAATTTCAAGAGCCCTAATCCTGCTTGCAAAATTCAACAATTTCTGATGCTCGATAACCTGGTAGACTCGCTCCTCCACCATGCTGTCCAAAAGCCTAGTTCGCTGCTCCTCCACCATGTTTTGCTGCTGCTCCACCACGTTATTCTGCTGCTCCACCACGTTTTGCTGCTGCTCCACCACGTTATTCTGCTGCTCCACCACGTTTTGCTGCTGCACCACCTGATTTTGATCATCCACCACGTTATGCTACCACTTTTATATTTAACAACTTTTACAAATACAAAAATTACATTTTTACAAATACAAATAACTTTTACATATGATTCACTATGTTTTGTCGGTATCTCTATTATTTACAACATAAATCAGTAATCATTTACAATGGTTTTGTCGGTATAATTATTTACAACATAAATCAATGAACCATTAATCGATGTTGATACAAAGTTTCCCATTCGGCTGCAACTGGCTCTCTGAAATACCTCCATTGTGGGTGGATATGGGGAAGTGGAGAATCTCTGTCTAGCGTCGGTAAAATGTAGTGAGCATAGTCTCTCTCCCCCACACGGGCAATCATAAGTGGGTCGGTTCCTTGTGATAAGTTTGGCCCGGTAAAAAGCGGAACACATGTGTTCCAACCTTGCTGGGATATAAATACAACAGGTCGGTGAATCATTGAAGCGATAACCAACCCCGTGAGTGGCATTACCATCCAGCGACCGATAGGTGCACCTCCATTGAACCAGTCTATTGTATACCAAAGTAGGTCAAAGTCATGTTGCTGCCACATACTTATGTAAGTTTGCCTATGATAATCTAACTCTTGCAATAACATATGTCTGACTTCTGCCCACCTATTTTCGTTTTGAACAAGACTGTGGGCAACGCACCGAAACCCACAATTTCCATCACCCAGCACATTATGTATGCTTATTACGTATGGACGGAAAATATGTGGAATATCCTCACACTATCTCCAGCATATAATCTGTTGCGTAGACTATCACTCGTGTAAGAGCTATGTCTTGCAGGTTCTTTTCGCAAGTTCGGTACCTTTGTAGGTCTTGAATTTGTACTTCTTCGGTGATCTACGATTGGTACTTCATCCAAGTAAGGGACTTCATTCAAGTCTGGGACTTGTGTAGCCTTGCCCTTTTTGTCCTTTGCGCTCGGACGTCCACGGATATTTTTTTAAATAGCTAGTTCATGTGTGTCAACAACTTCAGGCTGGAATATCTCTCTCAACTTCGTTAACATATTTTTCTTGACAAACGATGTTGATTTGCTAAAAATATTCTTGAATTGTCGCACACCATCGTTAAACGAAGTATCGTCATCATCATCATCATCACCAAGTTCGCTGGAAGAGCCATCTTCAGGCGGGGGTCTATTTATAACAGGCCACGAAATAGATAGGGTTCTCCAAAAACTATCAATTCGTTCCAGTGGAATGGGGAATCCTGAATTCAATTAAAGTGACTTGTATAAATTACTGATATTAATGTGAAAAATAACTTGATGGTTATAAATTTAATATACTTACCATGATATTACATAGATTTGCATCTCGTGAAAGCATGGTAGTCCGAAATTTGCCCGCAACTTATGGCTACATTCTTCTGGGGCGATCGACAGGTGGAGTTCTTTGTGCATGAGGTTGAAAGCATGTTTGGAAATTTATACCACAATTCTTGAAATAGTGGTATATTACACTTAATTAGTTTCTCGTTGATGCTTCTATTGAAAGTCTCTTTTATCGCATTTTATTGCGAAATGAGAATCTTATCGATCGACCTCAACAACCTGTCTAATTTGGACCGTGTGCCATCCAAATATAATTTCAACAACGCGTGGTGAGCCTCAACTCTGCACGTTGTTGTCTGGCCGTAGGAGCGATATCGGTCGGTAATATACGAGACAAACATGGGTGCGTAATCTCGCAGCCTGTTATCCAGATACGCAGCGACATCTAAATAAAACAATGAATTAATAAAAGGTCATTCGGGTGCTTATTTATTAAATAATTAAAAACAATTAATTAATAATTAACTACCCGGATGGTTGACCAATAGCTATTGTAGGCGTTGATAATATCGCTTGAACGATTCGAATGTCGGAGCTTTAACCATCCAATCTCATTGGTGTTTAACGGACTCATACTCATTTAACCCATCGGTGAATTTATTTCTGCAAAACTTAAGCAGATTTTGCTCTATATGCCATCGACAGAGTAATTTGTGAGCGTCAGGAAATTCTTCTCTTATTGCCCCAACCAACGCTAAATCTCTGTCAGTGACGATAACACGTGGGTAATATCTTTCGTCTATCACTTGCTTCACACATTGCAATACCCATCTAAAATTATGCCCTTATTCACTGGATAAAAAGCTATACGTCATTGAAAGTGTTTTATTTGTTGAAGTTACTCCAACAATTTCCAACAACGGCAATTTAAACATCATGGTATTGTACGTAGAGTCCATCAGCATGACTTCAGGGAATGTACACCATAGAGCATACGACGTGGGGTGCACAAAAAATAGCTCCTCAAGCTCGTTAGTATGCTCATTTACCCTCGGGTACCATGTATACCCTGAATCCCTCAAATGCGAGTAAAGGACTTGAATTGGAGTTCTATCACCTACTATGGCTCTCTGGAACTTATCTTGTGCGTTATATATAGTTCTAACGCTAGACACGTTATCCGGATTACGATCCTGTATTGTCGAAAGTATATTAAGTGGTCGTATGTTATAATCTGTCAATTCTTTGACCAAACCCAACTTATCATCCTTTAATCGCATTGCATATGCCACACCATGCAACGACTCTAGCATTATCCCTCAAAACCCAATAATTTTTTGTTCGATGATATTTCGCAACTAATATGAATGGACAATTGGTTTTACATGTTTTGGTTTTCCGTTTTCCACTACCTTGAGGTTCATACGTCCCACCCTTTGTACACCTGTAATTGATTTTGTTCATCTGACCATCTTCTGATTTGGTTCTATTTTTAACAATTACAAAACCGAGCTCCCGAGCTATATTTTGCACCCACTCAGTTACTTGCTCGTGAGAACCAAAAACCTGAAAATACATCACATTTAACTTTTACATTTTCACAACTTTTATTACAACCACATTTTTACAACTTTTACATTTTTACATTTTTAAAACTACATTTTTACAACTTTTACATTTTTACATTTTTATAACTTTTATTTAACTTTTTTTTACTAATGATATATAACTTTTTTTTTACAAAATATATATATTTTTTTACAAATATAACTTATACCTTTTTTTACTAATGACATATAACTTTTTTTTACAAATATAACTTATACCCTTTTTTTTACTTAACTTTTACAACATTTTTTTTACAACTTTTATTATACTTTGAAATAATAAAAAAAATAAAAAATAAAAACAAAACACGTTTTTTACACGACCCCCCCCCCCCCACACACACTCACACATAACACACTAAACACACACACACACACACACACACTCATAACTCACTAACTCTCTCTCTCTCTCTCTCTCTCTCTCTCTCTCTCTCTCTCTCTATCTGTTACACACTCATCTGTTTCTCTCTTTATTTTGATCTAAAAACTAAATCATACTTGTGTTATATGTTTGTCATCTGTGTTCTATGTTTGTGATATAATATTTCATACTTGTGTTGTTTTAACAACGATTTCAAAAAAATAGGGTTTTAACAACGATTTTAAAAAAATAGGGTTTTTTTTATTCTGTGGTGGGTGATTATATGAAAATTTGATACTTTTGTTGTTTAATTGACCAAATCTATTCAATTTTGGTGAAACGCCTAATTTTTAAAACTTAGGGTTTAGGTTTTTATTGGTCTGTGGTGGGTGATTATGTGATAATTTGATACTTTTGTTGTTTAATTGACCAGATCTATTCAATTTTGGTGAAACGCCTAATTTTTAAAATTTAAAGTTTGGGTTTTTTTGGGTCTATGGTGGGTGATTATGTGATTATTTGATACTTTTGTTGTTTAATTGTCCAGATCTATTCAGTTTTGGTGAAACACCTAATTTTTGAAAATTAGGGTTTGGGTTTTTTTTGGGTCTGTGGTGGGTGATTATGTGATTATTTGATACTTTTGTTGTTTAATTGTCCAGATCTATTAAGTTTTGGTGAAACGCCTAATTTTTAAAATTTAGGGTTTGGTTTTTTTTGGGTCTGTGGTGGGTGATTATGTGATTATTTAATATTTTTGTTGTTTAATTGTCCAGATCTATTAAGTTTTGGTGAAACGCCTAATTTTTAAAATTTAGGGTTTTGGGTTTTTTTGGGTGTGTGGTGGGTGATTATGTGACTATTTGATACTTTTGTTGTTTAATTGTCCAGATCTATTCAGTTTTGGTGAAACGCCTAATTTTTAAAAATTAGGGTTTGGGTTTTTTGGTCCTGTGGTGGGTGATTATGTGATTATTTGATACTTGTGAGGTGGTTCTTGATGGTTTCTTGAAACTGCATTAGCAGTTGTGCTTATGTGAAACTTATTGAGTTGTGTGGGTGCTAACGAGTAGGTTAACACCTTGATCTGCCACCTTTGAGTGGTATGAATACCTGTTCTGGCCTACCCCAGTCCACAGGCTCTGTGATTATGGTTTCTTGGCACTTATGATAAAAAAGTGCTTATGGGCTTATGGCAGTCCTGCATCCTACTAGACCCCGTTCTTATGGGTGGGGTTATAAAGACGGTCCCTAGATTTTTATTTAAACCCTCTCTATGAAACTGAAAATAACAAACTGCTTATATGCTTGATAAGCAGTTTGTTATTTTAAGCTAATTTCAAACTTGAGATACGCCAATGATGATTTTAAAAAAAAACATGATTTTGGCGTGGCATTTCCGAATGGACGGCAAAAAAAACTTAATTTTGCAACCTTTGATGTTGCAGCCATATATGATAAAACTTGCTTATGTGAAACAGTTTATAATCTGAGCCTAATGTTATCTCAATGTCTTTTTAATGTGTAAAATGGTGATTACCTATGTTGTGTAAAATGGTGATTGAGACATTTCAGCAGCCTAAGATATTTGTTGCTTCTTTGTGGTTTGTTACTTGCGACTTTGACTTGCGGCTTGTAGTAGCACCCTTCACTTGGCTTGTTTCATAGACCCCGTTCTTATAGTAGCACCCTTCACTTGGCTTGTGTTGCTTTGTTTGTGATACTGATTCAGAGTTGCTTTCACTTGCGGTTTTCACTTGTGATACTGATTATTGATAGGTACCGTCTTTATAACCCACCCCTTACAATATTGTTGTGATACTTGTCACAACTCACCATTTCAGGTCATTTCAGGTCATTTCCCGAACTTTGGAAAAACACTATTCATCAAAACACTATTCATCAGTTTACTATTCATCATTTTTTGTGTCAGTTTGACATTCAGAGAAGCATTCAAAAATTTTACTATTCACGGAACACTATTCATTGCGGGAAAAGATTTCATCATTCACGTGCATTACACATTTCATCGTAAATTTAGTTTACGGGTATTCAAATTCGCGTAACCGTATTGGTTCAGGTGCGAATTCATGCATTATCAGTAATAACATTTCATACGGACTGGGGATAGTCTGCATATCATCAGTAAGTCATTTACATGTTATACCACTCTTAGGATTTTCAAATTTATATATTTGATACATTTAACGTTTTCCTTATAATTATTTATAAATAAACGTTAACACACGGTTTATACACGACGAATATATCTGAATATTCCCACAATGGTCTCGACATATTTTTATATCCATTTTATCATCATAAAAGTTTTAACATTCATTTACCCAGTATTTTGGAAATTTATTTTATTTATAACGTAAGCTTATGAATATTACGACGGTTTTCGTGAAAACTAAACAATAATCACCCGAACACTCAGTAATTGTACCCAACATATTTCTAACATTTTTACGACTTTATTAAGTCCCGGTTAACTTCCTTAATATTTATTTCTAGCAAACCCGGTACCCGATTATAACTAATACTTACACAAAACTACAACTAATAATACACTACATTTCCTAAGTGATCAAAACCGACTTTGCTACTCTTTTATACATTGAAAACCGGCCATGAGCACACCCTAAACCACTTGACCTTTATTTTCTAACCTCATGCATACATGTGCTCATATTATACTATATACTTACACTAAATATCTAGGAAAAACACCTAAAACATTACACTTATACTTTTTGAGAATCAAAAACCCATTTTCTCATCTCCTTTCATCAAAACCACGACCTCACCACTATTTCAAGATCAAGTGAAGGTTTTCAAAAGTTTAAAGCATCAAAGTTGTTCATTTTGTTAGTCTAATCAAGATTCTTGCATCAAAAACACAAGAAATCCAAGGTTTCTAATCATTCAACTACCTATTATTTCAAAGTGAGTTATCAAATTTATTTTCATGTTTTCATCTAATTAACATATGTATCTCATGGTAATCATGCTTAATTTCATGCTCATACTAGCTATACCACTTTATTTTTGTAGACTTTTTGATCATACAAACCCTAGAATTGGTTTTAGGTGTTCCTTTGTTAAATTAACTTGATTACTAGTCATTAGGAACCCATGGCACCCTAAGAAGGTGTATGGTAAGATTAGTATAGTTTTGTGAAGTTTGCAAGAGATTTGGTTGAAGTAGAAACTAGTTTTGAACCTTGGAAATGGATTTCTAACAAGTATATTTACATGCTGTCCCATTTTTGTAAATCCAGGAAAATCAGTAAATACAAAGTAAACTTTGGCAAAATTTTTAGAAAATACTTTCAAAAACGAATCCGTAGGCGAAAGAACGGATTAAAACGAGTTTGTAACGAAGGAGATATGATTTTTGCAAGTTTAACGACGAAAACTATTTTCTGAAAATTGTACATGCTGTCCCACGATTTTCAATGGGCAATCTGAGGTGTAAAACTTGATCTAGCCATCCCGACTTATCAAAAATATATTAGTACGTTGTCCCACGATTTCGGGGATATAAAGAACGTAGAAAACAAGCTTATAACGACCAAGATATACACGTTTCAAAATCGGCGAAACTCTATTTATTTCCATCAGCTTTTTAGCAAAATATTACCAAGTATAGAAAAACAGTTTTTGTAAGACATCATGTTGAGAGCCAATTTACTCATTGATAAACTCATTTCTGGAAAATTTACATCATTGACAAAAAGTTAGTTCACCCATCCTAGTTTTCAAAACATCCAGCCGTTTGTCAAAAGGATTTATAACGAACAACTTATGGACTTCCAAACTTTCCCAAAAACTGCCCAGAATCTGCCAAAACAGCCCAAATACCTCACTTGACGGCTAATTATCTTTATGATCGAGACCTGTATGGACAAACTTCACTTCTGTGACTTTCTAGATATGGTGAAAATCTTCTCAAAACTACTGAGCTTCTTTCCTAACTCTTAATATTCACTATTTCACGACTGGTTTTATGAGACCGTTTTGTCACTAATAGAAATAATACTTCTACGTACTAAATTCTAGATTTTCTAGAAATATTAACCAAGTACCCAATTTCATAACTAATGATGTATTAGTGATTACAAGTATATTTTCATTAGTACAAGGCGTTATTTCAAGGATTTCAAACCGAGGATTTCAACACAAACATTGGTACATACGATATATATATAAGTATATATATATTACAACTAGTTTATTTTTCTAATAGCCATATTTTCCTAAGTCTTGGAATATATACTTTTGATAACAACAAGTGTTTTACAAAGAGTAGAGTGGTATAGGAAACATGTGCATGGACATTCATAACATCATTTCATGATTTAAAGTAGATCGTTCATCATTCATATTAGGTTGCGGCTAGTGTGCGCGCCTTGTTTTTCAGCTCATTACATGTTCATGGTACCATCATATTGGGTTGCAGCAGCTAATTGTTCATTGGTGTTCATTTCATTTCATCACAGTTTCATCAGTTGAGGTGAGTTTTCATAGCCCCGTTTTCAATTCAACATTTTTGATTGTTTTCAAATCCCACGGGGGGAATACATTGCATCAATCATTTTAGTACGAGCCCAAGTATTCAAACATATGTACATTGCTTAAGTTACCTTGCCATGTGATAAGTCCCCTGTAACATCATGAACCGTTAATTTACCGTTAAGCGAGAGTGAGTGGATAGATCTATCGAGGGTGACGCCTCCATCCGTGGTAGTGATTACCAACAGTAAGCGGATGCATGTCATGTCTTTTACATTTGAATGTTTCGGCAGAACATTCGGGAGGGGCATAGAATTTCATCAGTCATAGCTTCGGTGTCATGAGCTTAAGGTCTATTGTACAATTTTCATGAGATTTTTATCTTGCACTTTTACTTGTGGTGGCCGTACATCATTACATTTTACAAACCTATGGAATTCACCAACATTCGTGTTGACGTTTTAGCAATGTATTTCAGGTTATTAAGGTAGCTCATGTGACATGCATTTGGACCTTCATGGAGTCGCGGAGTCGACGCGTCTCATCATTATTTCATGCACTTATGTAAACGTTTGATCTAGTATGACTTGTTTTCATAAACATGCAACACATTTTGGGGACCTCATTTTGTAAACTCTGAATTATTTCAATGATCAAATGCAGTATTTTCCAAACGACACTTTAGGTCGTTCAATGTAACTGTAACTGTGGTGCTATGACAGACACCCCCAGGTATTCCATTCCGCTGCAAGTCAGGTAAATTGGGGGTGTGACAGATTGGCATCAGAGCTAAGGTTATAGCGAACTAGGATGTATCTTGGACCCTAGACTATAACCGCATCATCATAGCATCTCATCATTTCATCATAAGTGCATAATCATGATACATGTTGTTTCATACATACCCTGTGCGAGTTATTTATACTCATATCCGTATATGTATATCATTTTATTGACCTGGTTCACAAGTGACATGTCTTCAGATACTCACCCTGACATCCTTTTATCGTATTCCGACATTGAAGATGCTTTGTCATTTTACACTACCATTATACCACCAGTTGCATTTACACCACCATTAGTACTATTGATTTGCCATAGGAACAGGGTTTTCCTATCATTCAGCCCGTACATAGAATGCCTTTTGGTAGTGTATTCAGAATTAATCTTAATGGACTTATTAGGATGCTTATTGCAAGGAAGATAGTGTGTTTTCTTTCCATCACTAGTAGGGCACTTACTACTCAGGTACTATCACCACCATCAGTTACTTATTACACTATTGGCCTTCCCATAGTGTGTACTTTAGTTTTACCTTTTGGATGTCGCGAGGTAGCGCGAAAGAGGGTAGTATTCCATTCACTAGTACCATCATTGTCATTTACTTTTCCATTCCCATTTGCTCAGACTTCAATCGTTTCGCAATATTTTAGCATTGTCTCATCAGGAATTAGGTTGATTTCGTTTTTGACGAATTAGTAGACTATTACCATTCGACAAGATTCACCCACGTATCCAATACACCATTCAAGCTATTTTACTATCATATGGGGAAACTGTTTTACAGAAAAATTTCTGTAGTAAGCTATTTTATTACCATCCTATAAATTGATTTTTCTGTCATTACACCAAGTATTTACTATTATTACGCGAGGCAATTTTCATGTTATTTGAAAGAAAATATCAGGACACCATTTTTATAACAATGCGTTGAACACCATCTAAAACTTTTGATAAAAGTTATGATATTTTGACAAAATCCAACATCGCATCATTAGTCCTCAATTATACATAGCCTGATCACCTATGTAAAATTCAGGAAGAATTATGCCATGAAGGAAATAATTAACTTTTCAAAGGATTGATAATGACAATCTTCATCCAAAAGTTTTGTAAACAAAGGAACTCTTTCATAAACATCCCTTTTGCCGAACTATCCCTGGATACTTACCCCACCAGTCACTCATTCAGACATTAAGTTGTATTTTCCCATTGACTTCCCTAAGAGAGACTTTCCATATCAATTACATGCAGGATTCCTCTATACAATAAAAGCAATGAAAGGATTACAGAACTAGAAGTATATAGTGAGAGAATTCATAACTCAACAACAATCCTAAGATACTGCGAGACCATCTGAATCACCATCTCTGACTTAGTTGTCAAATTCTATCATTTAAAGGTACTAGCTAGACTGAGCTACAGGATTGAACTCAATATAGATGTCCGCAGGACAACACAATAGAAATAAACCAAGCTTCTAATTGAGACTATAGAGCATTTCATTTAAACATGGCCTCATCTATACAAAAACTTTTCTGCAGTAAGTTTTCACAAAGGACAATTGTTTGAAACAAGAATATCAATGTAGATTCCTCTAAGGCATTATGTTTAGAAATTTCAGATAACCTCACCTTCATACCAAGCAAGGGATCAAGCCAGAACATATCTCCTCATCTACATGGGAAAACATAATAGACATTCATCGACACAACATCAAGTGATACCTTCGTCTTGTCTATTACAACGATAAACAATTTCAGGACTTAAGTTAGTCTAAATACCTATGCTTGTAGTTATGCCAGATAACCACCAATAGACATTATCCAACCTCGGGAACTAAGTGTTAGACATCGATGCATTTAAGCGAACATTTCCTATTCTACCATTTTATCCATGTTAGTGTTTTCACTTTTAAATAAAGTTGATGCGTTTACATAAATCACATACCTTGTGGAAAAATGATTTCTGAAATTCCTATTTTGAACAAGTACGATCCTTTTTGGTCAATCTTTAGCAACACTATTGTACAATGAGAAATATACATAGACATCAAACTTTGGTAAGCAGTCTTAATCACAACATGTTTGAAAACAGTTCCTATTTCATAACTACTGGATTTTGAATCATCAAGAAAAATATTACCCAGTAAATCATTTGCTCCATTTTCTAAATTTGTTTATTCAGAAAAAGATTTCAACCAAAACTCATAATCACGAGACAAATTTCCAGAACAAATTTCCCTACAACATCGCTTATGCATTTAGGATTTGTGACTGGGCAATAGAGAATATTTGGATTATGTGATGAAGGAATTAGGAGGAACATCACAAATTGATCACGAACTTCAGTAGTGGAGACCAAACTCAATAGACAAAGAAAAACATATGTATTATCATCCGTTGGAACAAACCACAAGGAATCAAATTGTTACCTATATTCTATCCCTTTCAGATAACGCCAAGTTCGAAGGACCGAACGTTGTGGAATTAGTCACAAAGGTTTATTGTACCCATTTCAGTTTTTCCTATTAAGGAAACCGATTCAACTTGGACTTCAGGTAATCATTTCAGGATTTCCTTCAGAAACCCATTTAGATGTGAACATCACCTATCACCCTCAGACCGATGGTCAAAGCGAGAGAACAATTCAAACATAGGAAGGTATGCTCAGAGCATGAGTGATTAACCCTACAAATGGTTGGACTAATCACTCAACATAAATCAAATTCATCTACAAGAATAGTTATCACAACAACAACGGGAAACTGGCAGAAGTTAGGTTGGTACATAACACACATCACTTGGATTGGATATCCTGAACAACAAACCATCCAGATTCAAGTGGGAGAACAAACTAAGTTAAAAGCATTGCCTTGGATTGGCATGATACAAATTGGATAACAAGAAAGGTTGAACCTTTAGCATATTGGACTATTTAAGATTCATTTTAGAATCGACCAACTACCATACAAACTTGAGTTTTGGCATAATTCAGCAGTATATATTACCAGTACCACATTTAAAACATTAAGAAGCGCAGACCATCGATTGATGGGCCAAACTCAGAAAAAGCTCAACTCACTAGTTCAGTAGGCATTCATGAGATAACCAAAAATTTTCTACAAGTCAAGAATCGGTTACAAGTTCAATAAGTCGTAAACCATTAAAACTTCAAGTTCTGCAGAGTTAGCAGAAAGTTCTGCCTAGGAAAGGCATGTTATCGTTCAGAAAACTTGAAAAGTTACACCATTATACACTGGACCATTTATATTTGACAGAGAAGGCATAGTGGCCGTCAGACTTGAACATTGTCAGAGAACAACAGGATTACACGAACATATTTCACATTTTCAGATCCCCAAAAATGACTTTCAGATGAGTCACTCATGATTCCATTGGAAGGGATCCAACCCAAATGACAATCTCAGACCTTGTAAGAGAATCAACAGAAACCATGGACCGTGTGGTCAAACAGTTGAATCAGAGTCGAATTCCTATCGTTAGAGTTCGCTGGAATTCTCGAATATCATCACCTTTTCACCAATACATTCTCAGATACCAACATAAACTGAACTTCGGGACGAAGTTCCTTTTAGAGGGGAAGACTGTCACAACTCACCATTTCAGGTCATTTCCCGAACTTTGGAAAACACTATTCATCAAACACTATTCATCAAAACACTATTCATCAGTTTACTATTCATCATTTTTGTGTCAGTTTGACATTCAGAGAAGCATTCAAAAATTTTACTATTCACGGAACACTATTCATTGCGGGAAAAGATTTCATCATTCACGTGCATTACACATTTCATCGTAAATTTAGTTTACGGGTATTCAAATTCGCGTAACCGTATTGGTTCAGGTGCGAATTCATGCATTATCAGTAATAACATTTCATACGGACTGGGGATAGTCTGCATATCATCAGTAGGTCATTTACATGTTATACCACTCTTAGGATTTTCAAATTTATATATTTGATACATTTAACGTTTTCCTTATAATTATTTATAAATAAACGTTAACACACGGTTTATACACGACGAATATATCTGAATATTCCCACAATGGTCTCGACATATTTTTATATCCATTTTATCATCATAAAAGTTTTAACATTCATTTACCCAGTGTTTTGGAAATTTATTTTATTTATAACGTAAGCTTATGAATATTACGACGGTTTTCGTGAAAACTAAACAATAATCACCCGAACACTCAGTAATTGTACCCAACATATTTCTAACATTTTTACGACTTTATTAAGTCCCGGTTAACTTCCTTAATATTTATTTCTAGCAAACTCGGTACGCGATTATAACTAATACTTACACAAAACTACAACTAATAATACACTACATTTCCTAAGTGATCAAAACCGACTTTGCTACTCTTTTATACATTGAAAACCGGCCATGAGCACACCCTAAACCACTTGACCTTTATTTTCTAACCTCATGCATACATGTGCTCATATTATACTATATACTTACACTAAATATCTAGGAAAAACACCTAAAACATTACACTTATACTTTTTGAGAATCAAAAACCCATTTTCTCATCTCCTTTCATCAAAACCACGACCTCACCACTATTTCAAGATCAAGTGAAGGTTTTCAAAAGTTTAAAGCATCAAAGTTGTTCATTTTGTTAGTCTAATCAAGATTCTTGCATCAAAAACACAAGAAATCCAAGGTTTCTAATCATTCAACTACCTATTATTTCAAAGTGAGTTATCAAATTTATTTTCATGTTTTCATCTAATTAACATATGTATCTCATGGTAATCATGCTTAATTTCATGCTCATACTAGCTATACCACTTTATTTTTGTAGACTTTTTGATCATACAAACCCTAGAATTGGTTTTAGGTGTTCCTTTGTTAAATTAACTTGATTACTAGTCATTAGGAACCCATGGCACCCTAAGAAGGTGTATGGTAAGATTAGTATAGTTTTGTGAAGTTTGCAAGAGATTTGGTTGAAGTAGAAACTAGTTTTGAACCTTGGAAATGGATTTCTAACAAGTATATTTACATGCTGTCCCATTTTTGTAAATCCAGGAAAATCAGTAAATACAAAGTAAACTTTGGCAAAATTTTTAGAAAATACTTTCAAAAACGAATCCGTAGGCGAAAGAACGGATTAAAACGAGTTTGTAACGAAGGAGATATGATTTTTGCAAGTTTAACGACGAAAACTATTTTCTGAAAATTGTACATGCTGTCCCACGATTTTCAATGGGCAATCTGAGGTGTAAAACTTGATCTAGCCATCCCGACTTATCAAAAATATATTAGTACGTTGTCCCACGATTTCGGGGATATAAAGAACGTAGAAAACAAGCTTATAACGACCAAGATATACACGTTTCAAAATCGGCGAAACTCTATTTATTTCCATCAGCTTTTTAGCAAAATATTACCAAGTATAGAAAAACAGTTTTTGTAAGACATCATGTTGAGAGCCAATTTACTCATTGATAAACTCATTTCTGGAAAATTTACATCATTGACAAAAAGTTAGTTCACCCATCCTAGTTTTCAAAACATCCAGCCGTTTGTCAAAAGGATTTATAACGAACAACTTATGGACTTCCAAACTTTCCCAAAAACTGCCCAGAATCTGCCAAAACAGCCCAAATACCTCACTTGACGGCTAATTATCTTTATGATCGAGACCTGTATGGACAAACTTCACTTCTGTGACTTTCTAGATATGGTGAAAATCTTCTCAAAACTACTGAGCTTCTTTCCTAACTCTTAATATTCACTATTTCACGACTGGTTTTATGAGACCGTTTTGTCACTAATAGAAATAATACTTCTACGTACTAAATTCTAGATTTTCTAGAAATATTAACCAAGTACCCAATTTCATAACTAATGATGTATTAGTGATTACAAGTATATTTTCATTAGTACAAGGCGTTATTTCAAGGATTTCAAACCGAGGATTTCAACACAAACATTGGTACATACGATATATATATAAGTATATATATATTACAACTAGTTTATTTTTCTAATAGCCATATTTTCCTAAGTCTTGGAATATATACTTTTGATAACAACAAGTGTTTTACAAAGAGTAGAGTGGTATAGGAAACATGTGCATGGACATTCATAACATCATTTCATGATTTAAAGTAGATCGTTCATCATTCATATTAGGTTGCGGCTAGTGTGCGCGCCTTGTTTTTCAGCTCATTACATGTTCATGGTACCATCATATTGGGTTGCAGCAGCTAATTGTTCATTGGTGTTCATTTCATTTCATCACAGTTTCATCAGTTGAGGTGAGTTTTCATAGCCCCGTTTTCAATTCAACATTTTTGATTGTTTTCAAATCCCACGGGGGGAATACATTGCATCAATCATTTTAGTACGAGCCCAAGTATTCAAACATATGTACATTGCTTAAGTTACCTTGCCATGTGATAAGTCCCCTGTAACATCATGAACCGTTAATTTACCGTTAAGCGAGAGTGAGTGGATAGATCTATCGAGGGTGACGCCTCCATCCGTGGTAGTGATTACCAACAGTAAGCGGATGCATGTCATGTCTTTTACATTTGAATGTTTCGGCAGAACATTCGGGAGGGGCATAGAATTTCATCAGTCATAGCTTCGGTGTCATGAGCTTAAGGTCTATTGTACAATTTTCATGAGATTTTTATCTTGCACTTTTACTTGTGGTGGCCGTACATCATTACATTTTACAAACCTATGGAATTCACCAACATTCGTGTTGACGTTTTAGCAATGTATTTCAGGTTATTAAGGTAGCTCATGTGACATGCATTTGGACCTTCATGGAGTCGCGGAGTCGACGTGTCTCATCATTATTTCATGCACTTATGTAAACGTTTGATCTAGTATGACTTGTTTTCATAAACATGCAACACATTTTGGGGACCTCATTTTGTAAACTCTGAATTATTTCAATGATCAAATGCAGTATTTTCCAAACGACACTTTAGGTCGTTCAATGTAACTGTAACTGTGGTGCTATGACAGACACCCCCAGGTATTCCATTCCGCTGCAAGTCAGGTAAATTGGGGGTGTGACAATACTGCTTATTTTTTAGTGGGTACTTGTTTTGCTTTGTTTGTGATACTGATGAGAGTTGCTTTGTGATACTACTTTGTTAGATTTGTGATTGAGAGAGTTGCTTTGTGATCTTGCTTTGTGGTGAGGCTCAATATATAACGAGCCTTTGTTGAACCTAACACTTTGAGAATCTTTAATATGGTCTTGTGAGTTCCTGCAGTTTGAGAATCTTTGCTTTTGCCTTTGTTGTACTTGGGGAATCTGAGCTTGTGAACCTTGTGAGAGTTGTGAAACACGTGTGTTTCTGTAATATACTCAAAGTTATAACAAGCTTAGATTAAGTGTGTATGGATCGAATATGATGATTTCTAGTGAGAGAAAGTTAGAGAGAGGAAGGAGGTTGGGAGCCTTGTAAAAGAAAAGAAAAGTTGAATTGCAAATGAAGGTCCAACCCTCTCCCTTGGGTGGGAGAGGGTATATATAGTTACATGCACAACGCCCTATTAAACGGGCTGTGGACCGGGCTGACAGTGGGTAAAGACCCGACCCGACTCCACAAATACTACACTAAACTGATGAATACTACGAGCTACACTATGCTATTACAATACTCGGGGTGACCGAGTCTTCATTGGAATAAACGTATTCCTAACAATCTCCCCCTAAGGGAGGTCACCCCAAAAAATAAGCGCTGAATCGTAGCATATGATCTTTGAAGATGTCTCTGTAGCTCGTAGCATAATGATTCTTCTTAGTTGGGATCTTTGTGCTTTTGGGCAGCTGACTCTAGATGACTTGTTGAATGTGTTGGATGATCTTTGAGAACTACTTCAAGTGCATCATCCAAAATGTGTGTCTGCAAGACATCATAGAGTAATAACTTCTTCATGTGATATGATCATCTTTGTAGTGGCATGCTCACACTTTTCAGAATCATGATCTTCAGCATCAGAGTTGTGGAAGCATAAATGAGGCCCAAATTATGATCATGATTTCAAAGGTTGTGATGTTGAAGTGTGAGCATGTGTTGATGGATCAGCATCTTTTCAGCAATCTACTTCTGCACCCGTCCGAAATTCCTGCGAGTAAACAGTTAGCAACAAATCTTCCGGTACTTATAGGTTTGGAATTAGAGATCGTCAACAGCATAGTGTGAAGACTCCTTCTAACCCTCACCAAGACCGTTCCTAATCGAAAACCCAAAGTGGGCCTTTTAAGATTATACCGTAGTATATCAACGATTAGGTGAGTCGATGGAGATCACTCCACGACTGTAGACCATTTGTAACCATCGGGACCACTCAGCGTAATCCACAAGGAATTACCTAAGTGACCTGCTTTCAGGGCTGCTTGATGTTGACCCTGGCAGGAGTTTCCATTCAATCATTGGGAGTTACATAAATAACATCCCTCATAAATGTTCTGGCAGATTGCTAAGATCTGCGTAGGACTCATAAGTTTACCACTGGTGTTCTTAATGTTGAACACCCAGGGTAGAAGTAGCACGTGTTACTATGAGATTTTTTATGTATCTCGAGGCTCTAGACTCAATAAGTGCATTTGGTTTTCCTATGCGGAGATTAGGGAGAGGTCTCCTGCTTCAATATCAACCATCTCTAAGAGATAAGTTGATAGATTACACCGGTTCCCCGTGAGAATAAAACAAGTTCTTTTAAGAGAACTTGAGTGGCTAGAAGGTTTAGTGCGTTGCGTCACTGGGTCCATGACGTCTTGTCTTCAATACCGATGTCGCCTTAGCAACAATCAGTAGATTATGAATTGAACCCGGTTTCTGCCCTAAGGTTGAATAATTGGAGGGCTATTTCTTTTCACCCTTTCTCATTTCATTTCTTTTTAATTCTTCAACCCCTTCTTTCCCATTCTCACATTTCTCCTTTTTTTTCATAATCATACCTACGGACATCTAAATACTATCTATTCGGTATTGTCCATGGGTAGATCCCTCCGGCTCTGGCGGATCATAGGACGGTTTTCCTAGCCTTAGCCACCTTATAACTCCATGACTGTCCTAAGTTGCCATTTACCAAGTCATTGAAAATTCTCTCAATGTGTTTATGATTGAGAAACACATTTTGTTAACACATTGAGAGTTTTGTCATTTTCAAATGCTCCCCCTTAACATGTGCACCGATGTTTTGATGATAAATTTGCACATGACGGGAAGAGTTGCACTTTAGAATTGATCCACCTTTAGAAAACATGAACAAGCATTCGAGACACGCTTACATCTCTAGTTAGACTAGCTTGATATTATTACCCGGCCTGGTCAAGTTCACAAAAGGTTTCTCGAAACGGTACACTCTACTCAGACAAGTCCTCTTCGAGACACGCTTACATCACTGGTTAACCCAGCTTGAAGTTATTACCCGGCCAGGAAAAGTCCTTTCGATTGATGACGGTCATTGTTTCGTCAATTCATTGGTTAAGACTGAGTCTCGATCTCACAAGATGCAAGGATCCCTTTTTTTCAAATCATTTGCTCCCCCTTAATATGTGCATTGGTATACAAAGGGTCTAACACATATAGGAGAGCATTCTTTTTGAATTAACACCACACATTTTAATCAGATTTCCATATTTAAATCACATTTTTCTCCCCCGATCAAAAATTTCAAACCAAGTGAGATTTGTGATCCCAAGTGATTTAAATAAGTTAAAAGATTTTGGGAGAAAGATGTGTCATGTTTAAGAATTACTGATTGTTTGAGATGATACATTTGCTCCCCCTCAAATCTTGAGGGAGAATGTTATGTGTTAGAAGTGATGAGTTTATAAATGATTTAGAGTTTAACGAGAAACTCATGAAAAATTCATATACTAACACATAACAATCACATGTTGAGTACGCCCTTACGCACAAAGATCTTGTTATGATGACATATAGTTTTTGAAATCATGCTCCCCCTCAATCGATGACGCATTTTCAATAATCGTATTTTGCACAAAAGATAAATTCTTTTTGCATCGATTGAGTGGTATATTTTAAAACACTGTTTTAAGTGTATTTTGATCTTCAAAAACCATGGTACCACCAAGTTTGGATCAAATACTTTCCCGAAGAATCTTTGCAAGGAAAGTATTTGTTTGATAAAGAAGACTTCTCTTCTTTTTCAAGAAATGATGCACTTAAGCGTACATCAGATCGGAAAGGCACGAATATAAAGTAATTCATGCCTTTGTTAGGAATAGACGTCTTTTTGGCGACGAACTTTCCCCAGTATGACGACCGGGTTGCTATCTGAAGTAAAAGCAAACCATATTGAAGACCGGGTTACAGCCTGAAATGACTGCCAACCATCATGCAACGAACAGAATCAAGAACACAATCACACGCAAGTACATATGATTATATAGTTACAGACCAACATAGTGCCATAACAATTGTTACATATCATAATGACAAGAAATTAGATGGTGCGCTCCATTAGCCGGTAGTCTCCTTCACGAATTCTCCCACCCACAAAGCATTCTAAACTTCGGAAGATTCGTCTTTCAAGCAAGAGTTTCCTGATGGCATGTAGAAAGTGCTTGTTTCTTTGGAACATCTCTGCAGTCCAGAAGACGGTGTACTTCACATCTTTTGCAATTCGGTATTCTTTGTCCCTGACATCCAGAGCAGCTTCCACTTGTGAAAGCGTACCATCGCTGAAGTGGTGGATTTCATCAAGTCTCATGAGCATTCGAGTGTTGAAGCAGTCAGTAAAAACCACTGCTCTAGGTGACTCAACAATCGAGTAATCTCTCTTGAATTCCATGTCCCTGGCTTCCCATCGAGGTCTAGTGAGATTTAGTTGAGTCTGATAGCTTTCAATTCCAAGTTGGAAATCTTTAACTCTTTGTCTGATGACAAGCCCACAAATCCATTGAGTGATAGCAGAGACAAGCGTTCTTCTTTCAAGTGCTGCAAGGTGATTCAGTTTTCCTTGAAGATGAAGCAGGTAGAGATCTTCAAAGTCATTGGGGTGTAAGTACTTGAAGTCACCCTCGGATATGGTATGCTCCCAACAACGTGACCGTCTAAGGACGATCTTTTTCAAGTACTTGTATCCGCTTGTAGGAAAGATTTCAACACGAATAACACTTAGAATTCTTTTCCTTGAATAAGCGGCTTTGGGATCACCAGCGGCTGTGTGTCTTGCAATGTAGAATTCACGCTTTTTGTACCACCAGTGAGAGATACCAAAGGATGCTGCAACATCATATTTGCATTCTTCATCGCACCACATCGTATCAGGCACCATTTGTTCCAACCCAACATTGGTGTAGCGAGCAGCTTTCATCTTGGTAATGGAAAGTGCAATTTTGTTGCCAGAACGGAGATACTCAAGATCTTTATTAAAGAAGAAGTTTGCTTGGAGTGTAAGTCGACCTGGAGAGCCTCCAAGTGGAAGTGGTTTCCCGAGATTGTAGTCGAGGATGTCGTCTTCAACTTGATCAGTAAGCATTTTGTGACATTCTTCCATTTGATACTGTAGGTGCACAATGTCTGGATGAAAAGCTTTGACAATCTCGTAAGCCGGTCCTTCTAAATCCTTTGTAGTCAGCTTGGATATTCCTTGTTTCTTGCAATACCATTGGATGAAAGAACCCATGTCTCCTGTCTGAGCAAGTAGGGAGTGTGTGGGAGGAGGTACATAGTTATCAGCTACAGCATGCGCCCAGTTGTTGTCAGGAACAGATTGAGTGTCGGAGGAGATCATCCACTCAGGCTCAGGTGAGAGAGACTCTTGTATAGCTTCATCGTGTTTCCACCATGTGCTAATGGCATCATCAGTAACCTTAATAGGGGTGGAAGGAGATCCATCTACACGTGTGAATGATTTCCACCATTGATCCCTTTTAGGTACTTGAGGAATCATATCATCATTGTCATCATCTTCATCCTCAGCAGATGAGGGGTCTTCGATAGGTATTCCAGAATCAAAGTCCAGATCATGCTCTATTGAGACAGAAGGTGTGTGTCGGGTTTCAGTAGTCGTCCATGCTTTGTAAGTGACCTGTTGGGAAGACTTGGGATTTCTGGATTCAGTAGTAGATTCAGGCAGACCCTTCTGAGGTGATGATTTTGGCACGTGTGGTGGTTGCATAGATTGTAAGGTACTTGCCCCGCCAGACGACCCAGGTGCACCAGCGGATCCTGAAGGTGGCGGAGGAGGAGGAGGATGAGGAGGATCCTCAGATGGTGGTCTAGGGATGTTCTGTTTACGTTTCTTTCTTTTACGTTCATCTGCCAACTCCATCTCCCGTTCATTGGCATCGTCAATCATCATAGATCTTTCCAGTGACATATACAACTGTTGGTGTGCCTCATGTTCCTTGTGGTGATCAGTTTGAAACATACGTTGCTGCAACAGATCTTTCATGTCGTAAGTGGATAAATCTTTGAATCGTGCTTTGAGTGGTGCATCCATGGCCTTTTTAACAGCAAAGGACACATGTTCTTCAACTGCTTCACGCACCGAAGTATCAATGTTGATCAGCTCAAGTTTAGAGATTCTAGACGCTTGGTGGTGGATGGCATGGTGCAGGTCGAGCTTTTGGAGATCTTTAAGAACACCCTGATGCTTCACAAGCGTAGATTTGATGTCTATGACTTCCTTATTTGCTCTTTCAGCGGTAGACAGAGCTTTTTCAACTTGAGTTGACAGGTTCTCAATTGAACTAGGTGGGATGGTAGTAGTGACTACAGCAGTGGAGATGCCTTTTGATGATGTAGTGGTGGGAGTTGGTATGGTCACTGTGGGTATCATAGACACATATTGTTCAATGGGAACATATACCATAGAGATGGCTTCGCTCTCATTGGTAGGTATAGAGGTCTCCTTCCCTTCAGGATTGTTATCAGCAT